>JAHRHZ010000075.1:27211011-27245851 GCA_024137785.1 Ginglymostoma cirratum
CCTCCCCCTCTCTCCCTATTTATTTCAGAACCCTCTTCCCCTCCCCCATTTCTGATGAAGGGTTTAGGCCCGAAACGTCAAGTTTTCCTGCTCCTATGATGCTGCTTGACCTGCTGTGTTCATCCAGCCCCATGCTTGTTATCTCTAATAATGCATGTCAGTTGGTTGCCCTCTTCCTCATCCAGAAGCCAACCAACAACACACTCATCCCATGAAAGATTAAGAAACATTCCATCAACATTCTCATTTGCTTAACCACAATATTAAAACTATACATTTAAATCATTATAGACTGAAAAATATGTGAGCTAAAACAAAGACAGCTTAGTTCTACTTGTGCAAAATGAATATTTTTAAAAGAAAAGCTGTTTAAATGAGCAAGACCTTCCATACAGAAAGGCAACAGAAAGATACCTAGATGATCCGAGGCTACAGGAACTGTTGGAATGTTGGAGCTAGGCATTGCCAGGTCCTTTTGGTAGGTCTTGTTGCATAGAATATTGTCCTTTGAAGTTGCTGTCTCCTAGAGAAAAGGACATGCCAAACACTTTGAACAAACATTCATTCCAATGTCAATTTAAATTGCTGCTATGAATTAGAGCATTGCTTCTGTCCAATGATCATGGTTAAACTGCAGTTTGAAAAAGGATAACGTAATATAAAACGTATGCATTTTTGATATTATAGGATTCAGTGCATCAGTAGCAAGTAACTTGAAACTTAACCTAATCAATCATTGCAGTACTAGTGTAGTTGTACAATCAATAGAAAATCTCAAAAAAAAGTGGTCTTGAAAACATGTCCATTTGGTTGTACAGTAACATTGGCACTAGTCTAATTATTGAGAACTATATCTATTAGTTTTCAAAATAGTCCCAAAATATACATTTTCTTCCAAAAAGTTTAAACGTCTTAAAGAGAAATACTTAACCATATAATGGAAATAATTAGGTATTACTTAATCTAGTCCTTAGTTTTTTTTAAAAAATAGAGCAAACACTGCTTTTACACATTGGAGGACACAGGAATCCATCCAGTTCTGTAGGACTATGATAAACAGGCCACACAGGAGCAAAATAACAGGTGAACTATGGTAACTCCTAATTGTGGAACGCAGGTGGTAGACTATTAGACTTTCAAAATATCACAACTCACCTCCAATTAGAATTTCAGATCATTTGCACAGATCAATTTCATGAGAATTAGCTACACTTAAGGTTTGCAGTATTGTTTTTGTTTATGAACATGTCTAAAGGATCTATGCCAAAACTCTTGATTTGGAAGTATATGAATACATTTTCAGGTAGCATCCATGATTATTTAACAGTTGCTGAACTTCTCATTATGCCATTCTTTTTGATACACAGCAGGGCAAGGAGAAGACAGGTCAAGTTTAGAATGGGGGTTGAATTCAGTGCTATTGACTTAATTCTTAGCAACGTATGCTAGATATTCAACCACTCTTACCTGACCACCACAAATATTTCTACTTCACCAAAATTAAATAGAGTTTCACAGTAGGCTGGTGCAGTGGCTCAGTGGTGAACAATGCTGCCTCATATCACCAAGGACCAGGATTCAATTCCAGCCTCAGATGACTGTGTGCGTGGAGTTTGCACATTCTCACCAGGTCTGTGTGGTTTCCTCCGGGTGCTCCAGTTTCCTCCCACAGTCCAAAGGTGTGCAGGTTACATGGATGGCCAAGCTAAAGTGCCCATTGTGTCCAGGGATCTGTAGGTTAGATGGATTAGCCGTGGGACGTGCAGGGTTATAGGGATAGAGTATGGGGGATGGGTCTAGGCAGAATGCTTTTCAGAGGGTTGGTGTGAACTTGATGCGCCAAATGGCCTGTTTCCACACTGATTTGAAAAAAAAATGGATTTGATTTCCAGAATCTTGTCACCTCCTTCAACATGGAAGAGCTGGCAGCCTTAACATTTTTTTCTTGCCAGGTTTGGTCTCTGTCCAGCTTTAACACCTCATCATTGACATGTGGCTTTAAATCCCTTTTTTGATAATGCCTGCCTTTTATGCGATCAAAAAAAAACCCATACCCAGTGCTCTTGGCATGATACCAGCATCTTTAGCAGTGCCTATGACTGACCAAGAGGAGAAAGAAGCTAAAGGGAGCAATGTTGTTCACCTGTCTGTACAGGTCAAAACAGCAATTCACAAGCTTATTAAACTTAAAATACAAAATGTTTTGAAGTAGTGAATTACTGTTTTATGTAAGTGAAGTACTGAGCAGGCCCTGTTTTAAATAAAACGTTTTCACACCGAGACATTAATATCATTGACAGAGACTTAACTTGGTCTCCTGCAATGTGCCATTTGTACCTAATAAAACTGCACAGAAGTTTCAATATGAGGTGAGGAGATATTTTCTGGAAAGTACATTCTCAATCATAATGAACTCAAGGTCTGTTTAAACAAAATGCTTTGTATGTTGAACCAGAACAGAATATCATGCACGGGATCAAAAATGAAGTTCCACCATAATTCAAAGAGGTCCAGACTTCAATACTGAACCCTTTGAAAAGGCTTGACGGAAGCTTTGCTTGCAATCAACATGCAACATAACTTGAATGCTACAATAGTCATGGGAGAAATTAGCTATTTTAAATTTGAAGTTTTACCAATGATTTAAATGGCACATACAATCAATAGATCTATTGTGTACAGCTTTTTGAATATAGAATGCAACAATTTGATGGAAATGTAAAACAATCGATCAATCTGTTTCTTCATCTTCTAATCCTGCAGCCTGAATGGTGTAGGTTTTATCCAGCATTGGCAACTCCACAGGTAAAAATCAAACTGTTCTGTTCTTGGAGTTGTTGTTTAACCAAATCTTTTACAGTGCTAAAGAATTCTTTTTGACTGGTTTTCTGCCCGAAGATCTAGTAGAAGGTTAAAAAAAAACTGTGAAGGAATATCACACAGTTTTAGATTATATTGTAATGAACAAAACAAAAACACCAAAAACTGTAACCAGAAAATAAGAACAGTTAATGACTTAGTTCCATAAGATTATTCAGCCAATGAGATTATGGCTGCTTTGTAAATACTTTTGCTCCATATCTCTTATCTTGGAGTACAAAAAAAATTTAAATTTGAGAATTTGACACAATGTTTTGTTTGTTAGCAGAAGAGTGTTCAAAACATCTGGCTCAGTGGTACCCATATATAGAAGTATTGTTCAATGTCACCCAAATTTTTAGGCTATGCCTCCAAGCCTGGACTCTTCATTCAGAAGTAGGGATTAGGAGGGAAACTGTGCCCTCCATAATATTGGTAGTGTTTATATAATTTATGAACTATGAGAAACAGCAAATTTGGAATAGTGTCGACATTTCTGAATTGAATATGGGCTGACACGTGTAAACAAAATGTTAAAAAGGTCAAAGAGAACTGAATGATTTTCACTTTACCAGGACTTTTAAGAATATTTTGTCCTTTATTTTGAAGACAGGTATTTAGTCAGAGGCCAATAGCTGTCTATTGAAAGCCCATAAAGTAAACAACACATGAGGCCTTGGTGCTATTTTTAAAATACATTGGAACAATAGAAGCAGTCTGAATGGGTAGGGCAGGTTCCCACTGAGACAGAGCCAGGATATTTGGTATTAGTTTTTCAGTAGTAGCAGTTGCCAGGTCTCGATGCTGGATAGAAGCTGTGGTCCATCTTTTTCACGTGCACAAGAGAAGATGCAACTTGTGCTTTTGCGAACTCACTTTTAGCCAGGTTTAATCACCAAACCCGCCTCCTGATGTCAATTGAACAATTGCTATAGATGCTCTAAATGTTCCTCCCATGTGCGACTAAAAATCACCAGATCAATGTATACCATGCAATTGCACAATCCCAAAATGTCGAAAGTAGTTAGTCTTTGAAATTGGCTGGCATTTTTCATACCAAATGGCATGACTTTAAACTGGTATGAAAGCTGAAATTTCCTTCGCTCTTTTCAGATAAAAAGAATCCTCTGAGTAAGTCCAACTTTGAAATACAAGTTGTTTGTCAAATATTCTCAATGCAGTCTTCCAAATGTGGAATTGGATAGGAATTAGATTTCATAACTGCATTGACTTTGCGATGGTACCCAATGATTGTGTGGACTATCTGATTTTGGCATCATTACTATGGGGAGCTCCCTTCCATGCAACTCACTTCAATCATATTGTCTTTGAGCATGCATTCAATCTCTTTGTAGACGTGCGCCAACTTTAAGGGTTAAATCTAAAAGGATTTTGCTTAATTGGAACAGCATCTCCTTCATGTGCAGTTAGATTAGTACTTCCCAACTTATTTCCACATATCTCCCCATGTGATCATCACAATTCTTTCAGGTCATTTCAATTTTCCTCTGGAAGATGACAGTAATTTATCCTAACTTGAGAACTTCCTTGTCCGATAATTCAAATTGAGGAATGTCCAATTCAGAATCACCTGACCTTGGTTCTTCACTGTGTTGTTACCAGTAATACATTCTCCTTTTGTTTTTCTTCCCTACCAAATACCTTTTGAGCATATTCAGATGACACACATTTCTTTCTATCTGGTGTTCTTACTAAATTGTTCACCTCACTCCATTTCCTTTTGATTTGATAAGGCCCACTAAATCTTGCCTTTAAAGGTTCAGCTATCACTGGAAGTAACACTAACGCTCACCTCTAGCAAAATTATGAATTTTGGATTTCTGCTTCCTATTTCATCACCTACTGTGCTAACTTCAAATGTTGTACAACAAACTCACCCGCTCTTCTGCATTTAATCTTTCCATGAAATTTGACACATATTCTTTAAAGTTGGATGCCATCATTCTAATGCTCCCTGTGATTCTGGATGGTATGCATTGGATTCGAGTTGTTTTATTCCTAGCTATCCATAACTTCCTTGAATAATTTTGATGTAAGATTTAACCCGTGATCTGATTGTATCTCTATGGGGAGTCTGTATCGGGTAAAAGAATTTGAGTAACTCTTCCACAATCCTTCTAGCCTTGATACTGTATGATTTAATGGCCTCTGGAAATCTAGTAGACACATTCATTATGGTCAACAAACACTGATTCCCACTTTTTTTGTTTTAGGTAGTGCTACTACATAATCAATTAAGATTCTTGTAAAAGGTTCGTCAAATGTGCATAAATGTGCATTGGGTATTAAGGGCGCTGACTTTATCACTGTCTAAGGTTTTCCAATTATCTGACATGTATGACTTGTCTGGCAAAAGTCAACCACATCCTTGCGCAGTCCAGGTCCAAAAACAGTTTTTGTATTTTGGCTTGAGTTTTCCTTACTCCCAAGTGACATCCTATTTTAATTCATGTGCTACCTGCGACCCCTCCTTTCTACTTAGAACATAGAACAATACAGAGCAGAGCAGGCCCTTCGGCCCTCGATGTTGCGCCGACCTGTGAACTAATCTAAGCCCACCCCCTACACTATCCCATCATCATCTATATGCTTATCCAAGGACTGTTTAAATGCCCCTAATGTGGCTGAGTTAACTACATTGGCAGGCAGGGCATTCCACACCCTTACCACTCTCTGAGTAAAGAACCTGCCTCTGACATCTGTCTTAAATCTATCACCCCTCAATTTGCAGCTACGTCCCCTTGTACTAGCTGACGTCATCATCCTAGGAAAAAGACTCTCACTGTCCACCCTATCTAATCCTCTGATCATTTTGAATGTCTCTATCAAATCCCCTCTTAGCCTTCTTCTCTCCAATGAGGACAGACCCAAGTCCCTCAGCCTTTCCTCATAAGACCTTCGCTCCAGACCAGGCAACATCCTGGTAAATCTCCTCTGCACCTTTTCCAATGCTTCCACATCCTTCCTGTAATGGGGCGACCAGAACTGTACGCAATATTCCAAGTGAGGCTGCACTAGCGTTTTGTACTTGATGAACTTCTGCCCATTTCTCTTCTGCCTGAATATGTGATGAGCTCAGTTTCCTTATTGAGGCATCATTTGTAAGGTCATATCCCAGAATGCTACTCTCAGTCTTCTTCTGTGTATGATTTTTTGATACAACTCCTTTAGTTTTTCACCTGTTGTAATTCAGCTAACTTCTCTGAACTAAAAATATCCACTTTTTCCTCTGCTTGTTCTTGTTTTTCTCCAAACATTTGATCAAACAGTTTCTGATAATTGAACTTCAACCTCCTTATTTTTATTCTTTGATTTATCCTCCTGCTTCAAACTGTGGCTTTGTGACCTTGTTACCACAGTTAGGAAAAATCTCAGGATATACTTCCTGTAACACCTCAGTTGCCTGACTTTCCACTAACTTTTCAACCAAAGTAGGCATTACTCCAAGCTGTGATCCAACTATATCATTTCCAAGGGTAAACTGTATATTTGGAACTGAGAATTTCTACTTTTCACCAGACTCTCCAACCTAACTTTATAGAGAGAGTGAGAGAGAGAAGTAAAAGAGAGAGAGAAAAAAAAAGACAAAGGGTGAGAGACAAAGAACCAAAAAGGGCAGATGAAAGAAGAATACCATACGGTGCTAACCTTTTCTGCCAATACTCCTTCTGAATTACATATCTCCTCATTTCTCAAAAATTGATTTGCTCCCATATCTCTTAATCTTAATTTCTTTACCTGGTCATCCTAGGCACAGATGCGTAAACCTTATAATCGCAAGTAAATTCTTTAAGGATCTGACATTTTCTTTTCAACCCTGCTCAAATTTTACATTCTTTAGCAGCTTAAGTTTCCACTGTGCTTTCATTTACCACTTCAAAACTGACTGGCTTATCCTGTTGTCCCACATCAGTCTTGCTTGTGCTTTATCTAAATCAACAACACTGCAACTTCAGAAGCAAAAACAAAGTTGCTGGAAAAGCTCAGCAGGTCTGGCAGCATCCGTGAAGGAGAAAACAAAGTTAACGTTTCGGGTCTGGTGACCCTTCCTCAGAACTGGTTCCTTGGTTCTCAGGAAGGGTCACCGGACCAGAAACGTTAACTCTGTTTTCTCCTTCGCGGATGCTGCCAGGCCTGCTGAGCTTTTCCACCGACTTTGTTTTTGTTCCTGATTTACAGCATCCTTCACAGCCCTTTGGTTTTTAACACTGCAACTTCATGTCACCTACTTTATTGCAGTAAAAACACCTGAGCTTTTTTACTTCTCTTTCCCCTTCATGGGTTTCCTTTTCACTCTGTAGTATGTTATCTTTATTATCTTCAATGAGATTCCTTTTCTCTTACCACCTGAGGATTTCTCTTTTCCCCAATTTCTATCCCACTAAAGAAATTAATGTTAGCTGCCATATTTTGATTTATGAACCAGTTCAACATCTGCCATTTCACATGCTAATCTTGCAATCTTAACTCTCTACTCTTCCATGGGTCCTCACTACTTCGGGAAGTGAATTTTTAAACTCTAAAATAATCACCCATATTTGATCTATTTTCAATGCCCTTATCCATCTATCAAAATTACTAATGAGAAACTTTTTCTTTTCTTTTCCTTTCAGACATCAAGGCCCACAAGATACAACAACTCAGAGATAGCCATGGCCCTCTGGAACTATCGCCTCCCCCAACCCCACCTACTGTTGGATATTCACCGTCCCTCCTAACCTTCTGCTCTCTGATGCTGAACGTTCTGTACTCAAGGTCTCAGCTTTATCCCTCTGCATCCCCTCCTTAACAAATTTTGGCCATGACATGATAGCAACCTCTTCTTCCATTGTCTTCACCTCCATGCCCATTTCTTCAGGCAAAAGTCCTCTCCCCATCCTACAGACCCCCTTCCCCAGCTCCAACATCTCCTTACCCCTGGGCCTTCCTCTGCTGTTCATTGATAACTGTCAGTGTGGCATTGGTCACCATAATTTCTTGGTCCCCCTCACCCAATTCAACCTATCTTCCCTCCGAACTGACTGTACTTTGTGCGCTTAAATCCAGCCCTGACTTTGTTATTAAGCCTGTCGATAAGGGTGGTGCTGGTATGGTCTGGCGTAATGACCTCCACATTGTAGAAGCTGAATACCAGCTCACAGTTACCTCCCCCATCTCCCCTGCAGCATGACCCCACCCCACCATGGCACATCACGCCTTTGTATCAACTACTGTCACGGATTTCATTTCATCTGGTGATCTCCACACCACAGCCTCCAAGCCAATAGCACCCCAGCCACACACTGCTTGCCTCTACCTCCTTCTGAAAATCAACGAACAGGACTGCCCGGGTGGACCCATTGTCTCAGCCTGTTCCTGCCCCACAGAACTCATCTCTTCTTACCTGGACTCAGCCTTTTCTCCCCTGTCCAGTCCATGCTCAAGCACATGTGTGATTCCTCTGATGCTTTACACCAGTTTTGGAATTTCCAGTTTGCAGACTCCACCTCCTCTTTATCATGGATGTGCAGTCTCTTTATACATCCATTCTCCACCTGGATGGTCTCAGGGCCTTCTGCTTCTGCCTGGAGCAAAGATCTGAAAAAAAACCCACCCACGACAACCCTCCTCTGCTTGGCCGAGCTAGTCATTGCCCTTAACCTCTCTTTTAACTCATTTTCTTCAGGTCAGAGGGATGGCCATGGGTAGCCACATGGGCCACAGTTATGTCTGTCTCTTTGTGGGGTACACAGAACATTCCTTGTTCCAGTCCTATTCCAGCTCCCACCACAACTCTTGAGCAATCAACAGCAAATATTTCCAATTGTGATCTAACACTGAAGGGAGTCATTGAAATAGCTCAAAACAGTCAGTCTAGGATATGATGCTGAGGACTGGGGCTCTTGTGCAGTGGTAGCATCCTTACCTCTGAGCCATGAGACCTAGCTACAAGTGCCATCTGTTTCAAAAGGTGTGTAATAACAGGTTGATTAGAAAGTATCAACCGTGAGAAATAGCCCAGATATTGCTAAAATACTCAAGTTATCAAGAATCTGCCAGAAAGGAATATATATCAAAAGATGGAAGCTTGTGATGCATTTATTACAGAATCTGTAAATTCATGGCACATATCAATCAAAATTGGTCGACCAGAGAGTCTGCAACGAGAGCGTTCTCAATGGATCAGAAGGATGATACAAGATGGTGACAGTTGGTGGTGGAAGGTCAAAGGTTTTAGTAATTATGAAATGACAATGAAACAAATTACTCCAGCAAGGAGGGAAAAATACGACACATTCATACTGCCAAATGCATCTGATTGAGGATAATGGGTCAGTGATTTTACATGAATCTATTGGTCAAAAAATCTCAAAGAAATTAACAAAATAAATGTGGGGAAAAAACAGGTTTCACAGTAGCTGAGCAATCTTACCCTATCCATTTTAAATAGCATCTTTACTTCATTCAAAAGTGAATTTTGCTCACATCACACCAGTTAGTTACAGTAGTTAATGTTCTGCATAGCAGAAAATGCTAAAGTTCTGTAGTAAGGAGGTAATAGCAGAACATTGCCCAATTATATGATAACCTTTTCAGAGTTGCATGATTTTGTGAAATGAAAATAAACTTTAATAAACTTACTAATTTTTTGAGGGCAAGAAAGGGAAACTTTTGAAATGATGTATTTATATAACCCATTGATCAATTGTGTCAATGGGTTGAAGAGTGGCAGATGGACTTTAATTTGGATAAATGTGTGGTATTGCATTTTGGAAAATCATACAAACACAAGACTCTTAATTGTAAAAGTAGGGCCTTAGGTAGTATTATAGAGCAGAGAGACCTCGTGGTCTTTGAAATTTGCACCACATATAGATAAGGTGCTGACAAAAGCATTTAACATGCTTGCCGTCATTGCTCAGGCCTTTGCATATAGGAGTTAGGATGTTATGTTGACGATGTACAGGACATGTTGTAGGAAAAATATTAAGCTGAAGAGGGTTCAGAGGAGACACTGGGATGTTGCAGGGAATGGGGGGGTTTGAGTTAGAGATGCTGAATAGGCTGGGACTTTTCTCACTGGAAGGAGGAGGTTGAGGTGTGACCTCCTGCGTTTATGGAATAATGAGGGGTATAAAGAAAGTGAATGGCAGGTGCCTTTTCCCTACGGTGGGTGATTTCAAGATGAGGGACACATTTTTAAGGCAAGAGGTGAAAGATTTTAAAAAAGATAAGGCAATTTTTTTTTTGACTTCATGTGTACAATGAACTTCCAGACAAGTTGGTGTATGTGGGTACAGTTATGTTTAAAAGACATTTAGATTATACATGAATGCCAGATTTCATGGGATATGGGTCAAGCACAGGCAGGTGGTATTAGTTTAGTTTGGGATTATGGTCCAACCAGTCCATGTCAACCAAAGGGTCTGTTTCCATACTGTATGACTGGCTCTATAAATACAGAAACAGACCATTTAGTCCAATTCAACCAAACATCCCAATCTTACCAAGTCCCATATTCCTCTGAACGCTTCCCATTCATATACCCATCTAGACACTTTAAATATTGTAATTGTACCACCTCCCCTCACTCCCACCATGACCTCTGGCAGCTCATTCCATACAAAAGCAACTACATGAAAAAAGAAGTTACCCCTTTTTAAAAATCTTTCCCCTTAAACCTATGCCCTCTAGTTTTGGACTCCATGGCTCATGATTTCATAAACCTATAAAAAAAGGTATATAAATGTCAGAGGCTGAGGGGTGACGTGCCATTTCAAGTTTAAGTGTGCAATGCAGTAACTTTTGCAATTGAGTAAATCTATTAATCCAGTTACATTGCTATTAAACTAGGAGAAAACAGTCACTAACAAAACTTCACCAATTACATCAAGCATTACATTCAGAATGGTTACAGTACTGAAGGAAGCCATTCACCTATCAGTGTCAGCTCTGCTACTGCCTCATCTAGTTCAATTCCCAGCCTTTTTCCCCTTAGCTTTCAATTTGACAGTCATTTATTGCCCACTGATATTCAGTGGCATTCCATACATCTACAAAAACATAATGCAACACTTCATATACCACCACCTAAACCTCAAAACAGCAAACATAATCGGACCACCACCAGCTCCAAGCCAAACAAAAAGTTAGAACAATCATTTTTCCATTGTCAGAATCCTAATTAAAATGAGTACACCTACATAATTCTGACGTGGCACGGTGGCTCAGTGGTTAGCACTGCTGCCTCAACACCAGGGACCTAGGGTTTGATTCCACCCCCGCGCAACTGTCTGTGTGGAGTTTGCACATTCTCCCCATGTCTGCATGGGATTCTTCCCACAATCCACGGATGTGCAGGCTAGGTGGATTGACCATGCCAGATTGCCCGTAGTGTTCACGGGTGTGTAGATTAGGGGGATAGGTCTGGGTGGGATGCTCAGTGTGGACTTGTTGGGCCAAAGGGCCTGTTTACATGCTGTAGGGATTCTATGATGTGTTACTTGCAACAGTTCAAGACAGCAGATCACCAAAAATGCTGGCCTTATGATACCCACACACAAATAAAAACCCAATCATCTGGATTCTCCAAATGATTTCTATGAAATTTGAGATCAATAGTCATGTTTTGGTAACCACCTTAATTTGAACTTCAATATTTTTGTAATGTTAGATTACAAAAAGCATCATAGGATTTAAAATGTATTTTATTTTGCATTTTCCATTGACATTCAAGCATCAGCAATTGTAACCTCTACTTCAACACCAGGCTCAATACTGATGGAGGTAATCTGTTTCACGATTTCAGACGGACTGTGTAGATCAATTAGACGTTTGTGGATCCTCATTTGGAAGCGATCCCAGGTTTTAGAACCTTCACCACAAGGAGTTTTTCTTGTTGTGATACGCAGAGTCTGAAATAAAGTATAAATAGATTATGCAAAAAATTTATCCATGTTTATGCAGTTTTTTTTTCCACCCCCTGATGAAAGAACATACCTCTTAGGGCAGAAAGAGAATATGCTGCAAATAAACTCAATCATCAAATAATGGAATTCAGATTCCCTCGGTCAGGTACTTCAACCCACACAGAAAAATCTGACTTTACTACTCACTAAAGAATGTTTGAAATGAGAACAAAAAACAAAAACAAAAAAAAAAAATTTATGACCACTGTCCAGAGAATTGTACCAATATTACTGGTAGTTGTATGTGGTTTACAGTAGACTTAAATTAAGCAAATTCACTCATCAAGGTTATTGGTAGGAGTACATTGAGCATGTCAAAAGAGATCAACTTTCAATCACAGCAGACTCTCAACTAAGTAGATGCTTAACCAACTGAGGGACAGACAAGGACTAAGGGAGGTTCTACACTATAGAGATAGTAAGGACTGCAGATGCTGGGAGTCAGACATAACATGGTGTTGACATGGAGGAACACAGCAGGCCAGGCAGCATCAGAGGAACAGGAAAGTTAACATTTCAGGTCCCAAACCAAAACGTCAACTTTCTTGCTCCTCTGATGCTGCTTGACCTGTGGGTTTCCTCCAGCTCCACACTTATCGCTGCACTGTAGCATCCATTTGGAGTCTGTCAATCTTTGAGGTCTTGCCTACCTTTTCTGGCTCGTATGAAAAGGATTTAATTCTGATAAGAACAGCTGTCACCAACTGCTTATGCAGACCACTGCACTAAGGTAACAGTGTTACAATTAACAACCGGCTACTAATATCAGGGGTTCATGGCACTGTAGTAGCATTTCAGTCTTTGGGCAAAAAGATCTGGGTCCATGCCCCACCTGTTCCAAGAGGTAGCTCACAACACATCCAAACAGGTTGATTTTTAGACGAGATTAATATCTCCCAACAAGGCTTTGGAGACAACTTTTCATTGCAGCTACCTTTCTCAATTTATCTATCAAATAAAAAGATCAATTTCAGTCCAGTAGCAAAGTAGAGATACAATGTCAAAATAAAACATGGATCACCAGACAAATAGTATGCTCAGTCCCAACATCTACAGTGATCAGTCTTTGTCTCACCTGGTTAGATGTTTAGTGTAGCTGGAAACTAATAAGTACAGTTTGATGTTTCTCTGAATGTAGTTATAGATCTGTACCTGTTAGTTTATGCTTTGGAAATGCTTGTCAGTTTCTGCTATGAGAATGTATGGGTGCAGGTATCAATCTATGCTTTGCTTCGGTGATATCAAAACTTTAGTTATTGACAATTTATATCAGGTATCTGAACATAATGGAAAAAATACAGTTTAAACTTGAAACAAAACCAGAGCATTTTCAAAAATAGTTTGCTATCACTAATGTCTTAAGGTTTGCAGTTTGGCACAGTACATTCTCTACAAATCAGACAGACATTCACTGAAGCTATTGTCCTGGCTGCCTAGCTTTTAAAATCAAGTATTTAACTGATGACACACCATTAACCTTCTCCATTACATTTCAAGACTATCTGATGGCTTTCAGACCCTCCACCTTAATCTCAGATAAAGGCATGACAAACTTAAGACTGGCCAGGATTTCCCCCCAACCACCCACCTGAGAGGGTAGTGAATCTGGAGAATTCTTAAGCAAAAGGTTATTGAGGCTGGGTCTTAGGAGGTCAAGAATTATGGGAATGAAGGTGACACACATACACGACAGTGCAAGAGCAAAAGCAAAAAGCCAGTGCCTTTGCTAAGTCTTGACATTTTGACTACCATCTTTCAAAAGACAGCCGAGAGTTCATCATAAACCAACTGGTTATGATTGTAAAAATCAGCATCAGTCTGCTCAATCCATCATTGCCAAGAATAATAAAGCAACACTGCCCCTCTCCAAAACTTGATTAGAGTGCAGGACAGACATGTTCCTGTGAAAAATGAGGGATAGAAAGGGCAAGATTAGGGAACCATGGATGACAGGTGAAATTGAGAGACTAGCAAAGAGGAAAAAGGAAGCAAACATAAGGTCTAGGTGACTGAAAACAGACGAAGCTTTGGAAGAATATCAGGAAAGTAGGACCAATCTGAAACAAGGAATTACGACGGCTAAAAGAGGTCATGAAATATCTTTAGCAAACAGGGTTAAGGAAAATCCCAAAGCCTTTTATTCACACATAAGGAGCAAGAGGCTAACTAGAGAAAGGGTTGGCCTACACAAGGACGAAGGAGGGAAGTTATGCGAGGAGTCAGAAAATAAGTGAGATTCTTAATGAGTACTTTGCGTCGGTATTCACTAAGGAGAGTGACATGACGGATATTGAGGCTAGGGATAGATGTTTGATTACTCTAGGTCAAGTCAGCACTAGGATGGGGGAAGTGTTGGGTATTCTAAAAGGCATTAGGGTGGACAAGTCCCCAGGTCTGGATGGGATCTATCCCAGGTTACTGAAGGAAGCCAGACAGGAAATAGCTGGGGCCTTAAGATATCTTTGCAGCAACCTTGAGCACGGGTGAGGTCCCAGAGGACTGGGAAATTGCTAATGTTGTCCCCTTGTTTAAAGAGGGTAGCAAGGATAATCCAGGTAATTATAGACCTGTGAGCCTGACATCAGTGGTGGTGAAGCTGCTGGAGAAGATACTGAGGAATAGGATCTCTTTACATTTGGAAGAAAATGGGCTTATTAGTGATAGGCAGCATGGCTTTGTGCAGGGAAGGTCATGTCTTACCAACTTGATAGAATTCTTTGAGGAAGTGACAAAGTCTATAGATGAGGGAACAGCTGGAGATGTCATATACATGGACTTCAGTAAGGCGTTTGATAAGGTTCCCCATGGTAGGCTGATGGAGAAAATGAAGTCGTGTGGGATCCAGGATGTTCTAGCTAGATAGACAGAGAACTGGCTGGGCAACAGGAGAGAGTTGTAGTGGAAGGGAGTTTCTCAAAATGGAGAACTGTGACCAGTGGTGTTCCACAGAGATCAGTGTTAGGACCACTGTTGTTTGTGACATAAATAAAAGATCTGGAGGAAGGTACAGATGGTCTGATCAGCAAGTTTGAGGATGACACTAAGTTTGGTGGAGTAGCAGCTAGTGAAGGGGACTGCCGAAGAATGCAGCAGAATATAGATAGATTGGAGAGCTGGGCGGAGAAATGGCAAGTGGAGTTCAATCCAGGCAAATGCAAGGTGATGCATTTTGGAAGATCCAATTCAAGAGCGAACTATACGGTAAATGGAAAAGCCCTGGGGAAAACTGATGCACAGACAGATCTGGGTGTTCAGGTCCATTGTACCCTGAAGGTGGCAACACAGTTGGATAGAGTGGTCGAGGCAGCATACAGCATGCTTTCATTCGTCGGACGGGGTATTGAGTACAAGAGTTGGCATGTCATGTTACAGTTGTATAGGACTTTGGTTTGACCACATTTGGAATACTGCGTACAGTTCTGGTCGCCACATTACCAAAAGGATGTAGATGCTTTAGAGAGGGTGCAGAGGAGGTTCACCAGGATGTTGCCTGGTATGGAGGGCGCTAGCTATGAAGAGAGGTTGAGTAGATTAGGATTATTTACATTAGAAAGATGGAGGTTAAGGGGGAGGGGCTTGATTGAGGTCTACAAAATCATGAGGGGTATAGACAGGGTGGATAAAAAGCTCCCCCTCCTCCCCAAAGAGTGGGGGGTCTCCATTACTAGGGGTCACGATTTCAAGGTGAGAGGAGAAAAGTTTAAAGGGAGATATGCATGGAAAGTTCTTTCCAGGCACCCACCACCCTCTGCGTAATGCGCTGCCAGCAGAGGTGGTAAATGATGCTATCGTGCCTGCCATCTAAGATGTATCGAGACAGATACATGAATGGGCAGGGAGCAGAGGGATACAGATCCTTGGAAAGTAGACGACAGGTTTAGATGGAAGATCTGGATCGGCGCAGGCTTGGAGGGCCAAAGGGCCTGTTCCTGTGCTATAATTTTCTTTGTTGTTTGTTTGTTCACATTCCTGTCATATCTCTAATGACCAAGAATATACACATGTTCTTATGATACAAAATTTGCAAAAACTAACAAAAAACCCTTTCCTTAGCTCGATATCTCCAGTTCAGTGGGGGAACAGCTTTGACCCTGCTAGACCCAAGTATTATGTTTAAACAAGATTATGTAGTAACATCTAGGGCAATTCTACTACTCAGTCTATACACAAGACATCCCTCACTCAGGGATAAAATTAGCAAATCCAAGGCAAACAACATTTCCTTGCCTAAGGATGGAATTCATACTGGTACGTCACTACAGGCATGTTATTAAACACTGCAAAACTTGAGAAGGACTTGCTACATGCTTCTATACAAGCTCATTCTGATAAATGCGGAATATCCCTTAACCTGCCAACCACTGTGGCCACAGATTTCCATACTTACATCATTTTCATTGTATGTTTTTTGATGAGACACACGCGTTAGCAATGCTACCCCATGTCCATCCCTATCTGCCCTTGGCTAGGCCATTTTCAGAGGGTAGTTGACCTCATTACTATGGGCCTGGAGTAATGCAGACCAGACCAGGCAAGGACAGCAGATTTCCTTCACTAAAGTAAACCAGAGGATTTTAACAACAATCAGTAACAGTAATGCTGATCAAAAAAACTAAGACCAACCTTGTTTTCGGTATTTGTTTTCCTTGGAAATAATTCCACTGACTACCAAAGCAGGACATGAACCTGAGAGAACAAGGTGTAGAGGTGGATGAACACAGCAGGCCAATCGGCATCAGAGGAGCAGGAAAGCTGATGTTTCGGGCCGAGACACTTCTTCAGAAATGGGGGAGGGGAAGGAGATTCTGAAATAAATAGGGAGAGAGGGGGAGGTGGATAGGAGAGGGAAAGATAGGTGGAGAGGATACAGACAGGTCAAAGAGGCAGGGATGGAGCCAGTAAAGGTGAGCGTAGGTGGGGAGTTAGGTCAGTCCAGGGAAGATGGACAGGTCAAGGGGGTGGGAGGAGGTTGGTAGGTAGGAGATGGGGGTGGGGCTTGAGGTGGGAGGCAGGGACAAGCTAGGCTGGTTTTGGGATGTGTTGTGGGGGGGAAAAAGAGATTTTGAAGCCTGTGACGTCCACATGATGCCACTGGGCTGCAGGGTTCCCAAGTGGAATGAGTTGCTGTTCCTGCAACCTTCGGGTGGCATTGTGGCAGGCCCAGGATGGACATGTCATCTGAGGAATGAGAGTGGGAGTTGAAATGATTTGCGACTGGGAGGTGCAGTTGTTTAGTTCTTTGCAGAACACCTATGCTTGGTTCACACTAAACAACTGCACCTCCCAGTCGCGAATCATTTCAACTCCCACTCTCATTCCTCAGACGACATGTCCATCCTGGGCCTGCTGCAGTACCACAACAATGCCACCCGAAGGTTGCAGGAACAGCAACTCGTATTCTGCTTGGGAACCCTGCAGCCCAATGGCATCAATGTGGACGTCACAGGCTTCAAAATCTCCCCTCCCCCTACCGCATCCCAAAACCAGCCCAGCTTGTCCCCACCTCCCTAAACTGTCCTTCCTCCCACCTCAAGCCCCACCCCCATCTCCTACCTACCAACCTCATCCCACCATCCTGATCTGTCAGTCTTCCCTGGACTGACCTAACTCCCCACCTACGCTCACCTTTACTGGCTCCATCCCCACCTCTTTGACCTGTCTGTCTCCTCTGCCTCCCCCCTCTCCCTATTTGTCTCAGAACCTCCTACCCCTCCCCCATTTCTGAAGGAGAGTCGAGGCCCAAAACATCAGCCTTCCTGCTCCTCTGATGCTGCTTGGCCTGCTGTGTTCATCCAGCTCTACACCGTGTCATTTCAGATTCTCCAGCATCGGCAGTTCCTACTGTCTCTAGGAGATGAACCCAATGCCCAGAGCTGGGGTCATGGATTACTGGCAGCATAGTAGTGGTATGACCATTTCCCATGAATTGCAGTTCTTCAAATGTAGCCTCTTCACACCCTTAAAAGTCAGTCAATCTGGTAAATCTAAGAATTGGAATTCAAAGTTCAGCTACCAGCCTGCCTCAGAATAGCCCTATCTCCAATCCATTAGTGTTCTTTCCATGCTAGTTTCAAATTAAAACTCGCTGTCCTTCACTGTTAATATTCGCTTTCAGTTTTCTCCCTTAAATTGTCAAGTATATTTAAAAACATAAAAGACTGAATTGCAAAATTCAACCTATGCAAAGAACGGATATTTAGTACCCCTAGCTAACAGTTTAGAATCGCTACACAGCGGAAACAGGCCCTTCGGCCCTACACGTCCACACTGACCCATCCCCGTATAACCCACCTAAGCTCCACATCCCTGAACACTATGGGCAATTTAGCATGGCCAGTCCACCTAACCTGCACATCTTTGGACTGTGGGATGAAACCGGAGCACCTGGGAGGAAACCCACACAGACATGGGAAGAATGTGCAAACTCCACACAGACAGTCGCTTGGTGGTGGAATCGAACCTGGGTCCCAAGCGCTGAGAGGTAGCAGCGCTAACAAGTGTGAAACAACTTGGTACATAGTCTTTCAACTGAACTCACTGCTGTAATGCAGACAAACGCGCACAAGTGCGAAACTGCATACAGCAATAAAGATACATGACGAGATAATTTATATGCCAGTCTTGCTGGAAGTGTTTTCAAATCATTAGGACACTCATGCTTTTAATAATTCCACAAGATATTATTCATACAAAACCAGAAAAGGTCCTGTTAGCTGAAACACAGTTTAGATTGGTGACAAAACAACACTGATGGGTCATCTTATACTATTGTCTTTTTCTAGAGACTGGAGCATAATTTTTTTTAAAAATCACTGAGGCAAAATTAAAAAGAAAAACTGATCTACTGATAAGCAGTCACCACAAACTCCAATATGAATGAATCCTTCCCTATCTCTCCCCCCTACAAAGAAAAAAAACACTTTAGCTTGTTTTTGCCTATAACTTTTGGTATTAGTGCAGTGTTACTACACAAATGTTACATAAAACTTCTGACTTAGTTTTCTCCCCACCTCCCACTCTCTGCAGAGGACCTTACCTTCGTAGGCATACGAACAGGTCCCTTAACCTTCAAGTTCTTCTCTTTAGCACCACGAATTAGATCAGCACAAACTGGAGAGAAGTAAAAAAATTTCAGTCAAGAATACGTACACCACGAACTGCCATCTGCAAAAAGAACTGGCTCAGAATAGCGTATAGAGCAATCATATTGATTCATTTACAAAAAGTATCTTCCTTGCCAGCAAGATTCAATTCAGTCAGAACAATTACAGGCTGTGCTTGGCAACTTTCTTCTGATGTTACAGAAGATGGTTAGTTGTTCGGCAGTTTCATTTCTCATAAAAAAGCTTATGCTTTTAACACCAATGATTAGTCCCCAATGCTAGTTTATCACTTCATCCAGTCACACGAGGGAGAACAGTTTGTAATACAAATTTAAAACTGCAGTCAGTAGGCCAACAGGTTCCAGTTATTGCTCACTTGTTCAACTAAGAAAAAAAGTTACTCTACGCTCAAAACTCCAAATACACATTCTAGACTGTTTAAATACAAGTTGAATTACAGTTTCCATGGCAAAGCACGGGACACTCAACATTGGTTGCGCTGATGCTGTAAACAAGAATTTGCCATAAGAAAGCATCATCAGATGTTTACTGACTCCTATACTTTGTAGATTGTCACTTTGCTGCAGAGGATAGGCTTGAATGTTCCAATGATCCAGAGAGCGAAGCCGTCGGGAGTGCTCAACTCCTGGCAGGGTCACTCATGACAGTCAGGTAGCGCAAAGTGCAATCCAAAACAAGTCTTCAACAGTAATACTGCTGTGATATGAACAGCTGTGATAGTGGATGAAGGCTGCAGCAGGTAAGGAGATACTCAGTCACCAAAGTTTCCTTGCCACTGAAACTAGACCTACTTCCCCCACCCCCACCCCCCCCCCCCAAGAACTGTGCATCTGGCATGCAACAACATTCCCACATTTAAAGACGTCCCACAAAGGCATCTACTAGAAGATGGAATTTCCTAAGCAGACAAGCATTCTTGTTAGCGAGTGATTGTAAATGACTGGTGGTTTACTCATTTCCATAGTAAACCACGTTCAAATAGGAGGCTAATTAAGAACCCAGCAGTAAAATTACCTTTCTCAAGTGATTTCACATTCCGGCTGGTCAAAGTAATTCTAATGCGGTGAATTGCAACCTCCTGTTCCACAGGTGCTTTGCCAGGATCTTTAAATGCCTGTCCAAATGAAAAAGTGTAAACTAAGCAGAATTCTCAAATGTTACACATTTCTGCCAAAGTCAAAAAAGCCAGTTTAGACCATATCTGCTTATGTTACAACCAGATTAAAATTCAAAAGGCTTAAGTCATTTACGCTTGAACAACTTTAAATTGCTTGCTGGCCATGGGTGAAGTGCTGGAGGACAGCTAATGTGATTCCACGTTTCAAGTAGGGTGGTAAAAACAAACCAGGAAATTACAGACCAGCGAGTCTCACCGTAGTGGTAGGGAAAGTATTGGAAAAAAAACAGAATGAATTAATACCCACTTTGAAGGACATAGGTTAATCAGGGATAGTTAGCATGGCTTTGTCAGAGGGTAGTCATGCCTAACAAATTTGTCAGATTTTTGTTTGAAAAAGTGATTAAGCATGTGGATGAGGTAAGTTTAGTTGATGTAGTTTTGAGGAAAGCTTGAGATAAATCAGAACCGGCTTAATAATAGGACATAAAGGATAGTGGTAGAAGGCTGTTCGAGTGACTGGAGGCCAGTGTCCAGCAGTGTACAACAAGGATCAGTGCTGGGATATGTCATTTATTATATAAATGATATAGATGAAAATGTGAGAAGAATGTTAAGCAAATTTGCAGGTGACATCAAGATTGCTCGGGTAGTTAATAGTGAAGATGATGGTTGTAGGTTACAGAATGATATAGATGGGTTAGTCAGATGGGCAGACAAGTAACAAGCAATATTTTACACAGATAAGCGCAAGGCGATGGATTTTGGAAGAAGCAACAAGATGAGGGAGTATTTAATGAATGGCAGGATGCTAGGTAGCTTAGAGAAATAGAAGACTCTTGTGGTGCTTATTCATAGATCACTGAAGAAATCAGCAGAGCACATGAATACAAGTTCAAGGTGGAATATGGGATACTTGCTTTAATCAGTTGTGGCATCCAGTACAAGATCAAGGAGGTAACGTTAGAATCGTATAGAGCACTGACTAGGCCACAGCTGGAGTACCGTACGCAGTTCGGAGCACCACAGAAAGGATATGATAGTACTAGAAGGAGATACAGAAGATGTTCACCAGGACGTTGCCTGGGATGGAGAAATTGAGCTAAAAGGTGACTAGATAGGCTTGGAATGTTTTCTTTAGAGCAGAGAAGGCGGGTTGGGGGGGGGCGGGGGGAGGAAAAGGTGGCTAGGATGGGCATGATCGAATTGTTTAAGATCATGAGGGTTACGGACAGGGTGAATAGAAAGCAGCTGATATCCTTGGTTGCGGGGTCAATCACAAGAGGGCATACTTTTAAAAGGTAAGAGGTAGGCAATTTAGAGGGGGATTTGAGGGAAAAATACTTTTACCACCCAGTGGATGGTCAGAATCTGGAAAGCACTGTCTGAAAGCAGTGGAGGCCAGAAATCCTACAATCTTTAAAAAAAGTTTGAATGAGCACTTCAAATACCATAACATTCAAGAATATGGGACAGGTGCAAGAAATTGGAAATTTAGTGGCAGTATCCGAGTCTCCAAACAGTTTGCCTGTAATTTTGCCACCTGCAAATTTGAGTAATGCACTGAGGAATCCTAAATATACTTCTTCCTTTTGGTAAAAAGTGCACACGATAAATACTTAGTCAAACAACTTAAATCTAAAATTTTAATCAACATCTTACAGTAGTAGACGGTTATCTAAAAGCAAAGTAATATTTGGGAAATATACGCCTTGAACTGTTTAAAACTGTAACTTCAGTTAAAACGTGCCTCCCACGAAACAGCCAAGATCCAATTTGAAGCTTTCCAAAACAAAACTTTAAATAAGCATCCAATAAATTGCAAATACTGAATCGGCATGACAGAATCGCATTGTTTGAAACAAGTCGGAAGGTAAGGAGTTTGAGGACCCAGATAAGAGCCCAACTCGGTACGATAAAGACGACTGCCTCGAGAAGCAGATTGCCTCTCCGTAGGGCCACACGAAACTACTGAAAATTTGTGCAGTTTTGTTTTAAAACACGCGGGTCGAGGCCCTTCGTATCCGCGCTGCTCATGTTTTAATCCCATTCCCAACACTTAACCCATTGCCTTGTCTGCAGTACATAACGCCGTTACTTAATTTCGGCGCATTTCGTTCCAGCAACGTTTCTTTCACTGTCCCCTGAGAATAAACGCTAGTTCGCATCCAATTAAACAGTAACGCTAGAGATCCCTCAGTCAGCTACAGAGCGCAGGCGCAACACATGGACTAGCCAATACCGCGGGGAAGGCCCCAGGCCTATTGCCCGCGCGCACAGTTCGCCTCCTGCCCGCGGCCCACTTCACAGAACCCCTCACTCTCACCATGGTAAACTCCTGACCAACTTATCCGTCGACTTGGGATTTTGGAAGTGAACGAACAGCGGTGAGTCAGGAGCACATGGACCAGGAATACCTCCTACTCCGACTGCTTTCACAGCTGAAGAGGAAGTATCGTAACGTCGGCAACGTTTAAATACTGACGCCACGCCCCTAACCCGCCAGTGGGACGGCTTCTGGATGATGGGCTGAGGGTTTTCGGATTGGGAGGCGGAGTCGCCGCTGACCGAGTGCAAAACCCGGGATTCGGAGCCGGAACGGATCATAGCGCATGCGGTCCGGCGCTGAAATTTAGCCTAATGCGCCCTCTGACAGTCAGTTATCCTCCCCGAGGCCAAGACGCCATAGTTGAGGAGGTCGTTGATTCCAGTTCCCTTTAATGAGTACTGAAGTTTTCTTTTGAGAGAGAACTACATTTTACAGAACAAAGTACTTTTGCAAACATTACTATGAAATAGTAATAAGTTATTGAAATTGCATGCGTGCGCTTTTGCTGGATACGCACTGGACCCCAGACAATTGGTATTACAGTCCTATAAAGGTTAGAGCAAAGCCCCGGCTCTGCAGCCACCAACGGCTCGCCAAGAGTCGAGGCTCTGGGCACCGCACTGCTAGGAGTCCCGGTCCAGTCCGGACTCGAAGACGAGGAAAGGATGGAAAAAAAATGAAAAAAAAAGGACAGAGAAAATGATTCAGAGATAACGGGAACTGCCGATGCTAGAGAATCTGCGATAACAAGGTGTAGAGCTGGATGAACACAGCAGGCCAAGCAGCATCAGAGGATTTCCATCTACATTTCTGAAGGGTCCAGACCCGAAAACCTCAGCTTTCCGGCTCCTCTGATGCTGCTTGGCCTGCTATGTTCATCCAGCTCTACACCTTGAGCATCCCACCCAGACCGATCCCCTATAACCCACCTAATCTACACCTCCCTGAACACTACGGGCAATTTAGCATGGCCAATCCACCTAACCTGCACATCTTCAGGCTGTGGGAGGAAACCAGAGCACCCGGAGGAAACCCACGCAGACACGGGGAGAACGTGCAAACTCCACACCGACAGTCGCCCGAGGCTGGAATTGAACCCGGGTCGCTGGTACTGAGGCAGTAGTGCTAACCACTGTGCCAACGTTATCATAGAGAAAATGATGTCGCCTGCCTGGACTGAGCCTGAACATTATGTATTACACCGGCGCCATCTTGGCGAGATAAATAACAGATGATAAACTTGTTCTGGTTTTCAATACTGAGATTCCCGCGCACCTGAGAATAGTAGGGCACAGGAACAGACCCTGCGGTCCAGCCTGTGCAGCTACATGATGCTTTCTAAACTGGAACAAGCTTTTGCCTTTGTACAGTCCATATCTCTCTACCTGTTCGTGTAGCTGTCAAGGTGCCTCAAAAACATTGCTATTGTATCCACTTTTACCACCTCCCTCCAGGCACTTACCCACAGGGTAGGGGAGGGGACTTCTTCCAAAATAAAAGGGTGAAGGCTTAAAGTCCTAGGTCTCCTCCTAATTAACATCTTTACACTGAGGAAAAAAAAAAAAACTTTGCTTGTACATTCTATCCCCTACCCTCAGTTTTGTAAACTTCCATCAGGTTGCCCCTCAGCTTCCAATAAGTGAAAACAAACCACCATTGCCCACCGGTCCTCAAAGCTAATACCCTTCAATCCAGGCAACATTCTGGTAAACCTTTTCTGTACCCACTCAAACTTCCACATCCTTCTGTTAGTGTTGCAACATTCCAAAATGGAGCTTAACACCTCAATTGCTTTAAAAAATTCACATAGACATCCTCCACCCATTGGTATCAGTAGCATAATGGGAGTGGCTATATATTCCAGTAAACAAGACCATCACTTTGAAGTAGCTCAGTTTTGCTTCTTAAATAGCATTCTGATCTTTTCTCCTCGTCACCCTTGGGCCAGATTACATGAAGGTGCTGGGTATGTGGTTCAGAGAGGGGGGGGGCAGGATGTGCACCAAAACTTGAGACATATAAATCACCAAGGTGAGACAAAAACTGGGCAAAAGATAGGAACACTGCTCCCTGTCCATTGTAGGTTAAAAATTTAGCCATCACTTGTGATGTACTATCCATGTTGTATGTTGCACATGTCTGGTACATGCTGAGCCTACACCCCATATCATTCAAGCCTTCTTCCACTTTGTATGCAGCTCCATAAAGTGAACACCACTGGTGCACAAAGTGTCACTTCATACTGGAGGTTCTATCCATCACACTGTTGCAATAGATAGATCTGACCGGGTTGCCATTGGAATGCTCCAAATAGTTGGACCAATCTGTATGACCTGTCCCTCATGTTTTCTTTATGGTCAAATGGAAAGAATTGCACAAAGTCAAAGTCAAAGTCAATCAGGCCATGGTCAGCACAAAATCCTTGAGACCCTACAGGAAAAAGGAGAGGGTTAATTCAGTCGAGCAGTCATCTGAACAAACTGTCAATCACATGGCAGAATACCTCATCACCAGAACTTTCCAACAAGCAAGATGTGGCTTGGCTGGTAGTGAGAAAGGCACTACTCATCAGATGCTTCACATACACCTGGATCATTTCTGCTATTGCACACTGCCCTTGAAATGGAAAATTTCACATCTCCTTGTGGGATTGTCACATCTCCTGGTGGAACGTCTCTGTGGGAAAGAGGTCTGGAGTGATATGGATTAAAAAAAGTTTGTACTGAGCACCTCCATCACAAATGCCTCTGCACTATGGGCTGCTCCCTACGATGCACATCGAGGCAAACATTAAGTTACCCCTAGAGGACCATCAACTCTACAATGGAAGACCAAAGACAGTCTTTTAGAGAATTAACCTTAACTGTGGTGCAAACTGGCACATTCCAAGATCCAGAACTACATACTACCACCTTTCTAAAAAAAAAAAGGGAGGGGGCACGGGGAACTACCACCTGAGGTCTTTCTTCCAAAAATACAATGGAGGGTTAGTTCAGTGGTCAGACAGTCTATTTACATTCATTGAGGCAATAAGTGTCCTGCATGAGTAGAAAACATGTTTGCAACAGCAGGGAAACACTGAAGAATGTCAAATTGTGTTTGTTTCTGTTTCTACTCCCCCTCCGCCACCTCACCCCCACCCTGCAAAGATAGTGCAGAATCTAAAAAGGTTTTTGAGAAGATTTGTAGATCAGGTTGTAGACAAGATTGTAGACTTGTTCATCCATCCCATGTGTTTGATTGGAGACATTTTGTCACCCTGCTAGGTAACATCAGTGCATCTCCAGTGAAGCTTTTAGTACCTTTTGTAGGCAAAGATTTTTTTAATGAATGAAGTATATTTTTGCAACAAAATGTTCTAGGATTCTTAAAACATGCTTCATATTCTATAATTGTAGAAGCTGTAAAATCTAAAACCCTATGACCTTAGCAATGAGATGAAAAGTAGTAATTAAAATGAACACATATCACAGTTGTTAGTACTGAAGGCAGCCATTTGGTCTACCATCTGCTCTCCAAAATCATCACTATGTATTTCTGTGCCTTCTCCCTTTAAACCTTGGCTCCTTTTCAAATACTTCCTTGAATTCAAAAGGGATTTCATTGAGCCACTATTTCACTCTCAGCCCCATTCACTTAATCAGATGAAGTACATCATGAAGGAGACTCTTTGGTCCAACTCATCCATGCGGACCAAATATCCTAAATTAATTTAGTCTCATTTGGCAGCATTTGGCCCTATCCCTCTAAACTCTTCCTATTCATTTAGAGGACTTCTAGATGGGTAAATGATGTAATTGTACCAGCCTCCACCACTCCCTCTGGCAACTCATTCCATTCACACCATCCTCTACATGAAAAAGTTGCTGCTTAGGTCCCTTTTAAAATCTTTCCCCTCTCACATTAAACCTATGCCCTCCAGTTTTGAGCTTCCCTACCTTTGGAAAAAGGGCCTTGGCTAATTGCCCTATTCACAGCCCTCGTGATTTTATGAAGTTCTATAAGGTCGCCCCTCAGCCTCCAACACTCCATGGAAAAATAGCCCCAGCCTGTTCAGCTTCTCCCAATAGCTCAAACCCTCCAATCCTGGCAACATTCTTGTAAATCTTTTCTGAACCCTTTCAAGTTTCACAGCATCCTTCTTATAGCAGAGACCAGAATTGCATATAATAAACCAAAAGTTGCCCAATGTCCTGTACAGCCACAACATGACCCCTCTGCTGCCCCTGTCCACCACCACCCTCCCCATTCCTATACTCACTACATTGACCAATAAAAAGGAAAGTGTACCAAACATCTCTCCCTCAAAAAAGGAACAATACTAGAGAAGATGGTTTGTTTAGTGAATAGATTCTTAATGGCCTTGCTGTTTTCAAATTAGTTGTACTTCTTAGCATTTCAACAGTGACCAAATTGCTTTGGCTTTGAAGTGCATAAGATACCCTGGGACCATGAAGGACATTACAATCAGGCATGCTGACCTCTTAAATCAAACCTCCAATCTCAAAAATGTCACCATTCAGTGCCATTTTTAGGTAAAAGGTACCTTGGTATGAGAAAGTAGAAAACTAAATAAGTTAAACGTTCAACAGTAAGTTCTTGTTTGTATAAAGTAGTAAATAAAAGTTCCAAATTACACCCCGTTAGCCATGGGCCTGCAGTTACTCCATGCTGGTCTTTCCCCATGAGGGCTTGTATTAGTACATGTGAAAATGTTACAATCTTTTTGAAAAATTCTACCCTTGCTTTTCACATGTGTTATGGACACACTTGAGGGAGGAGTCCAATACTAAATTTTCTTCTCAGACCTATAAATCTGCAGGAAGCAGAGCTCAAGCCTCATGTTGAATGTTAACAGGGTGAAGATTAGGTTCATTGTTTAGGTGACATGATACTTAGGTAACACCAGAACCATAGAAACAAAAAACAAAAGTGCAGCAAGTGGAGATACTTTAGTAAGGGAATTGTGGTCATTACAAATTTTAAAAAAAGAAAATTTTAATGTGATGAGGTGCGGTATAAAGGAACAAGAAGAGGAGGACCTAAATTTAAAGTGACCTGTTTGAGAAGCAAGGGTGAAGTGAGAAAAACCTTTTTCACTGAGCAAGTTGTTAGGACGTGGAGTGCACTGCTTGGAAACGTGGAGGAAGCAGGTGAAAGTTGGGTATTTAAGACGGCATTGGATGAAGATTTTGGATAAAAATAAATGGACAAGAATATGGGGGAAGAAAAGCAGGAAATTTGCACTCAATCAGCTTGTACAGGCATGATGAGCTGAATGGCCTTTTTCTATGCTGTATAGATCTATTAATATTTATCTTAGAGACTCTGGTTAATTCTTTTCAGAGGTGGTACAGATCTAGAACATAGAACAGTGAAGCATAGTACAGGCCCTTTGGCCCACGATGTTGTGCCAATCTGTTATCCTATTCTAAGATCAAAACTAACCTGCATATCCTTCATTTTACTATCATTCATGTGCCTATCCAAGAGTCACTTAAACATTCCTAGTGTATCTGACGCTACCACCACTGTCCTTCACAGCTGTATCACCATAGATCAGAAAGCAAATAGCAACATGTTCCAATCCAGGTCCCCATAAACGTGGAGAGCTAAAACGTAAAAAAAAAAGAGATTTTAAGAGTTCAAGATTGTGAATGAGGCCAAAATTGACAAGTTGTCACTTAAAAACTTAAAGTTAAGTGTATGATATTGTGATGAAAAGAATATCCAAATTGAGAAATTGTATATATAGAGAAGGTACACTTTCTAGTTGGTTTGAGAACATATCCTTGGCCCCCGAACAGATGATTTTCTTTAACTTGATTCCAACATTTGGGACCCATTTTTAATTCTACCTTCAAGGCAAAAATAACCTTCTGCAGGAGTTTTATAATATTATTTCAACTACTTATCCAAGTTTCACTTAATTCAATTTTCATGGAATCCACACATAATTCATAGTGAGTAGACATTTATATGCAAACACTCAGCCAAATACAGCAATAAGTTTTAAACTAATTTCAAAGCTTTAATACCATTATACATTAATGAAAATTACATTATAGCTTAATTCAAGATCAAAGTTGAATTGAGAAAAAAAGTTAGTTAAACCTAACCCCATTTTTATGAAAAATGGAAAATAAATTGAAAGCCCCCTACAACCCAATCATAGATAACAATTTCTTCATTTATACCCTGTCTGGTAAAGGGGCATCTGCAAAACTGCCAGCTAGTGAAGGGTACTATCATTTTGAACTCTGGAACTGGTACAATAGTGTTGGCTTGTTACTATATCACTAGTTAATGAGGCCAAAATAGGACACTATTCCAGGTGTGGTCTCAAAGCCCAGTAGAACTGTAGCAAGAATTTGAACTGCAATTTCCTTGCAATAAACACTAATAAAACCATTTTCTTAATTATTTGCTGCACACTGTGTGCACGTACAAGGAACAAAAGTCCCTCCAAACATAAATATTTAGAAGTTTCATGCCACTTAGAAAAGCAGAATATTTTCTAATGTGAAAAATCTCACTTTCCCACATTCTGCCCCATCTTGTTGCTGCTCACCTAACCTGTCAACATCTCTTTGCAGCTTTAGTTACATTATTTGCAATAAGAACAAAGTACTGCAAACGCCAGCGATTTGAAATTTAAAAAAGTGTTCAAGAAACTCAGCAGGCCTGCCAGCATTTGTGGCCAGGTGAACAGTTAACGTTTCAAATCTAATAAGACTCATTAAAAATAACGAGTTAGAATAGCTTCTAAATGCAAATACATGTACAAGATGTGACACTTACTGTAGTACTGCAGAGAAGGGTTTAGCAGGAAAACTAACGTTTTGTGCTTGACTTAGTTATAATTACAATTTCTACTAAAAAAATTTCCCTTGAATTCTTAAGCATAATTTTAACAGGTCATTAAATTGTTTGTTTTTAAAAAAGATGCTACATACAAACTATTTCTATTCATTTAATAATATACTTAAGATCATAATCAGAATAGCAAATCTTGCTTAAAATTGTAAAATACTAAAGCTGACAATAAATTGAATTGCTAAGAGCAAAAAGAATCCTTTACGAGTTTGGCAGATTATTTTCAGCAACACTTTGGATTGAATTTTACCCTTGCTGGATTGGAGTCAGTAGTGATAAGAAAGTTTCCAAAAATGGCAATAATGGAAAGAAAAATTGGAAACTTGACAAAAGATTCCAAGTTCCCCCTTAGCATTTATTATAGCAACTTCAGAATCTCACCGAGTGATGAATGCCTTATTCACCCACACTTGTGTCTCATTAGGGGAGTTGGAGGGTTAACTTTTAGGCCATTTCCAAATCACCTATCATTCTGTGATAAATTAGATAGTGCAAATTCCCAACAGCTGCAACTTGCAGCACCATTCTCCTAGCCATCATCCAACTCAATCTTCACAACAGTTCTGTTTCTACATTGTAGAGATTCTATGAAATATCCCTGCATGCTATTGGACAGCATCCTCCTACAGGGTCTTATCAGATCATTTTCTCAAATGGTAATGATGGAACACCACAATGAGAGAGGCAATTCATGGCTTGCAGCATCTGAAGTGATGTGCATCTAGCTACCAGCACTGCCACCTTTCCTACTGTTCAATTTCAGGATGGCATCAAGAGGTGAGGAGTGGAATATTTTACGGAAAATATTCAACATTGTGCTTAGTTATGAGTGGTGTACCACAAGGATCTGTTCTGGGGTCCTCTTCTATTTGTGATTTTTGTAAATGATTTGGATGAAGGAGTGGAAGGATAGATTAGCAAGTTCGTGGATGATACGAAGGTGGGTCACATTGTGGACAGTGCGGAGGGCTGTTCTAGGTTACAAAGGGACAGTGATAGAATGCAGAGCTGGGCTGAGAAGTGGCAGATGGAGTTTAACCCTGAAAAGAGAGAGGTGTTTCATTTTGGAAGGACAAACTTGAAAGCAGAATTCAGAGTTAACAGAAAGATTCTTGGCAGTGTGGAGGAGCAGAGGGATCTTGGGATTCATGTTCACGGTTCCCAGAAATATGCCACCCAGGTGGATAGAGTTGTTAAGGCGTATGGTGTGTTAGCTTTCACTAATAGAGGGATTGAGTTCAAGAGCCAAAGTATGCTCCAGCTATACAAAAGCCTGGTTCAGCCACATCTGGAGTATTGTGTCCAGTTCTGGTCACCTCATTACAGGAAAAATGTGGAAGCGTTAGAAAAGGTAGAGGAGATTTACCAGGATGTTGCCCGGAATGGAGGGAAGGTCTTACGAGGAAAGGTTGAGAGAGTTAGGGCTTTTCTCTTTAGAACGACAAAGGATGAGAGATGACTTGATAGAGGTGTACAAAATGATCAGAGGCATATAGAGTAGACAGCCAGAGACTTTTTCCTTAGGGTGGAGGTAGCTTTTGAGGGGGCATAGTTTTAAAGTGAGTGGAGGTAGATATAGAGGAGACGTTAGAAGTAGGTTCTTTACTCAGTGGTAGGGGCACGGAATGCATTGCCAGAGAGGGTAGTGGAGTCAGCCTCATTAGGGGCATTTAAGCAGCTACTAGATAGGCACATAGATGATAGTATAAGGTAGCCGTGGAGGTTAGATAGACCTTAGGTTTAGAGTAAAAGTTTGGCACAACATCGTGAGCCAAAGGTCATGTATTGTTCTATGTTCTATGTTCTATGGAAGATTGCATAGAGAAAGTTGCCATGAGCCATGGTAGACTCTGTTCTTATTTTTATTTTCAATAAATGTTTTGGCAAATCATAAAGTGGGAAAATTTAACCCTGTGTTTTCTTTTTAAAAGGATTTAATTAACTAATTTGTCCCTCGTTGGATAATCTCTAATACTTAGTTTGGAAATTATTCTATTGCCATTGAGAAATGAGGGCTGCCATTCTTGCCTGGGATGGTTTACATACAGCCTCAGACCCACATTAGCATTGTGGTTAACTCAGCAGCCTTGAGGGCAGCACTGTGGCTCAGTGGTTAGCACTGCTGCCTCTCAGAACCAGGGACCCAGGTTAGATTCCACCCTCAGGCAACTGTCTGTGAGGAGTTTGCACATTCTCCTGCTGTCTGTGCGGGTTTCCTCTGGGTGCTCCGGTTTCCTCCCATAGTCAAGGGTAGGTGGATTAGTCATGCTAAATTGCCCGCAGTGTTCAGGCAACTGTAGCTTAGGTGGGTTATAGGAAGATGGATCTGAGTGGGATGCTCTAAGGCTCTTTTGGCCCAACAAGTCCACACAGACCCTGTTTCCACACTGTAGGGATTCTATGATTCTGTGAGATGGTCTTGTATGCCAGTCAGCTCAAGATCAGTTAGGGAGGGGCAATAAAGTAATAGCTTTGCTTAAAACAGCATAATGACCAGGTTGGTATACTTGTACTCTTTACCTCAAGCTCCTATCACTGCTATCAATAAAAGGGTATAGAGCACAAATACACTGAAGATAGTCCTGTCTTTCAAAGCTGTGTTGAGACTTACATCACTGATGCAATTCATTTTTAAAAAAGGTAGCGACTGTATATGGCTGCTTTACATCTGAAGAGCACAAGGAAAATTGAAAAGTCTGTTTAAAGCTGCCATATTTACATTTCAACAATGAAATACTTCAGTTGTCTATTCAGCCTTTCAAATCAATAGCAGCAATGAGACTTAGGCTGATTGATAGCTCAAAAATGGTATCTGTATTGTTTGGTTCCATAATTAAGTGTTTTTCTTTCTTACCCCTCACCCACCCTAGTAAAAAAACTCTTGCAATGTCATTGAAAAAAATGTTAGCATCCAAGCCTTCACAAGATTGTGGCAAATTCCGTATTTCCTGTATCCTTGTGCGAAGAGGTGCTTTCTGGATATCCTAACACTAAACTTTAATGTTAGGCCTCCTATTTTATTTCTATAAAAGTTTCCTTAATTCCTCAATAACTCCCTAGTTTTCTACATTCAAGGAAATAGAAGACAAATAATAGAACCAGTCTTACTAACTCAAGCCTTTCAAATCCAGCATTCTATATTGCAACTACTACATAGCAAAGGTACAGTGCCCAAAACTGAATGCAGTATTCCCAATGGCGGCTTACCTGACTTTTGTAAAACTGCAGCATCCCTTTTTATTCCAGCCCTCTTGGGATAAATGTTAACATTCAACTAGCACTTTGGATAGGTACAAAAACATCAGTTGATTATTTGGTTACTTTAAATGGTACAACTGGTCAAGTCAGATACAAGAATGAAATCTGGCTTGATAATTCAAATTCTAAGAAGTTGGAAGTAACATGGCAGTAAGTCATTGAAACAATCACAAGCACACAAACTTTTAAAAACAGTGGAAGAGACGTTTACGACAAGGTGGAAAATAAAAACTAGATAGAGACCTACAGTTAAAGATCTTAGATGGCAAACTAATACTAATACTAGCCATTATCAAGAAGCAAAGCTAAAGAAAAATCACTTTTTATCACAAATCTTTAAGTTTAACCTAATTGATTCTCCTCAGTTTCAGTCCTAGGTCATCTTATGTGAGGAGTCTCAAAACAAGCTTGTTTCCTCAATTTCTAATAACCTGCAAATTTCTAACTAAGCACTCCTGGTTTAGAAAACGTTTGTGGAACTTCTAAAGAGGAAAGTGTTTTGCCTGCTCTGACACATGTGTTAAGTCACTATTCCAGAGAACCACTTTACCAAGTGCTCTCAAAGACAAATTCTTAAGTAACTGTCACTTATGTCATTATTTTGAATTCCAAATTCTAATTATGTATTGCAAGAGAAGACCTTTCATTACAATCTAGATCCTCAAGATCTCTTTATTCATCTAGTTTTTCCAAGTGAGGAAACACGAGTGGATGATTTCAATCTTTCAGTTTCTGTCACTCATTTAATCAGTGTCCGATTGTAATTTTATTGCGCATGTGTCCAATTATATTTAAGACAGGAACTGGAGATGCACAAGGATCTCAATTAAAAAAGGGCATTCATTTCAGAATAAGGGTCTATTTTCAAGAGCCTCCTCTCGATATGTAGAGAGGACCTAACATAATGGAAGGTTTTGATAGTGTATACGGATGTTTCCATTTATCAGGATCCAAAATTAAGCTTTGCAGATCCATTGCACAACAGATAAGAATCAAATGAGCCTCATTTACATACCTTAGTCACAATGAAGCCACACATTACTGGTCATAACACTCATACAAGAGCCAATTGTCCGTCCTTCAAATTGGAATGCAGAATTTACATATTTGGGCTTGGAATCTATAACTTCCAGTACAGGTGCAAGCCAAGTCATTTCTTTCCTAGGGTATTATTCTTTATACAAAGTTTGCAGGCTTATTCAATTGCAGACAATATTCAGCCGGTCAAACGATGCCAGATACCAGCTAACCATTACAAAACAACGACAACGACTCAAATTTACAGGGAAGTCGGCAGAAACGCAGAAGTTTTAGAATTTGTCGAATTAGTACTTACAGAACGGACAGAGGCCTTTCAGCCTGATGTTTACAGGAAAATCTATTTTTCCCCCCTTCGTGACGGGGGAAGGGATTTTCACTCTTGGTCATCCTCTTCTACGCCTTAGTCGTTGATATCGATGATTTGCATTATATTGCATGGCTAGTCACCAACACTTCGGTTGGATTTTAAACTGGAGATAACTCCTGCATGTGGCCCTTCACGTGAATTATTCTGTCGTTTGCACAATTTCTGCGCCATAGTCATGGTTTTAAAGCCTATGATACAATATTTTAAAATTAGTGCCTCCAAGACTTGTACTGATACTCAAATGGTAATTCACTTACCGTTTTATTTACCCTATTGTTAGGATAATTAGTTACGCCACAGCTTTTCAGTTCCAATTTCGACTACTACCTCAGGAGAAAAGCAAAGACCAAATCACGCGCTGTCCAGCGCCATCATATCTTGGCAACGGACTGCTTCGATTTTGGCATTCCTACTCTTGTTTTTTCGCTGGTGCTGCTGGCGTTATCAGGATCTTTAACCTTAAGATCTTAGTTGAGTTTGCCAATTAAACCAAGTCAGGGGGAAGAATCCCAGCAGCCAGGGTTAGGTAACAAAGCTGAGTGGGAAGGGGGGAGGAGGAGAGAGAGAGAGAACAGAATGCTCAGGATTACGGATTTGGAGTGCAACACGTCTATGACCAGATCTTTTGAGTCCAGAAAAGCACTCTTTGCTCTTCCTGTTCCACCTGGTCTGCATGACTTGGCTACGAGCGTCACCTTTTAGCTGTCATGTTTTAAGAGATCTGGGAAACTTGCCTAATTAGCAATTTAAGATAACAAGCATGGGGCTGGATGAACACAGCAGGTCAAGCAGCATCATAGGAGCAGGAAAACTTGACGTTTCGGGCCTAAACCCTTCATCAGAAAATGAAGGGTTTTCTGATGAAGGGTTTAGGCCCGAAACGTCAAGTTTTCCTGCTCC
>JAHRHZ010000075.1:27246251-27262990 GCA_024137785.1 Ginglymostoma cirratum
ATCAGAAAATGATTTTCTGATGAAGGGTTTAGGCCCGAAACGTCAAGTTTTCCTGCTCCTATGATGCTGCTGTGTTCATCCAGCCCCATGCTTGTTATCTCTCCTCCAGTTTATATATCCCTGTCAATTGCTGGAGGATTTCTTCCCCCTTCAGCAACAAAGCAAACTAAAAATCATTCAGTTAGGGGATGTTCTTATTAGTTTCCATTAGTTTCATGGCATAAAATGTGAACGAACGGAGAGAGGCCAGATCTGGAGTCGATCATCTTACTTTTAAACCAGAAGACCTTTTTTATTTTTGCGTAAAATAAAACTAATCAGAACCGCGTGTCGAAAATTTGACATTTTTGTATCAAATACGCGACAAATTATCAAATCTCTCTGGTAGAGTGCATTATTTACACGTATAGCGTATGTTTACGTTAATGCATCAATATTTCAAAAATCGAAATTGTTATTGACCTAACTCTGAATTATCAAGTTTTTGATAATTTTAGCTGTAGTTTTGTCGTAGTGATCTTTAAAACTGATGTTAACTGAAAATGCGTGGAATTGAGATTTTTTTTTCCGGCTTCTGATTTTCATTATACTTAGCTGAAATAATAGATTACGCTCAATGAGCAATATTACAAATAACAATTGAGTTCTCTTGTGGTACAGTGGTATCCCTACCTCTGAGCCACAAGGCTCAGGTTCAAATCCCACGTGCTCCAGAAGTGTGTAATGATATCTCTAAATAGGTTGATTAGAGCTGCCTAGAAATCTGAAACATGTATCTGAAATCAAATGGTGTCTTTAATTCACTTGTGGGACGTGGACATCGTTGACTGGCCAGCATTTTTTATTGTCCATCCCTAGGTGCCCTTGAGAGGTGGTGGTGAGCTGCCTCGTTAAACAGCTGCAGTCAACATGCTGTAGGTTGGCCTCAGCTGAGGAAATTCCAGGATTTTGACTAAGCTTCAATGAAGGAACACTATTACATTTCCAAGTCAGGCTGGTGAGTGGTTTGGAGGGAAATTTATAGGTCATTGTGTTCCCATGTATCTGCTAGGATTGCTTAAAGTCATAGAATCATTGAGATGTAAAGTGTGGAAAGAGGTCCAGTACATCCATGCTGACCAAACGTCCTAAATTAATCTAGTCCCATTTGCCAGTATTTTGGTTATATCCATCGAAACCCTTCCTATTAATATACCTGTTCACCATGGTGTAGCTATACTACACAGATAGGTTTACTTAGAGTGTGATATTTTATTCAAGGGATACATTCACAGCCTGAAGACTAAATTACAATGTAACTTACATTGAAAATTTCATGTCTTAACAACATGAAAACACAACACAAATGTAATTTCAAAATTTAATATATTCATCTGGTAACAGGAAGCTGATGGATGAGATTTTTTTAAGAAAAAGGATAAAGATGAATTATGTTCATTAAAGTTTCATTAAAATAATCATTTGAAACTTTCAAGTGTGAGAAAATAATTATTGTTTTATTTCCATAAAATATTATTCATCCTTTCCTTAACATTTTTGATTTTTTCATGTTAATACAATCAAGTGGGAAAACTTTAGAAAGCGCAAATAAGACATTAAAGAGGCATTTTGATTTTTGGGTTTCTGAATGAAATGTTTAGGCTGTATTGGAAAAAGAAAATACCATGAACTCACACCCTTACATTCAAGGCTATAGGCAAAGGTATTTCTATTTAGTTGTCAGAGAAACAGGAGAAAGCTTTGTCCAAGATCTCTGCCATTTCTGAAACAAAAGCTCAGCGGGACAATAGCTGCATTCTCCGTGAAATACCTTGACTAATCAGAGTTGACTTACCAACTAATTTGTACTTCTTTTCTCCATGAGTATATATTTTGATCACATGAAAATTGATATTCTTGTGTCTGATCTGATGAATGCAAAGTGACAAGTTTTGACAGCATGTCTCTGTTTTCAGCTATACTCAAGCTCTGTTACCACCAAGTGATTAGATATGTTATACAGCCATAGGGTCATACGGCGCAGAAGCAGACCCTTCTGGTTTAACTTGTCCATGCTGACCAGATATCCCAATTTGTCCTAGTCCCAGATGCCAACTGGCATTTGGCCCATAAGCCTCTAAACCTTTCCCATTCATATCTAGATGCCTTTTAAATGTAATTGTAACCACCTCCACCACTTCCTCTGGCAGCATGTTCCATACTTGCACTACCCTCCGAGTGGAAAAGGTACCCTTCAAGTCCTTTTTAAATCATTCCCCTCTCGCCTTAAAACTATGCCCTCTATATTTTTAGACTTTCCCACCCTAGGAGAAAGACCTTGACTATTCACCCTCTCAGAATTTTATAAACTCCTATAAGGACATCCCTCAGCCTCCAACTCTCCAAGGCAAAAAGCCCCAGCCTATTCAGCCCCTCCTTATAACTCAAACCCTCCAGTCCCAGCAAAATCTTTGTAAATCTTTTCTATACCCTCTCAAGTTAACAACATCCCTCCATAAGAGGGTGACCAGAATTTGTAATCAGTAATCTTCTAATGTTCTGTATAGCCACAACATGATGTCCTGACGCCTATACTCAATGTTCTGACCAAAGAAAGCAAGCATGCCCAATGCCTTTTCACCACCTTGTCTCTCTGTGACTCCACTTTCAAGGAACTATGCACTCGCACACCTAGGTCTCTTTTGTTCAGCAACGCTCCCTGGGCCCTACCATTAACTGCAATAAGTGCAGCCTTTACCAAAACGCAACACCTCATATTTATCTAAATTAATCTTCATCTGCCAATCCTTGGCATCGCAGCCCATCTAATCATGGCCCCATTGTACTTTGGGATAATTGTCTTCACTGTCTGCTACACAACCAATTTTGGTGTCTTCTGCAAACCTACTACCCATATCTCCTATAGTCACATCCAAATCATTTATATAAATGACAAAAGTAGCGGAACTGGCAGCGATCCATATGGCACACCACTGGTCACAGGCCTCTGTCGCCAACCTTCAAGTCAATTTTGTTCCAATTTGCAGTCTCTCCCTGGAGCCCACGTGATCTAACCAGTCTACCATGCAGAACCTTGTCAAATGCCTTGCTAAAGTTCATATAGATAATGTCAGCTGTTCTGCGTTCATGAATATTTTTTGTCACCTCTTCAAAAAACTCAATCAAGTTAGTGAGACATGATTTCCCCCACACAAAGCCATGTTGACTATTCCTAATTAGTCCTTACCTTTCCAAACACATGTAAATATTGTCCCTCAGAATCCCCTCGCTAAACTTAAAGTAAGAATCAGTATTTATTGACTATATCATGTTATAGTTTTCAGGGAGCAGAGTCAAAGGGAGGAGCACAGAGCGGTGAGTATAAAAACTAACTTATCTCAGGGATTCGCAGCCTTGTTTCCAGAGAGTGGAGTGAGAGGGAGGAGCACACAGAGTAACTGAAACCGAACTGAAAAAGTGATGTCACAGGATGGCTGTGACATAATTGTCCAAAATTTGAAAAAAAGAGCAAAACTAATTAATAAATAATTAGCTAATCAGGGATTAACTAACTAATAAATTAACTAACTAAGTAGAGATGGCTGGCAGGTGATGTGCTGTAGCTCGATGATGTGTGAGCTGCAGTGACCACACCTGTGGCAAGTATTGATTTCTGGAGAAACTTCGGCTCAGAATTGATGAGCTGGAGTCTGAGCCTCAGATACTGTGGCACATCCGGGAGGGAAAAAGCTACTTGGACGCTTTGTTTCAGGAGGCGATTACGCCTGGTAGGTTAAATACCTCAAATCTGGTCAGAGGTCAGGGACAGCAAGATGTGACTGCAAGTGAGGGAGGTAGTGGGATCCTGTAATAAGGAACAGAGGAGCCTCAGCTCTTGACCTTGTCCAACAGGTATGAGGTACTTGCTCCCTGTAGGGAGGGTGATCCAGCTGACCACGGCATCAAGGTACAGGAGGCCATTAATGAGGAGGGAGCAAAAAGATGAGTGATAATTTTAGGGGATTCTATAATTAGGGGAATAGATAGCATCCGTTGTAAGCAGGATTGAGATTCCCGCATGGTATGTTGCTTGCCTGGTGCCAGGGTGACGGACATCTCTAACTGGCTCGAAAGAATATTGGAAGGGGAGGATCCAGTTATTATGGTCCACATCGGGACAAACAACATAGGCAAAACTAAGAAAGAGACCTGTTTAGGAATTATCAAGAATTAGGAACTAAATTAAAGAACAGGTCCTCAAGGGTTATAATCTTCACATTACTACCTGAGTCATGTGCAAATTGGCATAGAGATGCAAAAATAAGGGAAGTAAACACATGTCTAAAAGAGTGGTGTAGGAAAGAGGGGTTCCTTTTCATGGGAGACTGGCATCAGTACTGGAACAGGAATGATCTGTACCATTGGGACAGTCTCCACCTGAACCCAATGTTCTAGCAAAAAGCGTACATAGGGTTGGTCAACAGGACTTCAAACTATTAAGTGGAGAGAAGGGAAAGGTAAAACTCTAAGAAGTATAATGGCCAATTGGAACCAAAGCAGCAGGTTAACACCTGTGGGGATAGATTCAATTGCATTCAAAATTATGAAAAACTGAGAACATAGGAGAACTCGGGGGAGGTTATTAAAGTCCCAGAACACAAAATAGGACAGTGTGTTTGGTAAGGGTTAGGAAACTTCAGGCACAACAGATAAATGGATGATAATGAGAAGAGGGATGGTATATACAGGACTGCAGGTATTGTGTCTGAATGTACAAAGTAAGGTAGATGAGCTTGTGGTGCAGATCAAAATTGGAATGTATGATGTGGTGTGCATCACGGAGACATGGCTGCAAGTGGAGCAGGACTGGAAGCTAAATATCCTAGGATATACATCCTATCAAAAAGACAGGTAGATGGGGTGGGGCTGCCTTATTAGGAAGAAATGAAATTAAAGCAAGAAACGATTTAGGGTCAGATGATGTAGAATCTGTATGGGTAGAGTTGACGAAATGCAAAGGTAAAAGAAAACACAATGGGAGTTATGTACAGGCCTCCAAACAGTAGTCAGGATGTGGTGCACAAGATACACCAGGAGATAGAAAAGGTGTGTAAGAAAGGTTACAATGATCATGGGGATTTCAGTATGCAGGTGCACTGGGAAAATCAGGTTGGTAGTGGATCATAAGAAAAGTAATTTGTGGAATGTCTACAAGATGGATTTTTGCAGCAACCAGTGGTGGAGCCTGCTAGGGAACAGGCAATTCTGGATTTAGTGATGTGCAGTGAGGCAGTCTTGATAAAGGAGCTTAAGGTGAAGGAACTTTTAGGAGGCAATGACCATAATGTGATAGATTTTACTGTGCAATTTGAGAGGAAGAAGCTAGAATCAGATGTAACGGTATTACAGTTGAATAAAGGCAACTACAGAGGCATGAGGGAGGAGCTGACCAGAATTGACTGGGAGAGGAGCCTAGCAGGAAAGACACTGCAACAGCAATGGCAGGAGTTTCTGGGAGAAATTCAGGAGAGGCAACAAAAATTCATCCCAAGGAAAAAAAGCATTCTAAAGAGAGGCCAAGACGACCGTATCTGACAAGGGAAGTCAGGTACAGCATAAACGCAAAAGAGAAAGCATATAATGTAGCAAAGGGCATTGGGAAGCCAGACAATTGGCAAGCCTACAAAGACCAACAGAGGACAACTAAAAAAGAAATAAGAAGGGAGAAAATTTAATATGACGGTAAGCTAGCCAGTAATATAAAAGAAGATTGCAAGAGTTTCTTTAGTTGTATGAAGGACAAAGGAGAGGCAAAAGTAAACATTGGGCTGCTGGAAAATGACACTGGAGAAGTAATAATGGGGAACAAAGAAATGGCAGAGGAACTGATCAAGTACTTTGCGTCAATCTTCACGGCAGAAGACACGAGTAACATCCCAAAAATTCAAGACAGCCAGGAGGTCAGAGGTGAGAATGGTGGCCATCATCAAGGAGAAAGTGCTAGAAAAACTCAAAGGTCTGAAGGTGGATAAATAACCTGGACCAGATGGACTACACCCTAGAGTCCTGAAGGAGATAGCTGAAGAGATAGTGGAGTCATTACTGGTGATCTTTCAGGAATCACTGGACTCGGGGAGGGTTCCAGAGGACTGGAAAATTGCGAATGTAAGCCCCCTGTTTAAGAAGGGAGTGAAGCAAAAGACAAGAAATTACAGGCCGATTAGCCTGACCTCCGTCATTGATATTATTTTAGTAAGATTTCTGAATTCTTGGAAGTGCATGGTAGAATAGAGCAAATTCAGCATGGTTTCATCAAGGGGAGGTCATGCCTGACAAGTCTGTTAGAATTCTTTGAGAAGGTAATGAGCAGGCTAGACCACGGAGAGCCAATGGATGTTATCTACTTAAACTTCCTGAAGACCTTTGTCAAGGTTCCACACAGGAGGCTGCTACGTAAGATAAGAGCCCATGGTGTTAGAGGCAAGGCACTAGCATAGATAGAAGATTGGCTGTCTGGCAGAAAGCAGACAGTGGGGTTAAAAGGGTCCTTCTCAGAATGGTGGCCAATGACTAGTGGTGTTATGGTCAACAAATCCCCACGGTAATACTCACTGCTCGGTGTGCTCCCTACTCTGACTCTGCTCCCTGGAAAGAAGGCTGCTAATCCCCGAGGTAAGTTAGTTTTATATTCACCATGCTCTATGTGCTCCTCCCTCTGACTCTACTCCCTGGAAACAATCCCTGTGAACACTTGAGTTAATTGAGTTTTATACTCACCATGGTCCATCTGTTCCTCTCTTGGACTCTGCTCCTTGGAAACAAGGCCTAAGTTATGGTGTTCACAAGGGTCAGTATTGGGACCACAATTTTTTATACATTAATGATCTGGATGAGGGAACTGAGGACATTCTGGCTAGGTTTGCAGTAGATACAAAGATAGGTAGAGGGACAGGTAGTATTGAGGAGGCGGGGAGGCTGCAGAAACATTTAGACAGACTAGGAGAGTGGGCAAAGAACTGACAGATGGAGTACAATGTGGGAAAGAGTGAGGTCATGCACATTGGTAGGAAGAATAGAGGCATAGACTATTTTCTTAGTGGGGAGAAAATTCAGAAATCTGAAGTGCAAAGGTGTTTGGAAGTTCTAGTCCAGGATTCCCTTAAGGTAAACTTGCAGGTTGAGTCAATAGTTAGGAAGGCAAATACAATGTTGGCATTTATTTTGAGAGGACTAGAATATAAAAGCAGGGCTGTAGTTCTGAGGCTTTATAACGCTTTGATCAGACCATGTTTAGAGTAATTCTGGGCCCTATACCTCAGGAAGGAAGGACTGTCCCTGGAGCGGTTCTACAGGAAGTTCACAAGAATGATCCCAGGAATGAAAAGCTCAATATATGAGAAATGTTTCAGGACTCTGGCTCTATACTGGAAGGAGTTTAGAAGGATGAGGAGGTGATCTAATTGAAACTTACAGAATACTGAACAGCCAGGACAGAGTGGACGTTGGGATGATGTTTCCATTAGCAGGAGAGACTAGGACCTAAGGGCACAGCCTTAGAGTGTAGGGAAGATCCTTTAGAATGGAGATGAGGAGAAATGTCTTCAATCAGAAAGTGGTGAATCAATAGAATTCACTTCCACAGGAGGCTGTGGAGGCCAGGTCATTGAGTGTATTTAAGACAGAGATAGATTGGCTCTTGATTGTCAAGAGGATTAAAGGTTATGGGGAGAAAGCAGGAGAGTCGGGTGAGAAACTTATCAGCCATGGTTGAATGGTGGAGCAGACTCGATGGGCTGAATGGCCTAATTTCTGCTTCTATGTCTTATGGTCTAATGGACGTGTCTACTAGATTTCCAGAGGCCATTCCATGAAACAGTATCATGGTTAAAAGGATTGTAGAAGAGTTATTCAATTTTTTTTTAAACTAGATAACTAGTAACCAGATTAACCAGAGAAATATAATCAGATAAAGGATAAAATGTTACATCAAAGTTATTCAAGGAAGTTATGGATAATTTAGGAAAGAATTCAAATCTATCAATATTATAAAGAGCATTGATAGGGTAGACAGGAAAAATCTTTATCCCTTGATGGCAGGATCAATTACTTAGGGGGACATAGATTTTAAGGTGACTTGGAGACAGTAAGGACTGCAGGTGCTGGAAGCCAGAGTCAATAGATCTGAAGCTGGAAAAGCACAGCAGGTCAGACAGCATCCAAGGAGCAGGAGAGTCAATATTTTGGGCCAAAGTGTTGACTTTCCTGTTCCTTGGATGCTGTCTGACCTGCTGTGCTTTTTCAGCTTCACATCTATTGACTCTAGATTTTAAGGTAAGGGTCAGAAGGTTTAGCAGAGATGCGAGGAAAAATGTTTTCACACAGAGGGTGATAGGAATCTGGAATACACTGTAAGTATGGTAGAGACAGAAACCCTCACAACATCTGTGTTTAGAAGTGCACTTGTAATGCAAAGGCATACAATACTTTGGGCAAGAGCTGGAAAAGTGGATTAGAGTAATTGAGTGGTTGCTTTTGATCAAAGACGTGATGAATGGAAGGCCTTTTACTGTGTAGCTCTCTACGACTCTGACAAATTTCTGGAATTAAACCTCAGGTTAATTTCAATCACTTGCCAACTTTATGAAAAATCATAAGGCCAAAGAGCATCTGAGACACTACACATGAGGAAACTTCCTTCCATCCAGAAATCCACCTATGTAATACATCAAATATTCAACTCTGGGCAATATGCAGATCTAACCTCCGGTTCAATTCCACCTTCTGTGTGGAGTTTGCACATTCTCCCCATGTCTGCGTGGGTTTCCTTCGGGTGCTCCAGTTTGCTCCCACAGTCCAAAGATGTGCAAGCTAGGTGGATTGGCCATACTAAATTGACCGTAGTGTCCAGGGATGTTTAGGTTAGACATGTGGAAATGCAGGGGTAGGGGAATGAATTAGGGTGAGATGCTCTTTGGAGGTGTGGTGTGGACTTGTTGGGCCGAATGGTCTTTCCACACTGAAGGGATTCTATGATACTTCACAAACAGGGCCAATTTAATTTGCCAATCACATGCAATAAACAAAAACTACATGGAAGTTTATTCACTAATGACATGGTTGAGCCAAATGAAATCGGACTGCTACCCATGAAACAATTTTCATCTATTGTTGGCTGGGGTGTGGTGGTGGATGCTGTCTACAGTGAAGAATTCCAGAGGTTCAATATCCCCAGAAAAGATATTCCTCTTTTTTCTGAAGAAGGGTCTAGGCCCAAAACATCAGCTTTCCTGCTCCTCTGATGCTGCTTGGCCTGCTGTGTTCATCCAGCTCTACACCTTATGTCTTCCTCCTCATTTGCCTTAAATATGCAACCTGTTACTGAAATTATCCCTCTGGTCCTAGACTCCCCTACAAGGGCAGACAACTTTTACACATCTACCCTGCCAAGTTCCCTAAGAATCTTATGTTTCAATAAGGCCGCTTCTCAGTCTTCCACGAATAAAGGCATAACCAATTCAATCTCTCTTAAGACAGTCCCTGCATTTCTGCTATCAGCTTCTTGAACATTCTCTGGACTGCTTCTAGTATCACTGTAGACTTCCTTCAATGAAAGCAGAGGAAAAAAAAACTATTCACAATACTTCAGCTTGTATAGTTTCAGCAAAACCTCTTATTTTTAAGCCTCTGTTCCCTTTGAAATAAAGCCAATGTTCCATTTGCTTTTTCTACTACCCGCTGAATCTGGATGCCAGCTTTCTGTGAATAATGCAAGAGGATTCCCAAATTCCTCTGTAAAGAAAAAACCAAAAGAACTGCAGATTCTGTAAATCAGGAACAAAAACAGAGTTGCTGGAAAAGCTCAGCACATCTGGCAGCATCTGTGAAGAAAAAAAATCAGAGTTACTGTTTCAGGTCTGGTGAGTTCTGAAGAAGGGTCACCGGACCTGAAATGTTAACTCTGATTTTTTCTTCACAGCTGTTGAAGTGTGGGCTTTTGGATTTGAAACTGCTAGATGCAGCTCTGATGCAGGGTTTAGGCCCGAAACGTCAAGTTTTCCTGCTCCTATGATGCTGCTTGACCTGCTGTGTTCATCCAGCCCCATGCTTGTTATCTCGGATTCTCCAGCATCTGCAGTACCTTTTATCTCTGATATCATTAATATTGTTAGACAGGTTTAAATGTCATAACTATACTGGAATGCTTCGGCTAGAGAAATAGATATGTAGAGTGCAGACTGTCAGCATTAGAGGATATTATCTATATCCATAGCCTTTTTAGCATTTGTCTCACAGTGGTAAATGGAGCCATTTGAGATGGGGAGAAAAGGGAACTGTTGTTGTAATCAAGGATAGTATAAGCAGGGGAATAGATACAGATCTCTGTCATCAGGGTCAAGTGTCTGAGGGAATATGAGCTACTAGGGCCTAAATTAAAATGCAGAACCAACAAGGTAATAATCTCTGGCATTATACATGAACTGCAAGCAAAGTAGCTTGGGGTCAGCAAGATTAAAGAGGTACACGCATAACTCAAAGATTGTGAAATTACTCCAATTATGCCGGAATCCTGTCACCAAGGCACTCTTTATTTACACTCAAAGTCCTTGACTCATTAAAGTCAGCACCCATAGTGTCAGAATCTTTGGCATGTCTCTCAGCTAGGGGTCCCTGATTGGACCAGATTAGCAGCCCCAATCAGGGAACTCATTCTATGAAGTCCAGGCTGACTGGTTGACCTGATTACAATTACTACAGATTGATCTGGGAGAAATGGGTTCAAGTTCATTGGACATTGGCAAGAATACTGGGAAGAAGGGAGCTGTTCTGATGAGACGTACTCTACCTGAAACAAGCTGGGACCTGACTGCTGGTGAATCACATTCCTTGGGGGCGGAGATTGAAATTGCATGGAAAATTATGGAAAAATGTTCAAAGGAGGGGCAGGCTCAGCAGAGCCTATTCAAGTTCCCAGAACGCACAATAGCTCAGAGAGCATGGAAAGGGTCAGGAATCTAACTTCAGGCACAGAAGGTGAGGACGTATAGAAGTGAAACAGTCAAAGTAGGACTGCGGGTGTGGTACTTAAATGTATGCAGTATAAAAAACAAGGTAGATGAGTTTGTAACACAGATTGAAATTGGCAGGAACAATGTGGGCATCACAGAGACATAGCTGCAAGGCAAGCAGGGCCGCGAAGTAAATTTTGAAGGATGCATGCCATACTGAAAGGGCAGACAGACAGGCAGAAGGGACGGGGTTGCCTTATTAATAAGGAATTAAATTAAATTGATAGCAAGAAGTCAAAGAGACAGAAGGCATAGAATCTATAGGGGTAGAGTTCAAGAACCATAAATGCAAAAAGATCCTGATGGGAATTGTGTAAAGGCCTCCTAGCTGTAGTCAGGATGTGGGGAAGAATCAAGAGATAGAAAAGGCATATAAGAAAGATACTATTACAATAATCATGGGGGACTTCAATATGCAGATGGACTTAGAAAATCAGGTTGTTAGTGGCAAGGAATTTGTGGAATGTCTATGAGATGGTTTTTGCAGTAGCTTGTGGGAGAGCTCACTAGGGAACAGGCAATTCTGGATTCGGTAAAGTGCAATGAGACAGACTTGATTAGGGAGCATAAGGTGAAAGAATTCACCATGCAGTTTGAGAGGGAAAAGGTGGAATCAGATGTAATGGTATTACAATTGAGTAAAGGTAAATATAAAGATGTGAGGGATGAGCTTGCTAGAGCTAACAGAATGGGAAGCCTAGCAAGGAAAATTGTGGAGCAGCAATGCCAGAAGTTTCTGGGGGTAATTTGGTAGGCACAGCAGAAATTCATCCCAAGGAAGAAGAAACATACAAAGGAAAGGATGAAGCAATTATGGCTGACAAGCAAGTTAAGTGGGAAGCCAGAGGCTTGGGAAGCCTTTTTAAAAAAAAAAATCAAAGGATAACTAAAAAAGCAAGCAGCCGAGAGATGAAATATGAGAACTTCAAGAAAGTCGGGAGAGGTGAATGCAGTAGCCATCACCAAGGAGAGGTGTGGGGAAGCTGAAAGATCTGATGATGATTCAGTCATCCAGACCAGAACTACACCCCAGAGTTCTGAAGGAGATAGCGGAGGAGATTGTAGATTGGTGATGATCTTTCAAGAATCACTGGAGTCAGGAAGGGTCCCAGAGAATTGGAAAATGGCTAATGTAACACCCCTGCTTAAGAAGGGAGGTAGACAGAAGACAGGAAACTATAGGCTAGTTACCTGACCTCAGTCTTTTGCAAAATTTTAAGAGTCCATTATTAAAGATGACATTGCATATTTCTTGGAAGTGCACAGTAAAATAGTGATGAGTCATCATGGCTTTGTCAAGGGGAGTTCATAATTGACAAATATATTAGAATTCTTTGAGGAGGTAATGAGCAAATTAGACAATGATGTGATCTATTTTGATTTCCAGAAGGCCTTTGACAAGGTGCCACATAGGAGGCTGTTAAATAAGAGCCCGTGATCCTAGGGGCAAGGTACTCCATGGATCAAGGACTGGCTGACAGGCAGAAGGAAGAGAGTAGGGATAACCTGGTCTTTTTCAGGATGGCAGACAGTGACTAGTGGAGTTCTGCAGGGGTACATTTTGGGATTACAACTACTCACGCTATATATTAACAATCTAGAGAAAGGAATGGAGAGCATTGTTGCTGAGTTTGCAGATGATGGGTAGAGGAGCAAGCAGTGTTGAGGAAGTAGGGAGGCTGCAGAAGAACTTGGACATGGTAGGAGAGTAGGCAAGGAAATGGCAGATGAAATACTTGACGTGAGGTTATGCATTTTGTTAGGAAGAATAGACAGTCTATTTTCTAAACAAGGCAGACTTTGAAAACCTGAAGCACAAGGGACTTGGGAGTCATAATTCAGGATTCCCTGAAGTTTAAGATGCAGATTCAGTTGGCAGTTAGGAAAGCTACAAGAGCAGAAATGTACTGCAGAGGCAATACAAGTCTCTGGTAAGTATGCATTTGGACTGTTTTGATGTTGTAGGAGGTTGACAAGAATGAACCTGGGGAGAGGAATGGCTTGTGATATGAGAAGTGGTTGAGTACTTTGAGTTTCGAAGGATAAGGGGTATGGGGTGGGGAGTATGATTGAAACTTGCAAGATACTGAGAAGACGGGATAGAATTGTTGTGGAGCAGATGTTTCTACCAGTAGGAGAAACTAGGACCTGAGAGCAAAACCTCAGACTGAAGAGATGGCCCGTCAGAATTCAGGTAAGGAATTTCTTGAGCCAAAGGGTAGTTAATCTATGAAACTCATCGCCACAGTGGAGCCAAGTCATTGAGTGTATTTTCAACAGAGATAGCAAGGACTGCAGATGCTGGTAGTCGGAGTTGATAAAATGTGGAGCTGGAGGAGCACAGCAGGTCAGACAGCATCCAAGGAGCAGGAAAGGTGAAATTGAGTCAAGACCTTCCATCAGGACTGGGCAGGGAGCTCAGAAATAAATGGGGGCAATGGGACTTGGAAAGGTAGGTGGGATAATGATAGGTAGGCATGTTGTAGAGATTGGTCAATGGGAAGGGTGGGGAGGATAGGTGAGAGGGGAGATGGACAGGTTGTGTCAGGTCAAGGAGGTGAGGATGAGAGGGAGGACTGGACATGGGATAAGGCCGGGTGTGGGAAGATTTCGAAGTGGGTGAATTCTATGTTGAGGTCATTGGTCTGTAAGTTCCTGAGGCAAAATATAAGGTATTGTTTCTCCAGTTTATGTGTGGCCTCATTGCCACAGTGGAGGAGGCCCAAGATGGACATGTCACCACGGGAAATGGCTGGAAACCAGAAGATAGTATTGATTGGAGCATACAGAGTGCAGATGCTCCACGAATCATTCACCAAGTCTGCACTTGAACTCTCCAATGTAGAGGAGACCACATCAGGAGCAACAAATGCAATCGGCTAGGTTAGAAGACATATAGGTGAATTGCTGTTTGTTTGGAATGATTGTTTGGGGCCTTTGATGAGCATGAGAAGGGAGGTGTAGCACTTCCATCACACACTGCACCTTTCCCTACAACTGCAGGAAGTGTTGGTGGGGGAGTGTGGAGTGGATGATGGACTTGTGGAGTAAGCAGTCCCTACGGAAAGGAGATAGAGGAAGGGAAGAAAATATTCTTTTGGTGGTTGAGTCCGATTGCAGATGATGAAAATGGTGGAGAATGATGCATTGGATTTGGAGATTGGGTTGATATGTGCCAGGGGACTCTATCCTTATTGTTGTTAGGGGGAGGGGGGGGGTTTGAGGGCAGAAGTGCAGGAAATGCAGAAGATGTGGTTGAGGGCATTGTGAATCATGGAGAAGGGATGTTACAGTCCTTGAAGAGGGCACAGGGGATGTCCGGGAGTGGAACGCTTCATCCTGGGAGATGATGCAGTGGAGGTGGAGGAATTGGGAGTATGGGACTGCATTTTTGCAATAGGATGGATGAGAGGAAGTTTAGTCAAGACAGCTATGGGAGTTGTTGGGTTTGAAATGGATGTCAATGCTGAGTCAATTTCTGGAGTGAAGACAGAGATCCAGGAAGGGGACGGAAGTGTTGGAGATGGTCCACATGAATTTGAGGTTGGGGTGAAAGGTTTTGGTGAAGTGAATAATCTGTTCAAGCTCCTTATGGGAGCATGAGGCAGCACCAATACAGTCATCAATGTAGGGATGGTGCCAATGTAACTTTAGAATTTGGATTGCTTTTTTAAAAAAAAAAAGAGGGAGGTGGATTTTGGTTACTAGCATTTCCTTTATGAAAAAAAATGTTCAGCAAATTATTATGGAGCATTGATCTAACTCCAGCTATGCTCATGCAACATGTGTCTGAAACTACTGTAGGATAGATGGAATAGATTTTTCTACTTTTGGATTTAGGAAACATTGTTGAGGCATTAGTTTGTAATGACACCAGATTGCATTCAAAAGTAACTTCTAGTTCTCCCTCAGGAGGAAGCTGGTTACCCATTCAGAAGCATCTACTTTGTACAGTTTCCAAGCCAGGAGAGTTGGGTTGAAATTCTGAAGTTCAATAAGATCATAAGAAATAGGAACAGGAGTAAGATGTTCAGCCCCTCAAGCCTGCTCTACAATTCAATAGAATCATGTTGGGTGATCGGAAATTCCTCACGTCTACTTGCCTGTGTTATCTCCATAACCCTTCATTCCCCTACTAGTCAAGAATCCATCTATCCCAGACTTATATATAGGACTCTGCCCCACAGCTCTCTGTGACAAAGAATCACAACCCTCTGAGTTTGGAAATTCCTCCTCACCTCAGTCTTAAATTGGCACTCTTATTCTGAAACTAGACTCTTGCATGAGGGACACATCCTTTCAGCATTTATGCCGTCAAGCCCCATAAGAGTCCAAAATGTTTCAATAAGATCATCACTCATCTCTTCTAAACTCCAGTGAATAGAGTTCCAACCTGTCAAGCCTTTTCTCATTAGACAATTCTTCTAAACCAGGAATAGCTCTCATGAACATTCTCAAAACTGTCTCCAATGAAAATTTCCTTAAATAAGGGAACCAAAGCTGCTCACAGTACTCCAGATGAGCTTTTGCCAGCACATTGTCCATTTGCAGTAAGACTTCCCTATTCATATACTCCAACTCCACTGAAATTAGGGTCAACATTGTATTAACCTTCCTGATTACCACCTCTACCTGTGTGCTAGCTTTTTGTGTTTCATGTATGCATGAAGAGTCATAGTGGGCTTAAAACATTTGAGCTTCTCTATCCATAGATATTGCTAGACCTGCAATGTTTCTCCGGCATTCTGTTTGCTTTAGATAGAAACTTGCTAGTTATTGTAAGTGGACAATTGGAGAGCCTTATGCTAGTAGACTCAAAAAGCATCAAATAGTCCCCACAGGTCCAAGAAGGAATCAATTAAGTAGAAACTGAAATGGGGTGCAATTTCTCTAGAGTACAGTCTCCATAACACATGGTGTTAGAAAACAGGTTGAAACTTTGTTTTGATGTTTGTGTTAAATTCTTTCTAGCTTTTTATATATATGTTCATACACACACATGATGATGACGACATACATAGCTATTCTCCAGTCATCTGGCACTTAATCCATGGCCAAAGTATTAAATATCTGCATCACTGCACCAACAATTGCCTTCCTTGCCAGCCATAACAGCCTGGGATATATTGCGTCATCGGAGCTGATATAAAATTTATATGTATTCTTAGCATGTGATTTTGAATTCTCCAGTAATCTAGGGGCACCGAGACTGAGTCATAAAGAACATACTGACCCACAGATTAAAGATTTCTGTATTATGTAATTGGTGTTCTTGATTTCCATTGTGTTCCACAGATGTTCAAATTTGAGCTTCGAAGTGGTTTTTAGTTTGCTCACCAAGTGGAACAATGGAAGAATCTGATACGTTACCAGAGAGATGTAGTTCTTTACAACTACATGAGTCTGTTGCCAAAACTGAAACATTCCCAAAATGTAATGAACATTGTAACAAAAATTGAATGTTACAGAAACTATTACGTATTTTTTTAGTTTGAAAAGATTGAAATATTTTTTCGAAGAGGGAAACACTAATTGTCCCCTCATCTGAATAAATTTTAGAAACTTTAACAGGCTCAAAATGGTAAAGATATTCTACGTCAAAACTTTATTTAATTGTGACAAAGTTGAGGAAAATGAGGAACTTCACACAAACACAAAATCTGTGTGGTGTGTGTGTGTGTGTATTGTGTGTGT
>JAHRHZ010000076.1:0-71303 GCA_024137785.1 Ginglymostoma cirratum
AGCAATGAAAATTATTCATAATCAATGGGTGTTTCCAAAGCACAACTTTGAAAACTGGAACAATGCAGGGGACGGATTAAGATCAGACTCTGTTCCCATCTAGTGGCATTTTATCTATGCCATCTTTAAAGTTGGGTAAGACCTCTGCTGGAAGTGGTGCTCTGTGCAGGGGAAAACATCATTTAAGATCCAAAGTCTTCAAAAGAAGGAAGCTCTGTGCCAGTGATCTCACTGGTGCCATGTTATTTGTACTGGGCTGGAGGAAGACCTACCTGCTTCTCATCATTTATTGTAAATCCATCCGAGTCATGTTTCCCATAATCACTTCCAACCAGGCAGAGGTGGTTTCCCATTAGGAAAATGGGTTATATCTGGAGCAATTAAAGTAAACTGCTGACTTGATTTGTGGTTTTGCTCACATTTCAATAGCTAAGATAGCTAATATTTTGTCATCTCTTGTACCAGCACTGCAATTTTCTTTTCAAATGCCAAGGTATTGAAGTCACACGAAGGGGGAGAAGAATGCTTAAAAAAATCAAAAGGAAAATGTGTACAGCAGATGGAAAGGAGCATTCTTTATATCGTAACAAAATGTGGGAGATTGGCTTTGAATTGAAGCTACTTAGCTGTCAAATACAAGTACAAAAGAAAGCACATGCTATGTGCCTTAATGACTACCACCCAGTGGCTCTAACCTCCTCTGACCACTCATGAAGTGATTTGAGAGGCTGATCATAGCCCACATCAACTCTCACCTCTCAGACTGCCTCAATCCCCTGCTATTCGCTGACTGATGAAATGGGTCCACAGCAGATGCCATTTCCCTAGCTCCACTCTCATTCCTGGAACATCTGGATAACAAGGACGTGTACATCAGATCCCTATTCATCAACTACAGCTCCGCCTTCAACACCATAATCCCCCCTAGACTGATCTCAAAACTCTGAGACCTCGGCTCTGCCCTCTGAAACTGGATCCTTAGCTTCGTGACCCACTGACCACAATCAGTGAAGGCAGACAACTGCACCTCCCCCACCATAACCCTCAACATCCGAATGAACGGCATCTACAAGTTTGCTGATGACACCACCGTGGTATGATGGATATCAAACAATGATGAGTTAGAATACAGAAAGGAGATAGAGGGCTTGGTGTTGCGGTGCAGTCTACATGAGTGCAATTGAGGTGGAGAGGGTCGAAAGTGTCAAGTTCCTATGACTGGCTATAACCGGCAACCCGTCCTGGACTTCCCACGTAGACGCGACGGTCACAAAGGCACAACAATGCCTCTTCTTCCTCAGGTGGCTTAGGAAATTTGGTATGTCCATAAGGTCCCTCACCAACTTTTATAGATCCACCATAGAAGGAATACTAACCAGGTATATAATAGCCTGGTACAGCAACTGCTCTGCCCAGAACCTGTAGTAAGGAACTACAGAGGGTTGAGTGCCACAGCCCAGACCATCAGGGAAGCCAACCTCCTATCCGCAGACTTCTTGCTGCTGTGGAAAGACAGCCAACATCATTAAAGTCCCCTCTCGTCCCAGCAAAGCCCTCCTACAAACTCTTCCTTCAGGCAGAAGATACAGGAGCTTGAACACATGCATTAACGGTTCAAGAACTGCTTCTTCCCTACCATTATTAGATTGATGATGGACTCTTTAACTTCAAATAATGTTGATCTTTCTTTTTGTACATTCTGTGCAGTATAACCTGTATGCCTCGCTCTGTCTAAGCACTCTTTGATCTCTATGTCCTTGTTTGCTATGAGCTGTCTGTATTGCTCACAAAACAAAGCTTTTCACTGTACTTAGGTACATGTGACTATGATAAATCAAATCAAATAACCCAGTAGAAAGATAGACTGAAGGGTTTGTTTCCAAGCTGTATGAATTATTGACTCTATAAGGTTTTGGAGTAGATTTGTAGCTCGGGTTGTGGGTGTTGAGGTTGGTTGGCTCGCCGAGCTGGTTTGTTGTTCCACAGACTTTTCATTACCATGCTTGGTAACATCCTCAGTGCAGCCTCTGATGAAGCGTCGGTGTGTTTTCCCGCCTGGTTTTTAAACTCTGGGGTCTGTTGCAATGGATTGCCTCACTTCCGGGTTTCCTCCGTAGTGGAATGTATATGGGGTCGAGTTCAATATGTTTATTAATAGCCTGCTTCATGGAGTGCCATTCTTCCAGGAATTCTCGTGCTTGTCTCTGCCTAGCCTGTCCCAGGATCTTGGTGTTGTCCCAGTCAAAGTCATGGTTCTCCTTGTCCATGTGGATGGAGATGAGTGAGTATTGGTCGTGCCTTTTTGTAGCCAGTTGGTGTTCATGTACTCTTGTTGTTAGTTTCCTTCCTGTTTGTCCGATGTAGTGTTCCTCACAGTCTCTGCAGGGGATCTTGTAGATGACATTGGTCCTGTCCATGGCGGGGAGTGGGTCTTTAGTTCGGGTGAGCACTTGTCGTAGGGTTGATGTGGGTTTGTGTGCCACTCTGATACCCAGCGGTCGTAGAAGTCTTGTGGTGAGTTCTGATGTGTTCCTGATGTAGGGTTGACTCTATAAATAATGAAGTGATTCCTTTGCATGGTACAGGAGAAATACTGCAAATATAGTTCTATCCTCCTGGAACAAGGATGAGCTTAAGGATTTCATGGAAGGAAAGCAGTATTTTTGGGTACTACCTAGTTGCCAATTTTAATGAATGTGTCTCCTGACACTCAAAAGATACAAATTGCACATACAGAATGTTCTGTGCATGCATGCGTTGTGACATGCTTTGCCAGTAAAAGACATGGCAGCTCCAAAATAAGTACAATAAATATGAGTGAATGGGACAGAATGACAGTACTGGCAGGGAAACTGTACATGGGTGTTCTACCAATGTGTATTGAAATCATCATGGACATATCAGCAGACATTCTCAAATCTAATAGCCGTCATACTGTAAACTTCAATGCTTGGCTCCAAGCAAGCTACACAGAGAAAATTCCATCATTAACAACTAGGACTAGGTAAAGGATAGCAGTTAAAATATGGACCAGTTTAAAAAAAATGTCACTGACCATTTTCCTGGAAAGGGGTGAACACCTACATTCCCACACAAGCAGTTGAATGTTGGGATCCTTTATTGTGTGGTGTCAAAGCACTGGTTCACAAACAATGCCTTACTTCTGTCAAATGTACCAGGGGGTTTATGCATACTAATGTTTCAGCGAAATCAGCTGAATAACCAGTTGATCTGTTTTTGGTGGCGATGGGAAAGGATAACGCTTAGCCAGCAAATAGAGCTTCTCTGTCCATCTAAACATGACAAGAGGACTTCAGCCTGAGATCTCATCTGATAGGGTATTCATTTAGTGCTGTTCAAGAATCTGAGAATTAAGAGCATGAATAGGCCATTCAGCCCCTCTGGGGTGCTCCATTCTTTAAGAAGATCATGGCTAATCTGAATACGGCCTTAACTCCATTCTTCTCTCTATGCATAACCCTTGAGCCTGTGGATAACTGACAATCTGTCTAATACAGCCTTAAATATTTTTAATGAGCCTGTTTTCAACTGCTTTCTGAGTAAGGGAATTCCACAGACCAGTGGCCCTCTGAGAGAGAAATAGATTCTCCTCATCTCAATTTTAATGGACCACCTCTACTTTTTAAATTGTGACCCTTGGTTCTAGATTTCACCATGAGCGGAAACATCATCTCAGCATTTGCCTTGTCAATTCCCCCCAGAACCTGATATGTTTCAACAAGATGACCTTTCATTCATCTAAACACCACTGAGTACAAGCCTAGCCTGCTCAACCTTTCCTCAGAACATAACCCCTTCATCCCAGGACTGAGTCAAAGGAACTGCTTTTAATGCAATTATATTCTATCTTTAGTCAGGAGGCCAAAGCTGTAACTGTGTGATTCAATTGTAAACTTTAATTGTAAAAGTTGTGTGATTCTTATGAATTTAATGGTAGTGTAAAGATGACCTCAAAACCACTGTTGACAGTCATAAAAATCCATCAAATTCGCTGATGCTCATGGAGCATGCTCTGAGAAGTTAGTACCCAATGTCCAACGTGGAAGACTTCACAGCAAGCAACAAATTGACATTGCCAATCATCTGCTTCATTTTTCATGTTCAGTTTTCTCAATGCCTTTCTTGTTTTTGGTGAGTTTAGTAAGATAGGAAGCTGAATGTGAATGAGGTGAGTTGAGCCATGAACAAAGCTTTTAATGAGCAGAAATCCCTCTTAATTGGCAACTTGCCTTTAACCGTGGCCTACGCCTCTCAGATCCTCATTAGATTCTACCCAAAATGTCTATTTCTGTCTTTTAAGCATTCTGGACTCACTGCTGGTACACTCTAGGGTGTATGTGCTCTGTCCCTTCCTATATTCTTAGACTGCCATTACCTATCACATTACCCTGTTCGATTATCTTGTTAATTCACTGCATCTCCCCTCTTGTGATCCTTGCCCCTCACTGTTTTGCTCAGCTGGGACAATCTTGTGCTGACCTCACCTACAAACAATGTGCAAGGATGAGTCAATGTTTACAATATCAATGTCAAGTCAATCTCAAGGAAAATATTTCAGATCTATCTATGTTGATTTTTCTTAAATTGTTTCAAGCTAGTATTTGAATGAGAATTTTTCAAGTCATTGAGCATCTTTACTGGTGAGTGATGGGGGCTATGGTGAGACTCATGACTGAATCAGTCAAGAATCTGGTAAAGCTCACCTCAATTACAGATGCATCCTATAACATCTTCCTGTAACAAGTGGTGTGGTGGATTTCCTGCTCGGCCATCTTGAGTTGCCAATCAAAGAGGTTTATTGCTTGTTAAGCACTATATTGATAACATAACTTGCCTTATTAGTATTCAGCTATCTTAACAAATATGCCAAACACGTTAGATGGCAAGTAAAATTGACACAGAAATCAGAGCAGGTTAAGCTAATGGTTTGCTGTAAAGAATCTCCATGTTGCCTATGACCAAATTGTAGCCCAAAGCACAATGGACTGATACTATCTGCATGTACTCTTCATCCATGGACACTGGCATCTTGCATCTGCCCAACCAATCTGTGTACTCGTAAAACAATTAGAAAATAAATTAGGGCCAACTGATAAAGTGTCACTATTGCAGGACCACAGAGGAAGATTGAAGGAGGATGTTCTAGTGGCCATTTTGAAGACTGCATCGGAAGAGAAGGCAAAGCTTAATGTTGCAATTCATCCAGGGAGAAAGTCACATATGCCTTGACTCGAGCTATGACAGTGATGTAGGCATGACTGAAAAGAACAAATCATGGAGTTATGCAGACAGGCAAGAACCATTTGGAGAGGAAAGTGTTGCCCAGTTGCCTCTCTCGACAACAGCTATCGGCTTGGCTCAAAAGGACAAGAGTCAAGTCTATATCAACTAATGACTATCTTTATTAGTTTAGTTAAGGCAGATATACAATTCACACCATTTGGTTAGAAAAAGTTTAACAGCAGCATGCAATTCATCCCAACCCACTAAGCTTGATATTCCCAGAACAGTCAACAAAATAGAAGCCAATTACCAAGAATAGAAGCTCACGCTGGCCGGGCATTTCTTTCAGGTCTTGGGGGTCTTCTCCACATTTCAAAGTGTGGGGTTGCACTTTCCAAAGGTTACCCTCTGGAGTTTTAGCTGTTAGTGCACTGAAATCCTTCATTTTTATCCATTTCCCTTATCTTCCTGAAATATGGTGCCTTGTTCTTGTTGGCTATTAGTTTATTTCAGCACTGGTGTCTTCCACTATAGGCTTACTCTAAGAACACCTTCAGGATTACCTCATCACTCTTCCACCAAATATGGACTTGAACCTTACGTCATCCTTCAGTGCTAAACCAGCTCAACCAACTCGAGCCAACAGCTAGGGCTCGGGTAACTTCAGTTTACAAGCTTCATGTCTTTTTTTGCGAGCAGCCTCTGGCCAACAAAAGGGAGATCAGTGGTGTAATAGCTGTTTGCAAGATAAGAGGAGTTGAAAATTTGAAAAGGAGTAATGATAGAGGTTTGGAAAGGAAGGTGTACTTTGGACATGCAACCATATATAAAGTGAATTTGGGCCCAGGAAAGGAAGTTGAGGACCTGCAGTTTATTTTGAATGGAGTCGAGAACATTGAAAAATTGATGACAATTTGCTGTCTCACAAGCCCTTTATGTAATCATGTTACTTTAATGGTTTTTTTTCTTTCCAGCCACTTAATTATATTCTGGAGTATTAACCATGCTTGAAAGTGTTTATTTGTGTCTGTCAATCAACATATAAGTGATGGAGTGGCATTGCATTTACAAAGACTGCAGCAATTCTGCACTATGGCAGTATCTCTGCAGAACTGCATAGACTAATATTCATATTGAATCCGAAATCCTTTATTACTTCTGTAGAAAATACTCTGTTATGTTGATGCAGTCACCCTTTAAATGGAGGAGAACTGAGCATTTGACTAGCTCAATTTACTTGGGTGTACTATAAGAGCAGGAAGTATTAGAAATACAGCCAGCAGTTAGATGCTTAAAGGGAAAAAAAAGTTTACTATTTCTGTTGGATTTTCAATTAGACTTTGCTTAGAGTTGTGAGGTAATGTACCTCCCAGAGTCAGTTTATTGATTTTGCCTAGTTATGTTGTAATTCACAATATTTTATCATTGTGATTGTGTCAACATGTCTTATGAAACAAGAAACTAATGATGTGGGGTTTGAATACTAGTTGAAGGGAAAATTGGTGGAACTTGGAATATTAAACCGGCAATTTTAACCAGTAAATTCAGTATATGTCAGCTTGACAGTCCGTGTGATATAACAAATCGTAGCAGTGATAGGATAGGAATGTGGGAGTTCGGAATAGGAGCAGGCAATTCAGCCCTTTGAGCTCAGTTCGCCATTTAACATGGTCATGGCTAGCCAATCCTGGTCTCAACTTCACTTTCCTGCCTGTTACCCATGGCCCTTTATCCTGCTTTACACCAGAAACATATCTATTTCTTTCTTGATTATGTCTCCACTGTGCTCTGGTGCAGTAAGTTCCACAGATTCACAACCCTCTGAGTGAAGTAGTTTCTCCTCATCTCAGCTTTGACCTCCTCTCACTCTATGACCTTTTGTTCGAAACTGTCCCACAAGGGGAAACATAGGTGTTTCCTATTCAACGTCCACCTTATCAATCCCCTTTAGAATTTTATATACCTTCATCAGAGCCTGCCTCATTCTTCCCAACTCCAGTGAGTACAAGCTCAAGCTATGCAATCGCTCCTTGTATGACATCCCTTTCATCCCTAGAATCAACCTGGTGAGCCTCCTCTGAACTGCCTGCAGTGTCACCACATCCTTCCTCATGTAAGGAGACCAAAACTGGAAACAATGCTCCAAGTGTGGTCTCGCTGATGCCTTATATCATTTTAACAATACTTCTCTACTTTTATAATCCAGTCCTTTTGCAATAAATGCCAGGATTCCATTTGCCTTTCTTATCATATGCTGCACCAACGTACTTATTTTCTGCGATCTATGCGCAGAAACACCTAGATCCCTCTGCACTGAGGCACTTTGAATCTGCTTCTCATTTAAATAATAACTTTCTGTTTTATTTTTCCGGCCAGAATGGACAACCATGTACTTATCCACGTTATCTGCCAGATTCTGGACCATTCTCCTAGCCTATCAATATCTATCTGTAAAGTTTTCATCTGCTTATCACAGCCTCCTTTCCCAACTATATTTGTATCATATGTGAATTTTGCTATGTTACTGTCTGTCCCTGCTTGCAGATCATTTGTACAGATTGTAAATAGTTGAGGTCTGAGAACTGAACCCTGCAGCACACCATTAGTTACAGTTCACCATCCAGAAAAGGACCCATTTATCTTAACCCTCTGCTTTCTGTCAGACAGCCAGTCCTTTATCGAAGCTAATACTCCACCCTTAACTCACTGGGATCTAACTCTCTGGATTAGTCTTTTATGCTGCACCTTGTCAAATGCCTTCTGGGATTCTAAATATACCACATCCACAGGATCACCATTGTCCACCTTGCTGGTTACATCCTCAAGTAACTCCACCAAGTTTGTTAAGCATGACTTGCCCTTCACAAAACCGTGCTGACACTGGTGAATTGAGCTTCTCATTGCCAAGTGTTTAGGTATTCCCTCCTTTATGATTGATTCCAGCAACTTCCTGACTACAGAGGTTAAACTAACTGACAATAGTTTCCCACTTTTTGCTTATCTCCACTTTGAATAAGGGTGTCACATTACCATGTTTACAATCCATTGGTAATTTTCCAGAATCCAGGGAATTTTGGAAAATCATAACTGATGCAACCACTATCTCTGCTGCTACTTCCTTTAATACCCTAGGGTGCAGACCATCCGGCCCCAGGGACCTACCTGCCTTGAATCCCATCAGTTTACTTAATACCTTCTCCCTGCTTACAGTAATTTTCAACAAATTCCTTTGTAGTAACTGCAGTTTTGGGGAATAAATTATTATCTTCCACTGTGAAAACAGAGATAAAATATTGGTTTAGTGCCTTTGCTGTTTCCGAGTTTCCTATTATTACCTCGTTATTTCCATCCTCTAAAGGGCCAACATTCACTTTCACTATTTTCTTCCTTTTAATATACTCCACGACCCTAAAAGTCTGAAGACTCTAGTGATTGCAGTACCTATTTCGGGACTACACCTGCCAAAACTCTCTGCTGCCAACCTCAGTGAACTTTCTGAGGTGTGGACAAGTTCACTGTTTAATCTGCAAATGGCAATCGATCATTGTAAGCTAGTGTCAGTATAATTGATTGTGTTGTAAAGGTTGAAGTAGTATTCTCATTGTGAGGATAGGAAACTTAACCATCCTTAAACAAGCCTCGAATTTACTTGATTCCAATAAAACATTAGCACGGAAGACGGTGAATTCAATTAAAAATGCTGTCTGGCCACTTAGAATTCCAGAGTGGTATTCATAACCACACTTCTAATGTGAAGCAAGCTGGTTACTGTGTTGGTAAAAGGGTTAGCTGTGAGTACCTAATATCCACTAGATGCAAACAGAACAGACAAATTAAAATTAATCAGCGTGCTATATTGACTAAATACTCGCAATGTTGGAGTTCCTTGTCCTCTTTTGGCCTTGTATAATGAAATATGACGTGAATTGAGAAGGACTCCTCACCGTTGTTGTCAAACGATAATCGTCTGTCCACAGGTTAATTGTTTGTTGATTCCTTTTTTTTGGCTGCTGTGGTGCTTCTGTATATTTTGGTACATTCCATTCTTGAATTTCAAAAGTCTAAAGCAATGGCAGGGCACAGGGCTGAAGCACATTTTGCTGACTTCAAGGTCAACACTCACCTGCTGTTCTAGGCATGGTTATACCAGTAGCTATTTCTTTATCCAAGCCATACTTGAATGTAAACGAGCAGAGTCTATGCAGAACAGGGTATACTGCTGGAAGAGGGAGCTGGAGGGAAAGATTTAATCTTTCTACAATAATGCTTAGCAAAATCAAATATCGACAAGACGATACAGAACTAAATAGGGAACAGCCTTGGGGCATGAGCAAAACTGCTGACTGACAATGGAGAGAAACTTGCCTATTGTGAATTCAATTACATGCAAAAAGATGAGTAAGACAGCTCAGGGCAAAAGTTCATAATTGGTCTTGAAATGATTCTTACATCAGAAACAAATACCAGATAAAATTTTCTACGATGGAATGGGAGGTTTCACAGGAGTTGGCCTGTCAGACATAAGAGAGCAGAGTGGAGACTATAGCACCAACTCCTAACAGAATTAGAAGATGTCCTAATGATCTTGATGTTGTCTTTAAGGTGGACTAATAAGAACAGCGAACAAAAAGGTTAGATGGAAAATGTGTGCGCATTATTTTGCAGTAAAATTGATTAATTTTATTCTACAATTAAAAATGAATATATTTCTGTGCTTGCCCATAACTTTAGATCCATGACAAATACTTTGTTAAAGTCATATGCCATCATAAGGGACAATGAATATTGTGACAAAAAAACGACGTGCACTGAAAATGTTCATGGAGACGAGACTTATAAGACTGAAGCTTGGTTAGTAGTTAGGAATTTTGGACAGCTACTGGTATATTCAGATGTTGGAGTGGACTTTCCACAGCTAGAAAAGTAATCTTAAAAGAAAAACAGCTCTTTGATTTATATTCGCATTAATATATTTCCAATCAACAAAGAAACAATATTCTGCAGGGTGACACTTTTCAGCGTGCTTCCTAACTACTCGAAGTGGTGCGAGGTACAGAAGGAAAACTATGGAAAATAGATATGTCCATAGCTTGAATGACGCTTCCAGCATGTGATGTGTTTTGAGAGATCTATTTTGTTGAAAACAAGAACTGTTGGTCCGTGAAAAGTAGATTTGGGAAAGTTTTATTGATACTATAAAACTTTGTAGGTACCATTGTAATGAGTGTTGGTAATTTTTATGGGCTGTTACCACATAAATTTAGAAATATATTCTTAATACACTTGGGAGTTAGACTTGTGAACTTTTAATATATTGGTTTAGATTTTTTTTTTCCTTTATTCATTCACAGGATGAGGGCACACCTTTAGGCAGTAGTTATTGCCCATCCCAGTTGCCCAGAGGGCAGTTGAGAGTCAACCGCATTGCTGTGGGTCTGGAGTCACATGTCGGCCAGGCCAGGTAAGGATGGCAGTTTCCTTCCCTAAAGTACATTCGTGAGCCAGTTGGGTTTTTCCTGACAATTGGCAACGGATTCATGGTTATCACGAGCTTCTTAATTTTTTATTGAATCCAAATTCCACCATCTGCCATGGCAGGATTTGAGCCCAGTACTTTACCTTGATCTCTGGGTTAACAGTTCAGTAATAATACCACTAGGCCGTTAACTCCCATGTAATGCAAATTAGGTCTGAAATAATTGGAAATTGGAGATTGGAAATCGTACTTAACTAAAATTGCTAACTCATCACAGAAATAAGGTATTGTATTTAAAGAAGAGATGGAACAATTGTAAAGCCTGATTGGTCAGTTGAACTGCTGGGCACTCAGACTAGATCAAGCGCCACTTTTGTTGTATTGCAGTGAAGCACTACAGTATAAAATCCAGCCCTTGGGAATCTTCTCAAGACTGGACTTCACACACCCTTGTAAATATCAGCGGCAAGTCCACTTCCACTTAGATAGCCCATCTCTCAAAGTTTTTTTTGTGAAAGCCCTTTGCTTAGTATGATAGGGGATTTGCGTTCATCGTTTCTGATTGATTGGTAGTTCTGCACTCCAGCAGGGGTCAGTAGTCATGGTTGTCAATGCTGGTACTAGAGGTAGACCAAGGACATTGCATTCAGCCATGGACTGAACATTCAGTTAATTCAGAGATCTCACTGAGCCCAAGAAGGGATGTGGAAGCATAAAGGACAGAAATGAAGCGGGAATGTTGGGAGGCCAGACGTATATGGGGAGATAAAACTGCAGAAGAGAGGCCTCTGATTGACACAGGAAGCTTTGGATGGTGGTAGCCCGCATTCCCTCCTGACATCCCAGCCCCTTGACTGAACTACAGATTGCACATTAGGAACAGACATCTGCTGCCATCCATTATATTGAGGGCTACATTTCTGCCATAGATGGAGGCTTCAGGATATTGCTAGGAATGGAGGGTTTGAGTTATAAAAATAGGCGTATAGGCTGGGATATCCGTCACTGGCGTGTAGGAGGTTATAACCGTCTGGAAGTTTTTAAATTGTGAGGGGCATAGATCTGGTGAAAGCAAAGGTCTTTTCCTTAAGGTGGCAGAGTTCAAAATGAGGAAGATTTAAAAAGGACATGAGGGGCAACTTTTTTTTACACAAGGAGTGGTTACTGTGTGGAATGAACTGCCAGAGGAACTGGTGGTTGCGGGCACAGTTATAACGTTTAAAAGACATTCTGATAAGTACATGGACAGGGACAGTTTGGACGGATGTGGGCCAAACACAGGCAGGTGGGACTGGTTTAGTTTGGGAACATGATCAGCATGGGCCAATTGAACCAAAGGGTCTGTTTCTATGCTACATGACTCTATGACCCAGCTGAACCTCTTACACTGCTTGTAAAATCATGGCAGGAGCGGGGCTAGGTGAATGAGTGGCAAGTACTCTACCAATATAAATAGACGCAGAGTGAAACTGTGGTTGTTAGGTTAGGACACATGTCTTTGTATATAAATTCTCAGCAAAGTTTGTAAAGGTTCATTCCAGCTCAAACCTTTAACAACTGACTGTGTGGAGTATGGCCACATGACAGCATGGTTGAGAATGACCTTTCTGGGAGCTAATAGCCACCTACCTGCTTGGGGAGTGCGTGGCAGTGGGTTTGGTTCCACTCTTTGTTGCCAATAGTCCAGGTGGCTTGGAACTGATTTCCCTAGACCAGGCTCCACTAGCTTTAGCTCATGTCATTGGCAATGTGCTGTAGCCAATCTGAACCTGGAGAATACTCATTCCACCATGTAGAAGGATGGAAAATTCCGAGGTATGGCATATCATCCATCTCCAACAGTGACCACCCAGAGAGATTTTCCTCTCCTGCACATTGTGGGCCATTTATACTGCAGACAGACAAAAGGCAACCGAAGTAAGGTTTACTGTTCACGGGTCTGCTGTACAAGAGATGCTAGTTTCAAATTGGCAGCTTGTTTCTGGGTTGGAGTCCTTACAGGATGTGACGAATTTATGTTTCTTTGGAATGGAGTTTCTTTATCAGCTGCTCTTCTCTGGTGTAGATTTTATGTTCAACAGGGTATTTTACCTGATGCAGCAATGCTTATATATCTCCCATAATGGAACAAACTAATTTTATATATAAACAATACATTCACAAGCCCACCTGTGTTAGAGCTAAGAGCTGTTAGATTATAGAGAACATGTCATGCTTCAAATGATCTCGAGTAGGATGGCAGATGATACCTTAAACCCTCAGTTCACATGCTTTGATACAGTGATATATCATGAGCATAGCTGTTAAAGGTACGGGAGGCGGGGACGAGCTGGGCTGGTTTTGGGATGCGGTTGGGGGAGGGGAGATTTTGAAGCTTGTGAAATCCACATTGATACCATTGGGCTGCAGGGTTCCCAGGCTGAATATGATTTGCGGTTCCTGCAGCCTTCGGGTGGCATCATCGTGGCATTGCAGGAGGCCCAGGATGGACGTGTCGTCTGAGGAATGGGAGGGGGAGTTGAAATGGTTCGCGACTGGGAGGTGCAGTTGTTTGTTGCGAACTGAGCACAGGTGTTCTGCAAAGCGGTCCCCAAGCCACCGCTTGGTTTCCCCTATGTAGAGGAGGCCACAACGGGTACAGCGGATGCAGTATACCACATTGGCAGATGTGCAGGTGAACATCTGCTTGATGTGGAAAGTCTTCTTGGGGCCTGGGATTGGGGTGAGGGAGGAGGTGTGGGGGCAGGTGTAGCACTTCCTGCGGTTGCAGGGAAAAGTGCCGGGTGTGGTGGGGCTGGAGGGGAGTGTGGAGCAGACAAGGGAGTCACGGAGAGAGTGGTCCCTCCGGAAAGCAGACAAGGGTGGGGAGGGAAAAATGTCTTTGGTGGTGGGGTCGGATTGCTCCCAGGCCTCAAGAAGACTTTCCACATCAATCAGATGTTCACCTGCATATCTGCCAATGTGGTATACTGCATCTGCTGTACCCGTTGTGGCCTCCTCTACATCGGGGAAACCAAGCGGAGGCTTGGGGACCGCTTTGCAGAACACCTGCGCTCAGTTCGCAAGAAACAACTGCACCTCCCAGTCGTGAACCATTTCAACTCCCCCTCCCATTCCTCAGACGTCATGTCCATCCTGGGCCTCCTGCAATGCCACAGTGATGCCACCCGAAGGCTGCAGGAACAGCAAATCATATTCAGCCTGGGAACCCTGCAGCCCAATGGTATCAATGTGGATTTCACAAGCTTCAACATCTCCCCTCCCCCAACCACATCCCAAAACCAGCCCAGCTCATCTCCACCTCCCTAACCTGTTCTTCCTCTCACCTATCCCCTCCTCCCACATCAAGCCGCACCCCCATCTCCTATCTACTAACCTCATCCCGCCCCCTTGACCTGTCCGTCCTCCCTGGACTGACCTATCTCCTCGCTACCTCCCCACCTACACTCACCTTTACTGGCTCTATCCCCGCCTCTTTGACTTGTCTGTCTCCTCTCCACCTATCCTCTCCTCTATCCATCTTCTATCCGCCTCCCCCTCTCTCCCTATTTATTTCAGAACCCTCTTCCCCTCCCCCATTTCTGATGAAGGGTCTTGGGCTGAAACATCAAGCTTTCCTGCTCCTATGATGCTGCTTGGCCTGCTGTGTTCATCCAGCTCCACACCTTGTTATTTCGGATTTTCCAGCATCTGCAGTACCTATTATCTCTGTTAAAGGTATGTTGATTTACTGACCATGAGGCATATCACAACACTTTCTGTCTGATTTTATGGTGACAGTACCCCATATTTAAGAAAAAAAACTTTTCCCTACCTGATCATCAGAGATTAAAAAGGTTGGCCCACAGTATGGTGGTAGCAGTCATGGAGGCATCGAGGTTTACAGCATGGAAACAGGCCCTTCGGTCCAACTTGTTCATGCTGCCCAGTTTTCACGATTAACCTAGTCCCATTTGCCTGCTTTTGGTCCATATCCCTCCATACCTACCCCATCCATGTACCTGTTAAAATTTTTCTTAAATGACAAAATTATACTCGTCTCCACCATTACCTCTGGCAGCCTGTTTCCAGACACTCCCTACACTCTGTGTGGAAAAAAAAATGCCCCTCTGCATTCCTTTTGTATCTCTCCCCTGAGACTCTGAGTTTATCAAGAGTGGCTTCACAAGTGTCCCAAAATCCCAGAAAAGGTGCTTTACTTGTCAATATTTAAACAATTCTTTTTACTTCAATTTCAATCTTTTACACTATGCAGTTTCCAGCAAATGATTGGTGTGATAATTGGCAAACATTCACAAACACGTCATTTACCACAGCCAGTATACTCCTTCACTCCTTCAGATTTACTTTCCTCTCCTTGGGAAGAGGCCTACCTCTGTCTTTTAACAAACTTTGACCTCAGTTTTATCTTGCTCATGCTGTTGCCATCTTTAATGTCTAACTGTACGACATTTGCAAAGAAAAATTCCAGGACAATCGCAAATACAGTGGACAAATAGTCCACATTATCACATCTGATTCATTGTGTTTGCTTTAAACGAAACTCCAGCTTTTCTAAAGTGGCTGTGACAATTCAGTCTTTTACTATCGAACAGTTACAGCACTCAATATAAACACTTACACAGTCCTTTATATATTTTAGTGCAAATACACCAAAATTAGTGATCTTACTTAGGTCTTCAGCAAGCTTAATGTGCTTTTTCCTTCATTTAGTTTCATTTAATGTAAATGCATTTCAGCTAACCCAGCAAATTTCAGGTTAAACATCTACAAAATGAAACAGACTGTAATTCCTTGGAGGCTGTAATGAGTGATAAGCGTACAAGGGGAATGTCACATTATGCAATTAAAGTACAATTTACCTATTAAAATGAACAGCCAGCAGAATCTTATTGAAGGCAGAGTGATGTGAGCAATGGCAGGATTTGTGGCAGAATTGGGCAAGGGGTTCATTTCAAGCCCATTTCAGTGTCGAGTCCCATCCCACTGAGCTTTTATGCTTTTTATAAACGGCGTGAACAAGATTCTTACCAGACAGCAGCGAGATGCAAATTGATGGGGATTAATGCTTGTTAATTGCTTCGCTTAATGAGACAACTCATTCATATTTAGCCTCCCACCTTACTGAACTAGACATCAGGAAAGCAGACTGTGTACCTGGTGGACCCAGCCTGTCTGCATGACCTCCATGCCGGACACCAGCTCCTCGGGGCAAGATCCTTGGGCTCATCCAGGCGTAAAGCAGCCTTTCAAAGGTGACACAGATCCAGGGAATGCTAATCTTCGGATATCCACAGTGTGGTGGTTTCTTCCTGGAAAGGTCTCTGTAGAGCTGGGCGGAATTTGCACATGAGAGAGGACATGGACGCGTGTGGTGAGTTAATGAGGAATGTTTTGTAAAATATAAGCGAGAAATGTCACTAGCCTCATGGTGATAAACTGCATAAAACTCGAACGTAACTCAGACTTTACCAAAATAAGTAAGATTCAGCTCATGAAGTTTAGTAAATGTTTTTATTAATATCACTTCTTTACAGCCAAAGTTTAGAAATTTTACCACATCATTGTTTTGGCAAATGACTGAAAGTTCAAATTTTCATTTCAAATGTTTCAGCGTCTGGAGATGTAACAACTGAGAGTCAGTGCTAGCTTCCAGATAAACCGATTAATTCACTGGGATTCTTGATTTTATAGTTTGTTACATGTGTCCTGTCTCCGCTCAACTTGACCTATCCAAACATGCCCTTCCAATCTCCCTACCAGAAATTACTAGCTCCCTTCTTGGGTGTTCTCTCCTCAGGCGCAATTTTACCATTTGCAGTGGAAGTAAGGGGGAGAGCATGTTCAGGGGACACAAATATTCCATCTCCTCTGTGGTAATAACTTGTGCTACCATGTGTCTATCAGCTTGTCATGGGCTGTCAGGCAGAGCATAGGAGAGTTTCTCGTGGACATTTCTGTGAAAAGCCTTTGATGCACTGCAAACAGCAAATTTTATTTTATAAGAAACAAAGAGATTGAAGGAAGAAAACAGCATTACACTTGTCCACAACTCTGTGCTATTCCTTTTGAAGGAATAACCTTTGTTCTGACCTTTCTATACACTTGGCAACATGCCCTGACAACTGTCAGAGCTTGTGCTTTTACGCAGCTTTTATGAATTAGAATCCCTACAGTGTGGAAACAGGCCCTTTGGCCCAACAAGTCCACACCGACCCATCCCCTTATAACCCACACACCCCTGAACACTATGGGCAATTTAGTATGGCCAATCCACCTAGCCTGCACATCTTTGGACTGTGGGAGGAAACTGGAGCACCTGGAGGAAACCCACACAGACACGGGGAGAACGTGCAAACTCCACACAGACAGTCACCCAAAGCTGGAATCAAACCTGGGTCCCTGGCGCTGTGAGGCTGCAGTGCTAACCACTGAGCCACCGTGCCACCAATGTATTTTGTATTTTGGTATTGTCCAACGAATTATTTCAGGGAATTGTACAATGATCATTGGCAAGAATGACTTGGAGTGTGTTACACAGGTCGCTATAAGTTGCTGACTGCGTTGTCATGATGGCTCAGTAGTTAGCACTGCTGTCTCACAACACTGAACCTCTGCTTTTGATTCCAACATTCTCCCTGTTTCTGCATGGGTCTTTCCTGGGTGCTCCAGTTTCCTCCCATGGTCCAAACCTATGCAGATTAGATGGATTGGCTGTGTTAAATTGCTATACTGATAGCTGCCAAACCTGCTGAGCTTTTCCAACAACTTCTGTTTTTGTTCCAGATTTACAGCAACTGAGTTTTAAATTGCCATGTCGTGTACAGGCTAGATGGGGTAAATGTGGAGTAATAGGTATAGGGTGGGATGCTGTTTGAAAGGGTTAGTGCAGACTCAGTAGACCAAGTGGCCTCAATATGCACTGTAGGACTTCCACGTGTCAATTCAGAAATTTGGGCATTTTTATATGTGTTGATTGAAAATTATGCCACTCTGCTAAATTTTCACTAGGGGGCAATGTTTCTCCATGATTGAATTTTTTTTATTTTAAAACCAATGAGGACTAACATGGTCATTGTATCACTGCAAATTATTAGGCAATTATTGAAATTGTCCTGTGCTCTTAGATCATATTTTTCTGTGTTTGATTTTTGGATATTCTGCACTGCATCTTTCTGCTGTTTCATCTATGCCTTTGAGAACAGGTCTTCTTCAGTATTTCCATTCAATGCAGGTGAATGTAGTAATCCATTGCAAATTAGATTAAATAAAATGAGATGTGTGCTACTTATTACAATATCGAGGAACTGAGATATGTTTTATATTTCGCTTTTTAAATCAGTTTTGAACTTCAAGGATTTAGACCAACTTAGAGTCAAGACCTTTACGTCAAGCAATCCAGGTATATTGACATAACACATTGTGGAGCTGGAGGAACACGGCAGGTCAGGCAACATCAGAGGAGCAGGAAAGTTGATGTTTCGGGTCGGGACACTTCTGCAGATATTGTGGGACTGGTCCTGCCAGATCTTCTGCTCAGAATACTTCATTGTTTTGCAATTTAAGTAAGAGCTGCAGTTTGGGCAAGTGAATTCAAATGTTAATTAAGTCTGAAATTTGAACTCGTGTTTCTCTGGTTTGAAGAAATGTACTCCATTGCATGAGCTGTGTATTGACGAGGCAATACAATTATACTAATGACTGCACATTTCTTCATATGAGTGGAGGCTGGTTTGAAAAATGAGCCAAATCACAATTCTTGTAAAGAAATATTACTATTTCCCAGTAATTTTAATGATACATTTTGTACTTTGGAATTTTACAGAAAGAGTTTGTTTGTATGTTGCAGAGATTTGCAGGTTCGTTTTCATCCTTTGTTTTCTCTCATTCCCAACCCTAGAGTAGAATCCCTACAATGTGGAAACAGAGCATAGTGACTGCTCAAAGAGCATTCCACCCAGACTCACCCCCACCCCGCCCCTATAGCTCTGCATTTCCCACAGCTAATCCACCTAACCTACACATACCCAGACCCTATCGGGCAATTTAGCATGGCCAATCCGCACAGGACAGTGGGAGGAAACCAGAGCACCTGGAGGAAACCCACGCAGACACGGTGAGAATGTGCAAACTCCACACAGACGGTTGCCTGATGCTGGAATTGAACGAGGGTTCCTGGCGCTGTGAGGCAGCTGTGCTAACCACTAAGCCACCATGCCAGATGTAACTATAGCCTCAATATCCTATGTTGAAGTTAAAGTATGGCAGTGGGCATTTTAGATAGCATCATATCAGCCAATTGTTGGGGCAAGTTATCTCATGCAATCATGTACTTTTAAGCCCGTAGCATTGCAAGTAAAATGTGACATTTATTGGTGAACCACATGTAGCAAGTGAGCTAGAAATTCTTTGGAAGATAGTAAGAACTGTCGATGCTGGAGTCTGAGATAACACAGTGTGGAGCTGGAGGAACACAGCAGGCCAGTCAGCATCAGAGGAGCAGGAAAACTGACGTTTCGGGTCGGGACCCAGAGAAGCTGGTGCGTGACTGTGCCAAGTATACCAAGATAGTAACAGACTGCCAGATATACAAACCCTCAGTTCCTTTGAGGAAGGGGCTGTTGGAGTGGTCAGGGAAGACTGCAAACAGACCTATGATTACAGGGAAATACCAATGGGCCAGCAACCTATTTGGCAACATCACACTGGGACAGACGATGGCCGAGTGGTATTATTGCTAGACTATTAATCCAGAGACCCAGGTAAAATCCTGGGGACTCAGGTTTGAATCCTTCCACGGCATACAGTAGAATTTGAATTCAAATTGAGAAAGAAAATCTGGAAATAAGAATCTAATGATGATCATGAATGCATTGCCAACTGTGGGTGAAAACCCATCAGATTCACGAACCTCCTTTAGGGAAGGAAACTGCCGTCCTTATCTGATCTGGCCTGCATGTGACTCCAGACCCACAGCAATGTGGTTGACTCTTGAGTGCCCCTCGGGCTATTAGGGATGAGCAATAAGTACTGGTCAGTGTGGGCCTCATCCAATGGATGATTAAAAAAAAAGGTGTTCTGTTCTTCTGAGATGAGTGTAAAAGCAAAGAGGTTGCTCTGCATAAGCTATTCTGAGTGTTTACTGACTAATTTTTAGCTATTCTTTTCCGCAGGCACAACACAATCCAGCATCAGACCCAGCACAGGAGGCTGTAGCCTAGCCCCTCTGAGGGGAAAGCCTGTGAATTCTCAGAGGATTCACCAGTAAGGTGAATCCCCTACTCTCTGCACCAGCTGAAAGACTTTCACCTCACTGGGTACTCTGTTCGATGAGAACATTGCTGACACATCTCTACAGCTGGTCAAGGGATAAATGCCCTTCCCGTTCTGCAAGCAACCCTATTCTAGCGTCCAGCAGCAGAGGTTGAGGAGAGTGTGTTTATACCTGTGCAGATGTATTCTCAGTACTCTCAGCAAAGTTACAAGGTGATATCAGTCAGCAGGTTCCCTCCACCCCAGCAGCAGAAGTCAGTCCTAAACCTTGACGTAGTTGGAGATAGAGAGGAGAAGAAATGGTCTAAGCGTAAATCATTGCACATAATGTGCACTTATATAAATATATATTCAATGTAAGGAATTATGAGGTTATCCATTTTGGACTGAAAAAGAATACACAGCAAACTTTTATTAAGCAGCACTTTATGGAACCAGGAGTGTGCTGGCTGATCAAATATTGCAGGTGATCAAGAGGTACGCATAACCACAGGAAACTATGATCAAGCAATGATTCAAGACATCAACATCCCTCTAAAAATCTATGTAAAAACATCAATACACCTCCTGAAATCAATGTAAAACACACAATAAGTAACAGAAATGGAATGCAGGAGGTATATATATCACTGTTGTACACTATTTACAGCATAAGTACCCAGACATCGCGAAAGATTGAATGTATAATTTTTGCCGGCTTATCAAGAGTGCTCGTTGATAAGGTTCTGGTTAAAACAAAGATTGCTGTAATGGTTTTAGAGGGAACGCAATGTGGGTTTATGAGGATGATACCTGGATTTCAGGTGTTAGGTTATTTGGAGAGATCATACAAATTATTCCTGTCTTCTCTAAAATTTAGAAAGTTAAAGATGATCTGATCAAAGCCCTCAAGATATTAACAGGAATAGTCAGGGTAGATAAAGAGAAACTATTATCACTGGTTGGTGATTCTAGAATTAGAGAGCATTGTTGAGAAACAGGGTTGGACATTTCAGGAGATTGTTAGAGATATCTCTGACTCCAGCATCGGCAGTTCTCACTATCTCTCAGGAGATTGTTAGGAAGCACTTCTACACACAAAGGACAGTAGATGTTTGGAACTGTCTTCCACAAACGGCAGTGTATGCTGGATCAGCTGTTATTTTAAATCTGGCAGAAATAAATTATTGTTAAGCAGATATTTTAAGCGATATGAACCAAAGGCAGGCATATGGAGCTGGGTCACAGTTCAGCCATGATCTCTTTGAATGGTGGAAAAGGTTCGAGGAGCTGAATGGCTGACAGCCGTTCCCATGTTCTTATGTACTTGCACCGTTGTAGCCAACAAAACATGAAAGGGATTTCTAAAGTGAAAAATGTGGCGCATCTTCAGCCATCAACAAAATGTGGTGCATTTCTATCTTGCACCTTGGAACCTTACTCGTCATCAGCAAAATCAAAGATAGAGATTGAAGTCAAAGATAGAAATCAAAGATAGAGATAGAGATTGTCTCGTTCATCAGGGAATCACACAATATGTTGCAATCCCTGTTAAGGTGTTACAGAGGAATGCTGGAGACACTGAAGGTAGGACAAAGTCTAGGAGATGAAGTAGGTCCCACTGTATCTAGTTAGTGCCCTCCACATGTTCACCTTATCAGACTGAGGATGAAATTTGATATCTATCCACAGACTCCAGGAGGGAAAAGTTGTGACATGTTTGACTCAAAGTTGTGCTTAAAAATTTAAAGTCAGAAGTCGCATGACATCTCATCATGGTCCAACAGATTTATTTGAAATCACAAGCTTTTGGATCGTAGCCCCTATGCCATGTGAAGTGAGAGAGGGAGAACACAGACACGGAATTTATAGGCAGAGAGATCAAGGGCAGAGAAATCAACCAAACACACCAATGGTGCGAGTGGAGTGTTGAATAATATGTACCTGCACGTGATCAAAAGTGTCAGACAGTGTGAATAAAGTGTCAACAGCTGAATAATTAGCAAAAGGATGACCTATAATTCAATTAAATAAGGCAGAGCGATAATTACAAAAATTAAAAATAAGGTGGTGCTGGAGACAAACCAAATGGCTGAAATAACATGATAGGTATTAAAGCCACATGCCAAGGGTCTAACCAAAGTAATAAGTAAATTAAAACTGTACAAACTAAGGGAGAGAGATCATAACAATTTATCAAGGTGATGGTGTCAAAACAGGACAGTAAGGAAAGTTTTACAGATGCAGGAGAGTGTGGTGGGGTTACAGCATGAACCCAAGATCACGGTTGAGGCTGTCTTCATGGGTACAGAACCTGGCTATTAGTTTTGCTTGGCGATTCTTGGTGTTGTTGTGTATCTCGAAGGCTGCCTTGAAGGACGCTCACCCAAAGATCAGAGGCTGAATGTTCTTGACTGCTAAAGTGTTCCCCAGCTGGAAGGTAACATTCCTGTCTGGCAATTGTTATGCAATGTCCATTCACCTGTTGTTGTAGCATCTGCATGGTCTCACCAATATACCATGCTTTGGGGCATTCTTGCCTGCAGTGTATGAGATAGACATTGGCCAGGTCACATGAGAATTTGCCGTGCAGATGGTGGGTGGTATTCCCACGTGTGGTGGTAGTATCCATGTCGATGATCTGGCATGTCTTGCAGAGGTTACCATGACAAGGTTGTGTGGTGTTGTGGTCAATGTTGTACTGAAGGCTGCGTAGTTTTCTGCGAACGATGGTCTGTTTATATTTTGGTGGTTGTTTGGAGGTGAGAAGTGGGATGATCTTGGTGAGATGTTCGTCATCATCGAAGACATGTTGAAGGCTGAGAAGAACATGGCATAATCTCTCTGCTCCGGGGAAGTAATGGACAATGAAGGGTATGCTGTCGGTCGTATCCTGCATTTGTGTTCTGAAGAGGTCGTTGCAGTGTTTTCTGCTGTGTTATGTCGGAACTGGTGATCGATAAGTTGAGCATCGTATCCTGTTCTTATGAGGGTGTCATTCAAAATCTTTAGGTATCTGTCATGTTCCTCCTCATCTGAGCAAATCCGGTGTATGTGCAGGACTTGTCTGTAGTGGATGGCCTCTTTAATAGGTTTAGGGTGGAAGCTAGAGAAGTGCAGCATCATGAGGTTATCTGTTGGCTCATATCAATGCAGACATCAAGTTTCTGCAGAGATGCAAGAAAGCAGAGAAAATCCCAAATGGACTACAGATCACAAATCCATTCAAGTCGACTTACAGCACAGACTACGCTGAGAGACTCAGCTGTCGTACCTCTCACACTTTCTCAAACTTCTCATACACCAGCTCTACAGCAGACGCACAAGCTTGAAATCATGATAGAGTCCATATTCTCAGCTTGTGTTCTGAATGCAGCAGATCAGCTACAAGACACTGCCAAGCAGATGAGGCAATGGAACTGCACCACCTATTCCACACCAAGAACAAGAAACTGGAGAAACTTGGCATCACCACCAGCAGTAACCAAGCCTCCGCTGGTACCACAGTGGAAAGCGGTACCACCAGAGGGAAATCTATCATCAACTTGTCTGACCACACTCTTGAAGCCAGACAAAATTGAAGTTCTCAGCCAATGGCTTAATTACTGCCCCATGACCAAAGTGGACCCCATTGGGTCTCGTGGCAGACTCAGAGGAATTCATCAGACGAATGAGGCTCCAGGAATTCTTCCACAAGCCCCAAGGTGTCAGCAGCGAGCCCAATGAGACAACCAATGAACCAGAACAGTCGACAGAGAGATCCGTGGTGCAACGACCAAAGAAGAAAGAGTCGAATTGGACCCCTCTAGAATGCTGCTGCCCTGGGCTTGACATGTATACTCAAGCCATCAGCGAATGTGTTAATGCCAGATTCATCAGCCCTGCTCACAAGAAAGCGTAGAATGTCACCCATGCAGAATGCACCTGTCATCTGAACAGAATGATAAAGGCCTTTGATCAGGACCTTCGGAGTATTATATGCACTTTCGTCCCACGTACTTCCCACATAGGAGACTTCTACTGCCTTCCGAAGATACACAAAGCCAACACACTTGGACATCCCATCGTATCAGGCAATGGGACCCTGTGTGAGAGCCTCTCTGACTATGTCGACAGCATCATGGAACCCACAGCCTCTGTCACAACACTACAGATTTCTTACAAAACTCAGCACCCATGGACCAGTTGAACCAGCAACATTGCTCATCACAATGGACGTTTCGGCGCTCTACACCAGCATCCCCCACAACAAAAACATCGCTGCAACAGCCTCAGTACTCAATACCAACAACTGCCAATTTCCAGAAGCCACCCTATAACTCATTCACTTCATCCTTGACCACAATTTCTTCACTTTCAACAACCAGTCCTTTATCCAGAAACACAGAACAGCCATGGGAACCAAATATGCACCCCAATATGCCAACATATTCATACAAAAATTTAAGCAAGACTTCTTTGCTGCACAGCATCTCCAGCCAATGCCATACCCCAGAAACATCAATGATATTTTCTTCCTTTTTAACTCATGGCAGGGAATCACTGAAATGGCTGCGCAACAATATCAACAGGATTCATCCCACCATCAGACTTATCATGGACTACTCTTCAGAATCAGTCTCATTCTTAGATACACACCTCTCCATCAAGGACAGACACCTCAGCACATTACTCTACTGCAAGCCCATGGATAACGTCATGATGCTGCATTTCTCTAGCTTCCACCCTGAACATGTTAAAGCAGCTGTCCCTTACAGACAAGCCCTGTGTATACACAGGATCTGCTCAGATGAGGAGGAATGCGATGGACAACTAAAGATTATAAAGGATGTCCTCATTAGAATGGGATACGATACGGTTGCCAGTTCTGACATACCACAGCGAAAAAACACAACGACCTCCTCAACAGACAGACATAGGATTCGACCCATAGAGTACCCTTCGTTGTCCAGTACTTCCCTGGAGCAGAGAGACTACACCATGTTCTTCGCAGCCTTCAACATGTTATGGATGACGATGAACATCTTGCCAAGATCATCTTTACACCTCCACTTCTCACCTTTAAACAAATGCCAAACCTTAAACAGACCATTGTTCGCAGCAAACTACCCAGCTTTCAGTACAATATCGACCACAACGCCATAACAACCCTGCCATGGCAATGTCTGCAAGACATGCCAGATCATCAACATGGATATTACCATCACACATGGGAACACCACCCACCACGTACACAGCAGATACTCATGTGACTCGGCCAATGTTGTCTATCTCATACGCTGTAGGCAAGGATGCTCCAAGGCATGGTATATTGGTGAGACCATGCAGACGCTACAACAATGGATGAATGGACACCGCACAACAATAGTCAGACAGGAATGTTCCCTCCTAGCATGGGAACAAACCAGCGGTCATGGACATTCAGCCTACGATCCTCCAAGGCAGTCTTTGAGGTACACAACAACGCAGAATCGCAGAGCAGGAACTGATAGCTACATTCCTTACCCACGAAAACAGCTTCAACCATGATCTTTTGTTCACATCGCGCCACATGTGCACCCGCCACACTCTTCATTATTTGTAAAGTTTTCCTTACTGTCTGTTTTGACACCATCACCTTGACAAATTGTTATAATCTCTCTACCTTAATTATTTTGTACAGTTTTGGATTACCTATTACATTGGTTAGACCCTCGGCATGTGACTCTTATACCTATCATGTTATTCCAGTCATTTAGTTTGTCTCCAGCACCATCTTATTTTAAGTTTTTGTAATTATCTCCCTGCCTCGCTTATTGGATTATAGGTCATCCCTTCACTGTTGACACTTCACTCACACCATCTGACACTTTTGATCACCTGCAGAAACTTATTGTTCGACACTCCATTCACACCATTGGTACGATCTTTGGATCTATCTGCACTTGATCCTTACAGAAAATCGCGCTATAGAAATAATAGGGCCTGTGGGAAAAGCGGGTTTAGGGGCAGACCACCAAAAGAAAAACCACTCAAAATCATTCGAAGTTCTTCCTCACCACTCTCCTGTAAGTATTAGCACTATGCCTGCCACTTGTGTGAGCCTTGACACTTTTAATCAAATAAAATCTATTCGCCTGCGACATAGCCTGTATCACAGCCTAGTCCATTGCTGCTCTGACCTGACATTCCATCGGCACAGACTTCTGGATAGCAGAGGAATCTGGCCTTTCTTTCCTTTGTAGCCCATTGTCATTGAAGCTATTTATATGGTTAAAATGTGTTGTAAACCTGAGTAACATTGTATTCAAAAGAGTGCTGGAAAAGAGCAGGTTGTAACACAGACAACTTTTGGTATTAATGGCTTACATGAGCAAGTTCAAAATTTCCTACATATTAAATATGTAACAAAATCTAGGCAAAAATACTACATACAAAGGTGCATATTTTAACAACACTCATAGTATTTTAAACCGTACTTCATTTTTTGCATTTAATATGTTCAGCATAAACTCTTCAAACTAAGACTTCACTTATTTTCCTATTAAGACGGTTGTTCTGTGTGATATTATATTTGAGGTTTATGACATGCAATCCAATTACCTTTCTCAAATGAACTTATTATGACTTACTCTGAACGTGTACACCATCTGCAAGGATCAAAAAAAAAATTTTCCTTCGACAAAGCCCGTGATGTCAGTGCGTACTCGATGGAATCGCAGTAGAGCCAACACAAGTTCATGTTTAAGAAAAATCGTTTCCCTATTCGTCAAATGCATTATAGTCAATTTGAGTTTCCGGAATATACGTTACAGCAGAACCCCCAGTAATTTCTCTGATCAAAGAATGAAGCATATTTGGTGTAATATATTTTATGAACACCAAAACATGAGTGGTCTGATTTTATGAAAGAGCACCCCAAATTTTTAGGTCATGCAAGTTAAACTTTCTGCCATGTATGGGTCCAGACTGCTGCTATCGTGGCTGGTGTTAGAGGAATTCAAAAAAGGGTTTTAACTTCTTGCATAGTAGCCCAACAATCTTTTTCCTCAAGAAATTGCTGAGATACTGTTCTGGTGCACTGAAGTGACTCCATATCTTCTCTTAGGGTGACAGCATCTTTCCACCCACTACATCAATTCTGATGCTGATGACTCGAAGCCAGACTGTTGCATGTAAGCCTCATAGTGTCATCTGAAGCTGGGCCTTCTATATCAAGAGCTGCTTGAGATGAGCCCTCAAGGCCATCTACTCTCTCCCCCGTGGGAAATCCAGGAGCCTTCACTTGTGTATGTGCAGCCACTGGGATAGCACCATATGGACTGCCTCAGAAAGGCAAAGAAACACACAAGGCAAGAGTTAAGGGAATGCACGAGCATGACTGGTAAACCTTTGTACACATTGTGACATGGCCCAAATTACATATTTGATTTGCTTATCTTGTGTTGACTTTTATTTGTGTGTTGTGGCCAAGAGGGCACTGATATAAACTATCTGAGGGACAATAGATTATGAAACTGTCAATAAGAAAAATTGGAGTTGCCTTTAATAACATCACAATCTCACAAATTGATCGTGAAAAGATCTACCAGAAAGTGACTTTGTCGTTGTCTCTCCCCTTCCTCGTCTTCCTCACCTTTTTGATTACTGAAGTAATAATAATACAATACAAAGGCATATAATCAGAGTTGAACTCTAGCTGTTTCACGTTTACAGAACTTATATTGTATTTCAAGAATGTTCCTTGTCACCAAAAACCCAAAAGCTTGCATCACTCATCAGTAAAGCAGATGATCTTATATTATTTCTTCAAACAAAATGAAAGTTCTTAATAATCGATATATTTTGTTGATGAAATGTTTTTACGTTTAAAAGTCTTACTTACATTTCTCTTCACAAAAGTGTAACTACTTTTGAAAATTGGGAACCACTATTGCTCAAAATGTGTTCTTACAACTATTCTACTGGTCAGGGTATATTTAACTAATCTATCATTTATTTGTGATTGACATTTTTCAGTTAAACATTATTGGACATCTCCTTCAACTTCAGTGGTTCCTCAGATGGACCTCATCGAACTGGCTGCCTTTTACACACACACCTGGGTTTCCTTTGCATTTTTGCCTGGCTGTGCTGCCAATGATGAATGCCCCAGTGTTCTGGCCTGATGACTGCATGATTGCATGACACCCTGTGGGATATTACGCAGTTCTCCTGTGGCTGCTTGAAGTGAACTAATAGCAGAACAATTGATGGTAAGTTCTGCAGTTACAGGCAGAAGTGATGAGGCAGATCAGGTCAGCTGCACATTTTGTATCAAACTCTGTTAGCCTCTTTGCTGAGGTGCATTCTTTTCATAACTAACTAGCACCTTCACAAGATGTGGATAGTCGAATGTTTACCTCATCTAAATTGCTACCCAGCCACAGGTAATAGAGATAATGTTTTAGGCCCTTGACTAACCTTATTAGGAAACACCATTACAGATTCCCCTCTGCAAGTTAATGTACTGCATATATTCATAGTTCCCCAACAAGCCTCGACTGCATTCTGAAACCAAGGAAGGAAAGTATCGATAACAATTACAAGAACAGTTGCACTCTCTGCTTTTTCTCTTACCCTTTTATCAAATAACATAAAGTCAAAGTATAGGAATACAATACCATTCAAATGTCGATATTTAGATCACATATCAAGCAGCTGTGTCATTGTCAATGCAACAGTGTCATTGAGAGTGTGTCATTGTCAATGTAACAGTGTCATTGAGAGACTGTCATTGTTAATGGCAATGACACACTCTCAATGGCACTGTTGCATTAACAATGACAGTCTGTCAATGACACTGTGACATTGACAATGACAGTCTGTCAATGACACTGTGACATTGACAATGACACAAACTCAATGACACTGTTACATTGACAAGGACAGTCTCCAATGACACTGTGACATTGACAATGACAATGGCACACTCTCGATGACACTGTTGTAATGTCACAGTGTCATCGAGAGTGTGTCATTGTCAATGTCACAGTGTCATTGAGAGACTATCATTGTTAATGCAACAGTGTCATTGAGAGTGTGTCATTGTCAATGTCACAGTGTCGTCGAGAGTGTGTCAATGTCAAATGCTGGCTTGATCCCATTTTGTTTACACTTTCTGCGCCAGTAAAACAAAGAAGCAAGTACCGTCAGAAAACCATCAACCGTGGAATCTTTTTCTGTAGTTAGCTGAAAATATTCCAGTGTTTTCACCTGTTGTCAGAGGTATGATAAAACACAAACTAGTTATAACTCAAAAAAGTGCTCCAAATCCACTTGTAACTCAAACTACCTTGTCAGAGTTTCTCTAGTTTGCAAACTTCATCGCAAAATGCCTCCCCTGATATGAATTAGTGGCCTTTGGTTTGTCAGTTTTGATTAATTCTAAGACATTCTTGGTGCATCTTGGGAACAGATGTTGTGCTTTGGCCATTGAATTATAGAATGATTACACCACAGGGTCCCTCTTGTGGGCCAGAAAACCTGGGTTCAAGTCGTCCTTCCCCATAGGGGTGTAATAACATCTCTAAACAGGTTGACTAAGAGGGACGAACAAGGCTGAAAGAGAATGGTTACAGCACACAAGTATAGTTAGAAAAATATGGCAAATAAAAATATTTATTAAAAAGTTAGAATAGTTACAGCATAGAAAGAGACCATTTGATTGATTACTTCTGTCAACTCTCTTGAACAACTCATCTAGCCCCACTCCCTGGCCTTTACCCTATAGCTCTGCAATTTGTTTGTTTTTGTTTTGGGTCATTATCCAATTCTTATTTGAAAGCTATGATTGCATTTTGCCTCCATTTCACTCTCAGGCAGTACATTTCAGATCCTAATACTCAATATAATCATAAAAGTTGTTTCCCCTGCCAATCATTGGTACAAGTATCTTCCTATCTGCACTGATCAAATTTGTCATGATTTTGAACAGCTCTAACAAATCTCCTCTTTACCCCACGTCTTCAAGCATAACAACCTCAGTCTCTCCAATCTGTCCACATAATTAAAGTTCCGTATCCCTGGAATCATTCTCATAAATGGTGTCTGCTCCTCATTTACTGCCTTCACATTCATTTACAGTGTGTTGCTGAAAATGAGACACCAGTTGAAGACAAACCGGTGTTTAATACAAGTTTAACACAACTTCCTTTCTTGTACTTTATACTTTTATTTATAAAGACCAGGATCCTGTATGCTTTCATTAACCACACTCTCAACCCTCTCATTCTTTGGGCAGCACGGTTGCACAGGGGTTAGCACTGCTGCCTCACAGCACCAGGGACCTGGGTTCAATTCCAGCCTCAGGTGACTGTTTGTGTGGTGTTTGTACATTCTCCCCGGGTTTGCTCTGGTTTCTTCCCACAGTCCAAAGATGTGCAGGTTAGGTGGACTGGCTATGCTAAATTGCCCACAGTGTTCAGGGACATGTAGGTTAGGGGGATGGGTCTGGGTGGGATGCTTCAAGGGTCAGTGTGGACTTGTTGGGCTGAAGGGCATGTTTCCACACTGCAGGGATTCTATGAACCCACTCTGTCACCTTTAATTATCTGCGCACATATACCCACAGGTTTCCTTACTCCTTCATCTCCTTTAGAATTATACCCTATATTTCACATTGCTTCTCCACTCTGACATTGCTCATCACACTTAACACTGTTTAACAGTGAGCTCCTAACAACATTAATGCCTGTAAACAGAAAAGACCCAGACCATGTGCATAAATGCTACAGGATGGAAGCCCAGCTCAAAGAAAGTCTGTTCTCCAAATTGTTATGTTTACACTCCATTTTCATTGCATGATGCCAGTAAATTGTGGCTGCGATGGCAAAGGAAAGAATTTATTTTCTAGTTGATGGTGGTGCTTGGAGTGTCTTGACTTTAATGAGAAGTAAACAATCTGTTACCCTAATGGGAGTGAGGTATTTACTGGACATTGGGTGAGGCGTTGACTTCCTCGCTGAGCTGGCTGCTTGCAGTTCAGACATTTCGTCTCCACGCTTGGTAGTATCATCAGTGCAGCCTCTATTGAAGCGATGTAGGTATTTATATGATCTGGTGTGTTGAGGTGTTTTGTGTCATTTCTGGTTCTTTTTTGCAAGGGTTTGTATATGGGGTCTAATTCCACATGTTTATTGGCATACCTATGGGGTCACCCATCTCAGGACTTATTGCAGAGGCAGTCAAGCAAAGATTGGAACGCATGACCTTCCCCCGCATGCAGCTAAAACTAAGGATATGATATGTGGACAACACATTTGTCATCATTAAGCGCACTAAGTTAGAAGAGACACACCACCTCAACAACAACATACTCAATGGGATCAAATTCACAAAAAAAAGAGGAAAACGTCAATCAGCTTATCTCCTAGACATCAGGGTAGAACAGGGCATTCCAAACCACAGTATACAGGAAGACAATCCACACTGACCAAATCTTCAATTTCGACAGCAATCACCCCAACGTCCACAAACAAAGCCGTGAAAGGACAATAGTTAAACAGGCCGCAACCCACTGCAACACACTGGAACTTTGCAAGAAGGAGGAAGAGCACCTATACAAGGTCTTCGTTATCAATGGAAACCCCACCAACTTCATCTGCAGATGCCTACTAGATAGATAGCACTAAGAGGACCCAATTTGACCTAATACACTTGCCACACTGCCATATGTCAAGAATATATCAGAACTGATAACGAGACTCCTGTGACCACTGGATAGCACACAAACCCACAGTCACACTACTACAAAAACTTACAAGGACCAAAGACCTCATACTCACGACATGCGGGACCAACGTAGTGTACAAAGTACCATGCATGGACTGCCAAAACCATTACATCGGCCAGGAAGGAAACCCGCCATCAGGATACACAGCCACCAGCTAGCAGCGAACTGACACAACAAACGTTCCCTCATTTCAGTACATTCAGACAATGAAGGCTATCAATTTAACCGGGACAATGTGACCATCCTAGCTCAAGCCAACCATAGACACACACGGGAATTCCTACAGGCCTGGTTTATCCAACCATAATGCTATCAGTAAACATGTGGAATTAGACCCCATATACAAACCCTTGCCAAAAAGAACCGGAAATGACTCAAAACACCTCAACAGACCGGATCGTATAAGTACCAAGCGGAGTAGAAGTATGTCGCTTCATCACAGACTGGACTGATGATGTTACCTAGCACGGTGACGAAACATCAGAACTACAACCAGCCAGCTCGGGGAACAAGTCATCATCATCACCCACAACCCGAGCTACAAATCTTCGCAAGAACTTTAAATTGGTTGGTGGGAACTAAACCAAAGATGAGATTTTAGTCAATTTAGAGAGCTATAATTCTGAGGTCATTACCCATTCTGAAGAAATGTAAGTGTTCAAAATGGCAATGGCTTGTGGGATGTACCCAGCTGGGCTGTATCTTTGTCAAAGGAATGAGACAAGACAATTAAGTGAGTAAATTTGAAACCTGTTTGAAAATTAGCGATCATAATCTAATTACATTCATAGTGAAAGAAATAAAGATGATGACAAGTTCAATATAAAATTTATGGACATAAACATAACTAATTCCAATAGGTTAAGTTCCCAAATGAATTGGTTAGAAAAATAGTGGCCTGAACTGTGTGGTAGTAATGACAGAAAAACTGTTGGCTTTCACCACAAGTGCCATATTGAAACTGACAGCAATTTCTGGAATCCTTGCATGCATAAAATATATAGAAATACATCTGTTGTTGCAGTGAAGTTATCCTGCTCTGGAGGGTGTGTTCATGGGCGCCACATCAACTTCCACCATCTCCAAGTACTAATCAGGAAAATAATTATTGTTGAAATCTTCCACCAGGATGATGTCAACCATGAAGTCAAAATGCATGAGAAAGTTACACTTTCTTGCGTGGTCTGGGATTTCAACCTGCAAAATATTTTCACTGGCCCTGAAAAGTTAATTTAAAGTTTGTGAAATGCCTAATTTCTCTATGACCATAAATAAAGCCAGTTTTCAAATATTTTTCTTAGACGTTTGTTTATGTTCAATTTATCTTTTAAACTGATCCAATCATGTTCATTTATTTTTCTCCGTGTGTGCATTTAAATAAAACCCTTCAGTTTTAAAGTCCTTTTACTTGCCTTGTTTGCTGTGTTAGAATAATTTAATGTGATCGACTGACTACTTGTTTGTTGATATCATTGCTACTGTGTGCCAAGATGTCCCTTTGAATAGGCCCCTGACTTGATCTGCTGTCAGGAGAGGACAAAGCCATGCTGCAGCAATTGCTGAATATATCATGCACCATCATTTGAAGTCAATGCTGAGTGCTGTTGATTTGCCTGGATTACAAAAAATTCCACAGTCGCAAATATTCAAATATAGATGAAACACAAAACTACATTCTGCTGGTGACTAATGGATTAGCATCAAAGAGTTCATTGGCGGTACAGCAAAAATAATCACATGGGAAAATAGACAAGAGGAGCAGGAATAGGTCATTCAATCCTTGGAGCTATTCAATATGATTGTGGCTGATCAACCAACTCAATACTTTGTTCCCACTTTTCCCCCTCAAATCTCCTTTAGCCCTGAGAATCATATCTAACCTTTTCTTGAAAACATTCAATGTTTTGGCCTCAACTGATGTCCATGGCAGAGAATTCCATGGGCTGATATTCTCTAGGTGGAGAAATTTCTCTTTGGTCCTTCACGGCTTATCCCGTCTCTTAGAGTGTGACCCCTGGTTCTGGACTCCCTAGTCATTAGGAACATCCCTCCCACATTCACCCTGTCTAGACCTGTTAGAATTTTATAGGTTGCTATGAGATCATGCCTCTTCTTCCAAAGTCCAGTGAATTTGGTCCTAATTGATGTAATGTCTCTTTGTACTGTCCTGCCAACAGTTTGGTAAATCTCAGTTTGATTCCCTCCATAGCCAGCATATCTTTCCTGTGATAAGGAGGCCAACATTGCACACAATACTCCAAGTGTGGTCTCACCAAGGCCCTGTACAATTACAATAAGAATTTGCTGTTCCTCTCAAATCCTCTCAATTTGAAGGCAGGTGTAGTATTTGCCTTCTTCACAGCTTGCTGAGCCTTCATGTTTACTTTGAGTGACTGCTGTGCAAGGATACCAATATCTCGTTGCACCTCTCCCTTTCTCAGTCTGTCGCCATTCAGATAATTGCCTTCCTGGTTTTGCTACCAAAGTGGATAATCTTACATTTATCTGGATTTTACTTCAGCTGCCATGCATTTGCCCACTCACTCAGCTTGTCCAAATCACACTGATTCAACATTATGTCATCACAGCTCAACTTCCCATGCAGCTTGTGTCATCTGCAAACCTGGAAATGTTACATTTAGTTCCCTCATCTAAATCATTAAAATATATTGTAAATTGCTGGGGCCAAACACTGATCCCATCCGTACCCCTCTAGTTACTGCCTGCCAGTTGGAAAAAGACCCCTTTTCCCCTAATCATTGTTTCTTGGGTTTGCCAACAGTTGTCTATAAATGTCTGTACATTACCCAATTTCTACGTGCTTTAATTTTACATACTAATGTCCTATATTAGACTTTATTGAAAGCCTTCCCAAAGTCGAAGTGAACCACATCCACTGGCTTTCCTTCACAACTCATCTAGTTATATCCTCAAAAGAATTCCAGTAGATATGCCAAGCATGATTTCACTTTGTAAATCCATGCTAACTGTCTCTAATCTTGTTACTATTTTCCAGGTGCTCTTTTATTTAATCTTTTATGACGGACTTCAGCATTTTCCCCACTGCTGAAATCAGGCTAGTTGATCTATAATTCTCTGTTTTTCTCCACCTTCCTTTTCAAATAGCTGGGATACATTTGTAACCCTCCAATCTATAGGACTATGCAGGGTCTATAGAATCTTGAAAGATGACCACCAGTTCATCCAATATTTCTGGGTCACTTCCTTAAATACTCTGGGATGTAGATTATCGGGTCCCAGGGATTTATCAGCCTATAATACCATCAATTTCTCCAACAGCATTTCCCTATTAATATCAATCTGCTTCAGTTCCACCCTCTCATCAGGCTCTGTTACCCAATATTTTTGGGTTGTTATTTATGTACAACCTTTGTGAAGACAGAGCCAAAATATACATTTAATTGGTCTCTTTATTCCCAATTATAACTTGCGCTCCTTCTGACTGTAACTAACATGAAGTGATAAAAATGAAAGATAATGAAGCGAAGAAAAATATGCCGGGTGAAACAATAAAGAAAAAGAGAGGTTTACTAAGACAGAATAGGAACATATGAAAAAAAATTGGTCATCCCTATAAAATAAATGAATGAGGAAACTTAAAAGCAGAGAGCAAAAAGAATAGTCACAGAAGGGGTGATATAATTGCTCACAGATGAACGTCAGGTCTAATAATTGGAGAGAATATAAATGGCAGAAAATGACTAAAACGTTAATTGGGAGAAAACAAAAACAGAATATGAGAGGACACTATTTAGAAAAGTAAAAACAAAAAATGAATAGTAAGAGTTTCTACAGGTACTTGAAAAGGAAAATAATAAGTAGAGTGAGTGTTGATCTTCCAGAAAGTGAGAGTGGGGAGCCGATGGTAGTTAATAAGGAAATCGTAGGTGAAATGATTAAATATTTTGCTTCAGTCTTCACTTATTTCGAGGACACAGAACAACATTCGAGCGATGCCTATTAATCAGCAAGTGAAGGTCAGAAAGGAACTTAATGAAATTACAGTCACTAGGAAAGCAGATGGAGTTGTCGGCTGATGAGTCTCTAGGTCCAAATGGAGTTAGATCTTAAAAGAAGTGACTCATTGGGTGGCAGATGCATTGTTGTTAATCTGCCAAAATTCACTAGTTTCTGGATGGTCCCATCAGATTGGAAAGTATTTAAGGAGGGAGGAGGACAAAAAAATAGTTTGCTGTCTCATTATGAGATAGGTGTTAAATTCAGTTACTAAAGAGGGGTCGCTGTTTTAGGATAGAGATGAGGAGAAATGTTTCTCAGAGGTTTGTGTGACTTTGGAATTCTGTCTCAGAAGGTGGGTGGAGACGGGAATCAGTGAATATTTTTAAGATGGAGATAGATATATTTTTGTCAGGCAATAGTTTTAAAAGTCAAAGTGAAATTCAAAACACAAATGGGTCAGCCATATCTTTTTGAATGGCACAACAGGCTAGAGGAACTGAACGGTCTAATTCTGCTCCTAATTCACATTGTTCATAATGTGTTCCCAATTAAAAATGGACAGGTCCACCTTGTACTTCAACATAGTGGAATAGCAATGATAGTTTTTTTTTCCGAAATAAGGTGAAAATACAGCTGAAAAAGTATGGAGAAGCCAATGATGCAGACGGATACTCAGAAGGGCAAGTTAATGGGATTGGACTAAAAAGGTTACTGTATTCATTGCCAAGATGGTTCGTCAGAGCACAGGCAATTATAATTTTCTAGAAATCTTTGGGATAAATAATTACGCTGAACTACTCGAAGGTAACAGATTTTAGTGCCTTTGCTCAAAAAAAGTGAAAGAGATCAGTTAGAAAATTGTAAGTCAGTCATGGGGAAAACCTCTCAAGACTCTAATCTGTTCGGTGCAGCCAGCAAAGATGTAAAAAGGAGTATGTTATTGAAGACACAAAGTGTATAGTTTAAGGTTATCTGATGGATGTCACATACATGGATTTTCAGAAGGGATTTATTTATTAAGTCACCACATAAGTTGGGAATGGATACTAAAACCAAATTGGTATCTTTCAGCTTGGAAACATGTGGTTGGTGTGTCTTTCAGGCATTTGTACCCAAGCATTTTCTCTGGTCTAGACCCATAATGTCAATTTTCCTGTTCCTCTGATGCTGCCTGGCCTCTTGTGTTCCTCCAGCTCCATACTGTGTTGTCTCTGACTCCAGTATTTGCAGTTCTTGCTATCTATGTTCTGGTAGTTCTGTTTTGTTTTCCATTTTGACTTGTCACCAAATTAGATGACAGGTTTGGAGAGGAAGCAGAATATTGACAGATGTAGTTCAAGCTAAAAGAGAAAATAAAATCTTTGATATGAAGAAAAATACAAGAATGGATACTGTTTAATTTGAGACTATTAACAGAATGGAGGATGAGAGATTGAAAGATACAATCATGGATTTTTAAATTTTGGTGTACGAATAGAAAAGAACATAAAGGTAAATGAGTTTTATTTGATTCCATTTCACAATTTCAGTCACAATCTAACACCATTGCTCCAATCTTGAACCAAAGAAAACCAGATCAGGGCATCAAGTCAGATTTCCAGATCGGTTCATCTAATAGGATTTAGAATTTGATGAGAGTTGGAGATAAAGTGATAATGTTGGTAAGGGTGATGATGGTAATATTGACAATAATCATACAGAAGCTTAGTAAGTAAATAGAAGTAAATCTCTGGAATAAGGTAAGCTGAAAATGTGAATAATAGGTATTCCTAAGCATGCGAATATTAATATGCATAACGATAGTTACCATGGCACCAGCAATAGAAAAGAATGACTCTCATGTCAGTATGCATGTAAAAATACAAAATAAACGCCTTTTAAAATAATTATAATTGGTAATTTACCTCATGCTATGAAATAATAGCGATTTGTTTTGGCACTAATGGCATGACATTTGATTAGAAATAGTCATTATCGACATTTTCAAGTAATTATTCACGATTTCACCTAAAATAATAGTACTGGCTTGTTGTTTATGGACAGACTAATGATGAAAATGGTATTGCTAATTAATGACGATGAATACTTAGAGAAGGAGGCCAGTGATGGGAACTTCAATTTAATTTTGCAATTAGTAAAATACAGGTAACTGCTAATGAATAGCTATAAAGGCTGACAAAATGCAAGACTATTGTTAAACAATGTGTGACATACTACATATGTCACAAGACCTCCACATGCAAATGAACAACATAGAAGATACAGTGACAGGAGTTTGCTTCTAAGCATGTTAACACTCAGTGAACTCCATTTTCTAAGTACATGGTCAGTAGGGGGCAAGCAAAATTGATGCTGACGAATTAACAGGAACCGTTGAATGCCACTTATGTTACTGAAGGGAAGTAGCATTGAGGGTAGCCAATCTTCAGCCGTGATGATGTTGTAGCTTTAAGATATTATCTTATCCTGGTTTCTTTTAAGAGAGAGATTGAATGAGAGGTACCAAGCTTGCTCCTGAAGACCATTTACATAAACATCTTGCGTGCCCTGGTTTTTTTTTAACAGCCTGAATGGGTTTGGCCAGCTCCCACAGATAAGGATTTCTGGGTTCTGGGTTTTGGTTTTTCAGTAGCATCAGAAGCAATTGGTGTCTCAACAGAGTTGGAAGCTTCAGTGAATGTCTCCTGGCTGCTATTCTTTCCAATTTTATTCTTGATGTTTTTTCCTCCTGGATTGGAGAACTGCATGTGAGAATCTATGTCTCTTAAATTTCATTGTTTTGTTGTGGGGTTTTACTGTACTGGAACAATTAATGAGCACCTCCTCCCTCACCCCAATCCCAGGCCCCAAGAAGACTTTCCACATCAAGCAGATGTTCACCTGCACATCTGCCAATGTGGTATACTGCATCCGCTGTACCCGTTGTGGCCTCCTCTACATCGGGGAAACCAAGCGGAGGCTTGGGGACCACTTTGCAGAACACCTGCGCTCAGTTCGCAATAAACAATTGCACCTCCCAGTCGCGAACCATTTCAACTCCCCCTCCCATTCCTCAGATGACATGTCCATCCTGGGCTTCCTGCAGTGCCACAATGATACCACCCGAAGGCTGCAGGAACAGCAACTCATATTCAGCCTGGGAACCCTGCAGTCCAATGGTAACAATGTGTATTTCACAAGCTTCAAAATCTTCCCTCCCCCAACCACATCCCAAAACCAGCTCATCCCAGCCTCCCTAACCTGTTCTTCCTTTCACCTATCTCCTCCTCCCACCTCAAGCCGCAGCCCCATCTCCTATCTACTAACCTCATCCCGCCCCCCCTTGATCTGTCCGTCCTCCGTGGACTGACCTATCTCCTCCCTACCTCCCCACCTACACTCACCTTTACTGGCTCCATCCCCACCTCTTCGACTTGTCTGCCTCCTCTCCACCTATCCTCTCCTCTATCCATCTTCTATCCGCCTCCCCCTCTCTCCCTATTTATTTCAGAACCCTCCTCCCCTCCCCCATTTCTGATGAGGGTATAGGCCCGAAGCGTCAAGATTTCCTGCCCCTATGATGCTGCTTGGCCTGCTGTGTTCATCTAGCTCTACACCTTGTTATCTCGGATTCTCCAGCATCTGCAGTACCTATTATCTCTGATACAATTAATGAGTAGTATTACTGTATCTATTATTCCGTTAAGTTTTCCATTAGAGTTAAGTTATTCTAAATTCCTTTTTCTTTGGTTTTAACTACAGTGCTTAAATAAATTGTTTTACTTAGCATCGAGTAGTTTGACCAGTCGCATTGTATCTGGAACAGACACTTTACATTTGCTCTTAAAGTAAAAAAAAGGTTAGGGTCTCGACCACCTTCTTAAAAATATTTTGAAGGCATCTGGTCTGGTCCATAACACAGCTCATCTGAAAATACTTCAATCCGCCTAAGATCTACAAAGAAACTCTTTATAAAGATCTCCTAAATCCCTAGCTTCCTCTAAACTGCTCATGAAAATAATAGCTTCAATCCAGTCATGCACTTCTCCCAGCATTCTAACAGAGACTGTCAAACCTGAGTTGCTCTCTTCCTTCTGGACATTGACAATCTAACCAGACTGACACACACTGGGATATTTCAGAAAACTCTGTAACCTGATATCACACTGGCTACTTCTGTAGTCAACCCACCGAAACGTCAAGTTTTCCTGCTCCTATGATGCTGCTTGACCTGCTGTGTTCATCCAGCCCCATGCTTGTTATCCCAGTTCAAAGCCGGTCTCCCTGGAAGTGTAAATTACACAGCCTTGTATTCAGGGCGAGATCATGATTAACTATCCTTAAGACCCAACTCATTTGTATATTGAAAAAAATAGTTTAAAGCACAAAGACCCAACTCATTTGTATATTGAAAAAAATAGTTTAAAGCACAAAGACCACTTGAGTAATGTCATCAAATATTTTCTGGGACTTTAGAGAACTTCAATACATTACCAGACACCATTGTTTCTAAAGGAAACACCTTGCACCTTCCTCCCAGTAAAGGTAACATCACCGTAGTCTAAGCAGATCAAACAGATGTGCTTCATTGGAGTGAGATGAATGGTTGCGAGTGTAGCCACACGTTAGGCAATGGGAGAGGTTTGAGAAGGAGAGTCCTTCATGATAACCTTTGCTCGTGTTTAGAATTAAACTCATGCTGTGTGCCATCACTCTACATTGTAAACCAGCCAGCAAAGCTAATGGATCCCCACATCAATGAAACAAACCAGGCCCCATTCAGTCTATAACAATTATACCATCGGGGTTGTTGTCAGGTAGACTTCAGAGCAGGTCACACCACCCTCCTTCACTTTACCTTAAATTATGTAACAAAGTCAAAATAACAATCCTATAAACCACATAACTGTAATATCAGTCCCTTTATAATAAAAATGTAGCAATTAATCCTCAAGAAAGCATTAGTACCTATTTCAAAATCCTTTTTTGGAGCTTAACAAAGATGACATGTATGAAGTGTTGAGGGTGTGATATGCAAACAAATAAACATTAACAATCAGTTATTCATTGTAGAATAATTGAATTGTGAGGATGAATATATATTCTGATGTTTCATTCTAGCACTAGACAGCATTTAAGCAGATCTTACCCTCAAAAGAATAAATGGATGGGATAGAATGCCTGCTGTAATAATTAGTTTGTACAAAAGAGTTAGTGAGTAGAATACACTCACATATTGCAGTTGTTCCATGATTCTGTGTCTCCCTGTGTTTTCACAGACAAGATGAAATATTCTCCATTTAGCAAAATAAAGACCAAACACCGACGCTCAGCATTAAATGAGCTTTCTTCACAATAATCTTTATCTAGAAACAATGGCTGGGAAAGTTGGGCTCAGTAGCACCTTTCTTTTAGCAAAATAAGTTTCCATAAGATGCAGCTTCATTTTCGTTTTGATGTCAGAAATGTGGAACCTGGATCATTTCTTTTCCATCTTCTGCATCATAACCTCAAGTACAGCATCCAAAAACCATGGCACAAGCTAACTTCCATATTCAAACACTATACTTTGTTGCAGTACTATTCCGAGTCATCTCAACTGCCATATTGCACCTTCCCTTTAAGAGTTGCAAGCAGCATTAAGAAATGCAGGCTAGCATTCAGAGGCACTAGCAACTAATGATATTGAAATTGCTTCCAATATGTGCAGCCAATGAATGTCGTAGTTTGTGCTGGCTGCATGCAGTAATCATTATAATGGGCATTCTGCATAAAGATGGTGAGTTACTAACATTACATAGAAAAAGCAATTAATAATCTTGCATCAAAATGCTTAAGCTTCTTTTCAAAACTTTTCAATGTAGCTGCATGGTTTCAAAAAAGGCAATGAAAGATAATGGCTTATTTAATGAGTTTTGAAACAAAATGTCTATTCCTTCATTTTTTGAAAGAAAAATTTGAATATACTTTACTTCTCCATCACAGAGGCAAAAACTATCATACTGCAACATGCTTTGTTTCAACATCTTCCTCTTAATTGCGTTGTCTCATAGTTCAGTGTCCAATCTAATTTCATCTAATGTGCCAAGGGAACAGCTAGTTCTTCTAACATAGTTTAAGATATTTCAGAAAGCATTTGATAAAGTTCTGAGTGTAGATAGTTTCCTAATCAGGAGAGCAAAGTGCTCGAGAGATGCTACCAGACCTGTTGAGTTTCTCCTGCATATTTTATGATTGTTTCAGATTTACAACGTTTGCAGCATTTTGCTTTTATTCATGTGTCTCTAATTTAAAATCTTCACTTTGAAGGATTTCTATAGCTCACTTACGTTTAAGCTGCCCTCTTTCCTTTATGATGTACGCACAGTCATTTCCATATACAGTGTCATAGAAGGTGCACATGAAGAAGAATGATGAATCAGAATTAGTTCTAAGCTACTGCTGTTCCTTGCTGATGAGTATCTTTGTGCTACCTCTGCTGCAGAAACTTAAAAGGACCTTATTTTTATTTATTTGGAGAAAACTCTAAGTTTACTTTATCAATACTGAACAGATGCAACATTCTAAGATTTTAAAAGGAAGTAAATATTGAATATCTAGCTATTAAAATGCTGCAGCTGTTCCTAGTACAATCAATTCACAACTCATTAAATGCATAATATTTGTATAGCAATTAATTGCAATTTTAAAAGTCCATCAATAAAAATTCTGCTCACTCTTGACGGGACCATTACTCTACTTTTTAAAAAAATTATCATGAATTGTAAGAATTTATCCAGGATACTAAGAAGGCATAATAAAGTAAACATTGCCTTGGGAATTATTGAAAAATCTTTCCTATCTGTCTGTCATGTAAGATGGCAATGTCTAATAAGGCGACGAAGAAAGGTATTAGGATCTATTCTATTCTTTGTGGGTTTTTTAAAGATATTTTCAACATGTAATTGGAAAGTTTGCACCATACTGTTTGATGTAGTTTTGAGAATGAGCAAAAGATAATTGAAACAATGACATGAGCAGTTGTTTATGTATATGCAAAGTTAGAAAACATCAGGGATTTATCCCTTGAAAGAGTGAAAACAAAATTAAAAATACTGTCAAACCAACTAAACGCTCAGTATAGAAGGCTGACCATGGTTCTGAATTTCTCTGAAATATGATGCCAAGTTCCAATGCAGCTTCCAGAAATAGTGCCACAATAATTGCTAGAATCTAAACATTAATGTGACATTTAAAAGGTGAGAATCAAAGCTATTTTCCATTGTAATCACTTTTAAGGTAATTTGGACTATTTTAAGAGAGTGCTAATGAAACATAAGAATACTCTGACTTATAGCATAGCAAATTGTGCAAGATATGATGACTTTTTACTGTGTGCATGAAATGAGGCATTCAAGAATGTACTAATCAGAACAGGGATTGTATGCTCGGATTATGACTTTAATACGGAGAAAATGCACATGAATTATTCCTCTGAATTTGGGACTTCTTTAAAGGTTCAATACATAATTATGATATTTGTATGTGCTTTTTTATGCACTGTGAATAAAGTCATGAAAGCAGTGCATATTACTGTATATAACGGGAATACGCTGCACAAAGAAAAGCATCATAGGTTTTATGATAATTTCTTCATACTCTATGCAGTCACATGGAATTTCTGTATAACAATACATGATAAATTTACAAAAAAGTTTGACTTATTGAAAATGAATAGATTGCAGGGAAAGATTTTAAAACGCTTTGCCAAGATTTTCTGATGTGGAGGTGCTGGTGTTGGATGGGACGGACAAGTTCAGAAATCCACAACACCAGGTTATAGTCCAACAGATTCATTTGAAAATGCAAGCTTTCTGAGCCTTGCTCCTTTTTCAGATGTCAGTGAGGTGATATCAGATGCAGAATTTATAAGTAAAAGACCTGAGTTACAATCAAAACTTAAAACCTTCTTGCATTTGGACATCTGGCTTTTATTGGCAACAGGGATGATAAAATAGTTTTCCTGTTTTGTGCTTAATATAAAACAAGGAAAAGAAATCATCTTTTGACACTAACTTTCACTGTATAGTCCCATTTCCTCCCTCTGTCCCCTATGAGACTTCACAGGATTAATAACATAAGAACATCAGAAATCGGAACAGTGGTAGGCTATTGAACCATATGACTCAGCTCTGCCTTTCAATGAAATTTTGGTTGATTTACTGCAACATCATTTTCTTGCACTATCTATGTATCTCACGATGGTTTAATGTGTAGAAATCTATCAATTGCAGTTTTGAACGTGTTCGATGACTCAAGCTTCCATAAGTGTCGGGGGCAGAGGATTCCAAAGACTCACAAGTGAAGAAATGCTTCCTCATCCCTATCCTAAATTACCCATTCCTTATTCTGAGATGGTGTCTAAACCTCCCAGCCAGAGGAAGCATCCTTCCTGCATCTACCCTGTCGATTTTAGATATAAAACAAATAGCTGCAGATGTTGGAAACATGAAACAGAAACAGAAATTGGTGAGGAAGTCAGCAGGTCTGACAGCACCAGTGGAGGGAGAAACGGTGTTAACATTTTAAGCCCACTGATCCTTCCGAACTGTTCTGAAGAAGGCTCAGTGAACTCAAAATGTTAACTCTGTTTCGCTCTCCACAGGTGCTGTCAGACCTGCTGAGTTTCTCCAGCAATTTTTGTTTTTGTTTCTGTTGATTTGCATATTTGAATTAGGTCACCTCTAACCTTTTAAACTCCAGAGAATATAGGCCCAGTCTCTTTAATTTCTTCCCATAAAACAGTCCCTCCCTCCCAGGAATTAGTGGTGGACTTTTTTGTGCTCTTTCTAGGGCAATTATATCTTTTATTATGTAAAGAGATCAAAACTGCACACAATACTCCATGTGGTTTTCCCAAGGCTCAATGTAATTGCAGTGAGACACAAGACATATTTATTTGGATACTCTAATCCTCTTGTGATAGAAGCCAACTTACTGTTTATCTTCTTAACGGCTTGCTACCTGCATGTTAACTTTCAGTGACTCACGAACAAATCCCTTCAAATTTCAACACATCTCAAGCTCTCATCAATAAAGAAATACTCTGTATTCCTGCCCTACTTTCCAAAGTAGATTACCTCACATTTTCACAGAAACTAGGAGCAGGATAGGCCATTCAGCCCTTTGAGCCTGCACCACCATACAATATGAAACACCATCTTGATGCAATATTCCTACTTCCTACTTCCTTCTCATGCCCCTGATACCTTTAAAATCTAAACATGCATCTATCTCTTTCTTGGATATATTCAGTGACTTAGCCTCCAACAGCCTTTTGTGGTAGAGAATTCCACAGGTTCACTGCCCTTTAACTGAAGAAAATTTTCCTCATCTTGGTCCTAAATGATCTACCCAATATCCCGAGACTGTGCCTCCTGGTTCGAGACTCCTGAACCAGGGAAAACATTCTCCATGTATCTAATCTGTCCAGAATTCTGTTAGGATTTTATATATTTTAATCAGATTCACTGTCATCCTTTTAGACTCTAATGTATTCGTTTGGCTTTCTTTTTGCCCACTTAGCTGTCCAAATCCCCTTGAAGCATTAGCAATCTGCTGATAATTTTCACCCTCAGGTTTTTTCTTCATCTGCATCCAATACTTTTGCAAGCACCTCTTTGAACACTCTGACATGTAAATCATAAGGTCCAGGGTAGTTACCTACTTCCATTTTCCATTAATTTCTCTGGTACCTTTCTTTTAGTAATAATATCTTGCCTGATGTGTCCTGAGATTCTTCATTATTTTTAGAGGTTTACAGGATTTTCTTTCTGTGAGAAGAGATGCTATGGGCAGAACTTTTTAGAGTCTGAGGGATGTGAGCTATTGCAAAATTTGTGGCAGAGCAGATGAAAAGTGCAGCAAAACATTTTGATCCATCTTTTATGCTTGTCAAAAGTGATGTGATGAGTTTCTTACTAGGCAGCAACAACTTGTTAATTAAGGGGGATTATTGCTCACTAAATGCTGTGTTAATGACCTAAATTGCTAGTCCTGAAGAAGAGTAATACCCAAAACATTGACTGCTCCTTTCCCCCAGATGCGCCTGGCCTGCTGTGTTCTTCCAGCCTCCTGTTTGTCTATTGTGGATTCCAGCATCTGCAGTTTTTTTTTTGTCTCTATGTCTCATTAATATTCAGCTTTCTATTTTACCAAACTTGTCAAATAAGCAGGACATCAAAACTTGGCACAGCAAGCGTATGCATTTGAATTCTCTGCATGAAGGAAATGTAGATAGACATATTTTGGGGCTCTTGGGAAATCAAGGGATATCGGCAGTGAGCAGGAAAATGGGGTTGAAGCCAAAGATCAACCATGTTGAATATTGAATGTTGGAGTCAGCTAATCGGCTGAACGGATTTCTCCTACTCCTATTTGTTGTGTTCTGATGAAATTAACACACTTTAAGACCTCAGAACTAGTGACCTCATTGTGCAAAGCAATGCCAAGGATATGCAAAGGTTGACACTCTTCAGCATTTTCACCTGCTTGAAAAGTGGCCAGGTGTTCCCATGGTACAGGAGTGCGCCAAAAAAAGAGGCTTGGCAAACTTGCAGTTCATAGAATCCCTACAGTATGGAAGCAGACCATTGGGCCCATCAAATCCACACCGACCCTCTGAAGACCATCCCAACCAGACCCACCCCCTACCCTACATTTCCCATGGCTAACCCACCTATCCTGCACATCCCTAGACACTATGGGCAACTTAGTGTAGCCAATCCACTTAACCTGAACATCTTTAGACTGTGGGAGGAAACCAGAGCACCTGGAAAGAATTCACGCAGACACATGGAGAATGTGCAGGCTCCACACAGATAGTCACCTGAGGCTAGGAATGAACCCAGGCCCCTTGCACTGTGAGTAGTAGTGCTAACCATTGAGCTACTGTGTTACCCAGTTTGGTGTTCTCAGGCAGGTTGCTGTTCCACACTGTCAGTAAAGTCAGACATGACATGTAGTTGGGCCGTTATGTTGATGTCGGTGAGGTGTCTTCAGGAGTGCTGTGTCCAGTTCAGGTTGCCCTGTTAAGGGAAGGATACCATTAAGCCAGAGAGGGTTCAAAAGAGATTTTCCAGAATGTTGCTGGGAATGGAGGGTTTGAGTTATAAAGAAAGGCTGGATAGGCTGGGACAAAAACAAATTTGCTGGAAAAGCTCAGCAGGTCTGGCAGCACCTGTGAAGGAAAAAACAGAGTTAATGTTGACCCTTCTGAGGATGGGTCACTGGACCCGAAGCATTAACTGTGTTTTTTCCCTTCACATATGCTGCCAGACCTGCTGGGCGTTTCCAGCAATTTTGTTTTTGTTCCTGATTTACAGCATCTGCAGTTCTTTAGGTTTTTATCTGGATAGGCTGGGGCTTTTTTCACTGGAGCAAAGGAGGTTGAGAGGTGACCTTATAGAAGTTTATAAAATAATGAGGGGTATAGAGAAGGTGAATGGCAGGTGTCTTTTCCGTAGGGTGGGGGATTTCAAAACTAAGGATCATATTTTTGAGGTAAGAGGAGAAAGATTCAAAAAAGACATGAGAGGCAATTTTTTTACATGGAGAGTAGTTAATGTGTGGAATGAACTTCCAGAGGAAATCATGGATGCAGGTACAGTTGCAATGTTTAAAAGACATTTAAATAATTACATGAATAAGAAATGTTTGGAGGGATATGGGCCAAGCGAGGGTGGGTGTGACTAGTTTTGTTTGGGATTATGTTCAGCATGGACTGATTAGACTGAAGGGTCTGTTTCCATGCCGTATGGCTCTATGATTCTCTAACAAGTGATTGCAAATTTAACATAAACGTATTTTATGTATTTGCATTATGAGTCAATACTGACATTACAGATAATTTGAATATATGGACAGGGTTATACATAGTCCCCACCTACTATACAATTCCCCATGTAAAATATCTGTGGGAAGCCTACCTGTGATCCCATTGGCTTCCCTGTAACAATTTTGGGATGGCCAGCAACTTCGTAGTCCCAGCAGTGCCAAACGGGAGAGACCACAGCTGAGACAATGGGCAATCCAAAATTGCCAAGAAGATCACTTAGATCTGAGACCAAAGTCCTAGGTGAAGGTACAAAGGGAGTGGGCAGCCAGGTTCAGGAAACTAAGGGAGGATTTAAAGGGGGGGCATGGTCTTTGGTGGGGTACGTCCATGGGCCCAGAGGGCTCATAAATGTGATTCCCCACCCTTCCTCTTTCCAACACCAAACCACCTAGTTGAAATGCTTTCAGATGGTGCGAGTCTCCCTCAGGAGTCGCTAAATCCAGTAGTGCCTATTAATTGGCCACATAAGGGTCTCAATAGATCAAAGGAAGGGCAGGGCAGCTGATATTGTAAAATTTTAGACAGGCTGGGGATGGCTGGGGACAGCTGGTTTGGCAGGAGGAAAGCCACTGCTGGATTATCCTTCTCCCTCCCCACTTCAAACTTGCTCGTAGGACAGTGTAAAATCCAGCCCCATTAAAAGATTGTTAATGTAGCAGAATAGAAGAAATAATGACGAGTAACAACATGTAGCCTCCCTGAACATTGCTATTATCTCTGCCAATCGCTTACCTTCTGTTTTGACCTGTCGCTACATGAGTAGAATCGGTGATGCCATAATTGCCTTATTTTCTCTATCACAATTGTAGAGATTTCAACGACAATGATAGATTAAATGTAATAATTTTCTGACAAGAAGTGACTCATTTTGTTGTTGAAATATTCATCACTGCAACTTCTTTAATGTTCAGATAGCTTGCAGACAAACTAGTAGAAGACAAAAGTAGGCATTATTTATGACTGTGCAAAGTTTATTATTGTAAGATCAGCCTGAGCTTATGATGCTAAACACATAAAGTGGAATGTCAAATGTGACTTATTTATTTTCTCGTTTAAGTAGTCATCTAATTTAAATATTTGTGGAAGATAGTAACAAGCACTGTAAAAGTGATTTAGTCTTCTTTCAAACTGTCTTTATAATTTTGTACATTGTGTACCCTATTATTGCTCCTTTGCTTTTATTTATTTTACTTGTTTTCTCCCCCTTCCTTTTATTCCAATCGCCTTTTGTCCCAAAATGCTTCAGCTATTTCACTCCCCTAAATTTTCTTTCAGTTTATCGCTTGATTTTGAGTTCCTTTTTTCGGTCTGAATCACGCTTATGATTCCCAAATGTGACTTGAACCTTGTGTTGTAATTAATTGTACCTGTTCACCTGAAGCAATTCGAAAAGCACCAACAATACATGAATTTTACAGCCGAAATAAGTTTCACAGACAAGCCAATAGCTACAATAAATAGGTATAAAATTTATATAAAACAAATGTCTTTGTATTTATAAAGTGTCTTTCACATAACATAATTTTCCAAAAGTACTTCAGAGCCCACAATTACTTTTTGATTTGATATGATTTGATTTATTGTTGTCACATGTACAGATATACAGTGAAAAGTATTGAGGAAAGGTCACTTGACCTGAAACATTAACTCTGATTTCTCTCTGTAGATGCTGCCAGACCTACTGAGCTTTACCAGCAATTTCTGTTTTTGTCACTGTAAAGTATTGTTTTGCATGCTATCCAGGCAAATCATACCATACACAAGGACATCCAGGTAATAGAACAGAATTCAGAATATAATGTTACAGCTACAGAGAAGGTGTAGAGAGAGACCAACTTTAATATTTGAGATTTCCATTCAAACGTCCAATAACAGTGAGGAAGAAGCTGTTCTTGAATCTGTTGGCACGTGGTATCAAACTTATGTATCTTATGCCCAATGGAAGAGGTTGGAAGAGAGTATAACTGGGGTGGGAGGGGTCTTTCATTATGTTGGCTGCTTTCCTGAGGCAGCAGGAAGTATAAACAGAGCCAATGGAAGGAAGGCTGGTTTACATGATGGACTGGGCTACGTTCACAACTCTCTGTAATTACTTGTGGTTTTGGGCAGAAAAATTGCTACACCACACTGTGATGCATTAGAAATGATGTTTTCTATGGTGCATCTATAAAAATTGGTAAATATTTTTGGACACGCTGAATTTCCTTCTGAGAAAGTAGAGGCATTGTTATGCTTTCTTGACCATGACATTGACAATAATAGACCAGGACAGTTTGTTGGTGATCATTACTCCAAGGAACTTGAAGCTCTTGGTCATTTCTACCTCAGCACTGTCGATACAGACAGGTGACGAAGGGGGTGCACTCTGAAAGCTTGTGATTTCAAATAAACCTGTTGTACTATAACCTGGTGTCATGTGACTTCTGACTTTGTCCACCCCAGTCCAACGCCAGCACCTCCACATCATCTTTACATCATGCCATTAAGCTCTCTATCTCTTCCCTGTACTCTGTCTCGTCGTTGCTTGAGATCCAACACACCATGGTGATGTAAATGGAGTCAGAGAGGAATTTGGCCACATAGTTGTGAGTGTACAAGGAGTATGGTAAGGGGCTAAGTATGTAGCCTTGCGGTGCACCGGTGTTAAGGATTATCACAGAGGAGGTATTGTCATCTTTCCTACTGATTGTGGTCAGTGGCTTGAGGATTCAGTTGCAGAAGAGGAAATAGAGTCCTACATCTCTGAGTTTGCAGGTGACTTTAGTTGGAATTATGGTGTTGAAAGTGGAGCTGTAGTTTTGATATATAGCAGCTGTGTTTTGTGTGAAAATGCACCAGCTAATCTGCACATGACAAGAACCTACACAAGGCCGTTTTAAAATTTGTTTATGGATGTGGGCATTGCTGGCTTGACCAATATTTGTTGCCCATCTCCAATTACACTGAAGAAGGTGATGTTGAGCTGCCTTATTGAACCACTACTGTCCTTGAGCTTTAGAGATATCCACAACGTTGATAGATATGCTGCAATTAAGCATGTTTTGGTAGTGTTGGTTGGGAAATGGATATTAGCTTGAATATCTCTGTATTGTTCTTTGAATAATCTAATAGTCACCTTTACATTTCAAACGGTTTCTCTTATTTCCCATATTGGAAATGTCTAATTTCATCATTTGTATATTTTGGAGGTATAAACTGCCAGTTCCTGAAATTAACGTGTTACGTTTAAAATGAAACATCTGATTTCAAACAAAACCCTGATGTAGGTACAATTCAAACAGACCTGAGGTATTTATAATTTCAATGGGGTAATCGCTTATTTAATAAGGCTAGAATTAGCAGGAAGAAAGCATAAACAAAGGATAAGTGATCTTTGAGTTTTTAAGAGGGGTAGGAAGTCATCAGCTATTTCAATAAGAAATTTGGAGTAGTCATGTATTCAGATAAAATATGCTACAAGTATCTTTGCAAACAATAGGCAGTACTGGAGGGAAGGCCATTATTGGTGTGAATTATTCATGTGGGTCCCAGTAGGTCTTACCTACTACCAGTGTCCACCTACTACCACCATTCTGCCTCCACCCCTCCCCCTATTCTTTATCTGCAGCTCCCCTACCCCCACATCCAGTCCTGAAGAAGGGTAATACCCGAAACGTTGACTGCTCCTTTCTCCCAATGCTGCTTGGCCTGCTGAGTTCTTCCAGCCTCCTACTTGCCTACCTTGGAGCTCGAGGAAATCAACAGTGATCTGCATAGTGAAAACAAATTAATCAGCAGGGAGAAAAATCTACCAAGAGTAGTGGAATAGCTGAATTTGAACGGAATAGGCGTATTAGAAACTAGGAGAGTTTCTAATTTTCTAAGAAAATCACTGTAAAGAAATTACATGTGAATCTCAGGTTCCAGATGGAAGTTCCAGGCTGTAAAAGGGAACTATAGAAATGTTTGCATTTGATCCCAAGTAAGTAGATAACTGTCTAGTCATGATGAATAGTCAAAGGTTTTCTGGTAGAAGAAAAATCTATGGTAGAAAAGGGAAGGTCCAGTTGAGGATTTTATTTAAACTACGATTCCTTTTATGTGCTGTTTGATGTAACGTACAGTAGTGTTTGCTTTACACAATTGTTTTATGAATAAAATTGATTTACTTTTAAACAATGGGATCTTGTGACTTAACTCTTTCAATAATAGCCGGATCTTTGAATTTCTCATTGACCATTTGTGGTGCTCACTGAGATCCGAACATCACTGGAACTTTGAACAATCTCTATTCCCCCCATTCTGTCGCTCACAGTGACACACTCTGAATACCCAACCCAACCACTCCCTACCTATCTCCTGCTGACACACAACTGGCTGCCCACACTGGGAAATGTGTTGCCCCCAACACCTGGCAACATCCAAAACCTGACCCTGCCAAACAAATATTCAAGACCTACCAACCCCACCAACACCTGATAGCCACTAGATAACTGACTGGACTCCTGAATCTTCCCTGCATTCTCACCTACTGCCAACATGTCCCTTCGCCCAGCTGCCATGATATCCTCCCACTCATGTTCTACCCTACCCTTTTACCCATCTGCCAACTTACCAGCTGCCATGCTATCCCTCACATACATGGCACCCTGTCTCATCACCCACATGGCATGCTGCCCCTTCAAATACTTGACACCCTTCACACTCACCCACCTGCCATTCTAGCCCTACACTGTTCAACTGTCATCTTTCATACTCACTCACTTATCTTACAAATTTACCTTCTCTGAATAGCTATCAAAGAGGCTTTAGGACTTCTGCACTGTGTTTACTTACTGAAATCCAAAAGCTACTGCCATAAAAAGGCAATGGGGTTTCCTCAAAGATTCATTCTGATGCTGCATGTGTGATTTACTAGATTACATCTGCTGGGAAGGACCATGTGTGGGAAATTGGGATTGAAACCCAGATCGAAATGTGCAGGCCTGGGTACTTAAGTTCCGGATGGTACTTTGAAAGCACAAGTTTATAATCAAGAGATGAGTATGCTATTATTGAGCCAAACTGACAATGCTAATGTCAGATATGTCATGTTTATTTTCTGTGAAAACAGAATGAGCTGACGTTTCTGACAGAATTCTACCAGCAAGGCTGCAGATATTTTCCTGCAGAATCGCAAAGCGCACAAAACAAATCCTATGAGACACTTTTTAAAACAATGTCATCTTCATTCAGATATTTAATTGTGTCGGTACAGGATTATGCAGGGCATCCAAAGATACGCGCAACGTCATATCTTGTCACGTTGAAATATGCGCATACATTGCATACCATTAGCAATTGAATTTCCATATGTTTTGGCCCTTATTCCTAGGTGGTCTATTTATTTCAGCAAATCCATAAGAATCTTTGTGCTTCTGGTCCCTCTAGGTATGGTCAGTAAATAAATTAATGCAAGATTAAATTGGTCAACTGTCCTTTGGTACTAGAAATTTTTTTCAGCATCCCTTCAAAATAACAACGTTGCAGTTTAATAGGATATGGTTTTATATCTTGCTAGCAGCTATTCTCTATGTTTTCTGATTTTTGCATGGCACTGATATCCTTTGTTTGAATATCTGCAAATGCAGAACTAAATAATGCTTGAGAAATATGGAAATGAGCATGAATCCAGATATATGTGGCTCATGGCTGTTGAGCTTAGTGAGTTAATAACAAGTGGAAATCTCAACCCAAAGAAACTCGCCTTTATTTGTTTAATTGATTTGCTATACCTTTTGACAGAAATGAACTTGTATTAAGAATCATTTCTACAGGTCTCTTTTATGGACTATCAAAGCTACGCCTGCTTTTAAAAGCAGGGATTGTGGGAGAAAGTTAGCAGGTCTCGCAACGTCTGTGGAGAGACAAACAAACTTAACATTCCCTTTCCAATAAGACTTTTCTTCACAACAGCTTCTTATGCCTTCTTATGGTGACCAACATTGCACAGATATTAAACGAAAAGAACTGTGGATGCTGTAAATCAGGAACAACAACAAAGTTGCTGGAAAAGCTCAGCAATTCTGGCAGCATCTGTGAAGGAGAAAACAGAGTTAACGTTTCAGGTCCGCATTTGAGGAAGGGTCTCTGGACCCGAAACGTTCACTCTGTTTTTTCCTTCACAGATGCTGCCAGACCTGCTGAGCTTTTCCAGCAACTTTGTTTGTGTTCAACATTACACAGAGCCTGCCACACAGAAACAGATCACTAGACCCAGCTGGCCGATGCCTGCATTTAGGTTCCACACAGACTGTTCCCACCACTCTTTGTCTGACTGTATCAGCATATCCATCTATTTCTTTCTCCCTCATCTGCTTATGTAGCTTGACCCTAATTACATCTATTTTACTCAACTCAACTACTGTTTTTGGAAATGAATTCCTTATTCTTACCACTCATTTGGTAGCATTCAGCCGAATCACACATTTTTTGTTCGAGTGCAAGTTGCATCTGATTTTTTTTGAGGATTTCTTGTGATGACACCTAGTGAATTTTTCCATCCTATCTTCCCAAGCCCACTTCATTAACTAACTACCCTGCCCCTGCTCCAGGGATTGCTCCTGTCCGATTCTACCCCCATCTTACCACGTACCATTCCCAGACTAATTTGCCGCTCAGCAGATATCTGCTGAAAGACCAGCTTTCCTTTTGCCCAGGCCATCTTTAAAAGCCCAATGTGGACCCAGACAAGCATTGTCAGTTTGGGTCTGTCCAGCATAATTCCTGCCATTTGCCCTACGCATGGTAGACAAGGGGAAATAAATGTCCTGCTTTCCAGCCAGGAACCTGGAGGACCTGATGAATGGGAATGTGCACATGTGGGATGCCCTCTACCCATAGCACTAGCAGTGTAGGCAGTGACAACAGACTGTGCCAACCTGGTCAGAGCTTGCCATCTGGGTCAATACAGTCTCTGTCACATGAAGGAATGCCCAGCACTGTAGGAAGTAGGTCAATGACCTTATCAATTCTGCCAGAGTAAATGCCACCATCTTCCCTTCAATAACTCACTCTGTCTCTGCTATGAAACCTAATTCTCACCAAGGTTCATACTCTACCACTCTCATTATTACCTGCAACATCTTTCCTGGTGACTGTCGCAAAAGTGTGCCATCTACTTTCATCTCCCAGAATATTTGTCTTTCTCTCATTCTAGGGGGAAAACAGTACAAAATGAGGCAGAAAAAGCCAAGACAGGTGGTGGTCTGCCTTTGGCTGGGTACACATGGTGTGGGGACCATCCTGACTCTCGCTGCCCCAATGGCTGACCAACCATGTCCAAACCCCTGGATTGGTATTGAAGGCTGCCCTTGACTTATTATGCCAGCATCACCAACTAAAGGTGATCTTCCTTGACTTGACTGAGACTTACTGGTGACAATGACGAGCTTCTTGGCTTTGTCTCCATGCATAATGGCAAGGCAAGATAGAAGGTAGGCTGAGGGAAAAATCACAAGTCAAAACAATGCAGAGCAGGAATCTGTGATCATCCAGGTAGGCACAGAGTGAGTAAATGCGTAGAGGATAGGTGAACAGGCCGGAGATACTGCCTGACTGTGAGTTGGGTGCATGTCCCTCAGTGCACAGTTTCCTTGCGACAGAATTGTATTCCTAATTACTGGAGCAGCTTGAGGTGTGGCATTGAAGTACAGAACTGTGTTGTTAAGTGGATCAGAGATTTTACAAGGGTTCTTGAAGGCTAGTACATGTTGAATGCCAATGTCCATGGATGTTGAGTGCATGTGGACAGTGCCAATGGAATGTGCCATGAAATGTTGGTGCCAGGTATCCCCTCTGGCGTCAATGTTGAGAATTCTTGATGTCTAGCTTGTTTGGCATCTTTGGTATGATAGGAAAGTGAATATTAATGAGATGTGTTGTGGTGTTAAACACTTAGTAAGGCATTTAATAATCAATAATTCTCATTAATTGCAACATGCCCCTGCCTCATGACAAAAATGCCTCACCGTGTGGCAGCTGCATAAAAGCCATTGTGAAATAATTTGATGTTGTGATAGGCCTCGCAGGAGTTCCTGTGCAATTGTGCAACAATCTCATGATGGCCTACTCAGGCCCTATAAGATTCCATCCAATGTTTCTCCTAAACTCTCTATTGGAATTGCAATGTAATTCCCAATAGTTGTTGAAATCGTGTACCACGCAGCTAGTGATGTCAATATAATAGTATCAGGAATTGGACGCTCTCTGTTTAGAAGAACTAGCTCCAGGAGAGAGGGAAAAAGAGCTTTGAAGTTACGTTGTGTGAATATTTGCATATCAATAGTCAATGTTTTCATAAGTTTAATCTTTCTCTACTATTTTACTGGAGGGAACTAACCTAGTGAACAAAACATAAAGCATGTAAAATGATGTTTCAGAATAGTTTCATGAGCTCAGCTGTCCTGATTTGAAAAAAAGCTAAAGTTTGCCATCATTTTTAAACTACTTTGGAACTTTGTCAGTACATAGATTCGCTGTAGAATGGACCATGGCTTTTCTCGTTGCGTAGAGATAACAAGGTGTAGAGCTGGATGAACACAGCAGACCACGCAGCATCAGGGGAGCAGGAAAGCTGACGTTTTGGGTCTGGACCCTTCTTCAGAAATTTTTATTTTCTATTTGCATGTTTTCTCGGAAAGTATGTAGGGACTGTCTTTAGAGATAATGGCCAGAAATTTTCTCAAAGCTTTCTAGCTCTACCAACCAGAACTTTACTAGATGTGCAGAAAAAACTGCACAGATGTGACTTCTGCCAAAGCTATGGTCATGCGACAGGAGCAACTCATTCACTGAACTCAAATTCATGTCTAACAACAGCAAATACTTTCTGGCTGCATTTGATGATGCTGCAATTTCTATGCCCACTGCCACAGCCTCACTGACAGCTAAGCCAATAATGCCAAATACTTTCTCATCCAATAGAGTGAAGGTAAGCAGCCATGCCTGTACCTTACTGGGTCATTGATGCTGCATTCTACTTAGGTGCCTTTTCATGTAAGAAAGAAGGACGAGTGAGTGAGTCACAAAATTTTTAAGCAATATGTGTCATAAATAAATAGAATTATGTGAAAACTGCATGATATGGTTTGCAGCAGTGGTAGTTTTATCTATTCACAGATGAGGGCTTTGCTGGCTAGGTCAGCATTTATTGCATATCCCTAATTGCCCAGAGGGCAGGTAAGAATCAACCATATACAGTAAATGGAAAAGCCCTGAGGAAAATTGTTGCACAGAGAGATCTGGGTGTTCAGGTTCATTGTACCCTGAAGGTGGCAATGCAGGTCGATCGAGTGGTCAAGAAAGCATACGGCATGCTTTCATTCAACAGACGGGGTATTGAGTACAAGAGTTGGCAGGTTATGTTACAGTTGAATAGGACTTTGGTTTGACCACATTTGGAATACTGCTACAGCTCTGGTCACCACATTACCAAAAGGATGTGGATGCTTTGGAGACGGTGCAGAGGAGGTTCACCAGGATGTTGCCTGGTATGGAGGGCGCTAGCTATGAAGACAGATTGAGTAGATTAGGATTATTTACATTAGAAAGACGGAGGTTGAGGGGTGACCTGATTGAGGTCCACAAAATCATGAGAGGTATAGACAGGGTGGATAGCAAGAAGCTTTTTCCCAGAGTGGGGGACTCAATTTCTAAGGGTCACGATTTCATAGTGAGAGGGGAAAAGTTAAAGGGAGATATGTGTGGGAAGTTCTTTATGCAGAGGGTGATGGGTGCCTGGAATGCGTTGCCAGTGGAGGTGGTAGAGGCGGGCACGATAGCGTCATTTAACATGTATCTAGACAGATACATGAATGGGCAGGGAGCAGAGGGATAAAGATCCTTGGAAAATTGGTGACAGGTTTAGATAGAGGATCTGGATTGGCGCAGGCTTGGAGGACTGAATGGCCCATTCCTGTGCTGTAATTTTCTTTGTTCTTTGTTCTTTGTTCATATTGCGGTTGGTCTGGAGTCACATGCAGATCAGACCACGTGAGGATGGCAGTTTCCCTCCCTACAGGCTATTAGTGAATCAGATGGGTTTTTACTTACAATCAACAATGGTTTTATGGTCATCACTAGACTCTGTGTTCCCGATTTTATTTGAATTCACATTCCACCATCTGTCGTGGTGGGATTCAAACGCAGGCCCCCAGGACATTAGAGATAACAAGGTGTAGAGCTGGATGAACACAGCAGGCCAAGCAGCATCATAGAAGCAGGAAAGCTTGACATTTCGGGCCTAGACCCTTCATCAGAAATGGGGGAGGGGAAGAGTGTTCTGAAATAAATAGGGAGAGAGGGGGAGGCGGATAGAAGATGGATAGAGGAGAGGATAGGTGGAGAGGAGGCAGACAGGTCAAAGAGGGGGGGATGGAGCCAGTAAAGGTGAGTGTAGGTGGGGAGGTAGGGAGGAGATAGGTCAGTCCAGGGAGGACGGACAGGTCAAGGGGGTGGGATGAGGTTAGGAGGTAGGAAATGGGGGTGTAGCTTGAGGTGGGAGGAGGGGATAGGTGAGTGGAAGAACAGGTTAGGGAGGCAGAGACATGCTGGGCTGGTTTTGGGATGCTGTTGGGGGAGGGGAGATTTTGAAGCTTGTGAAATCCACATTGATACCATTGGACTGCAGGGTTCCCAAGCTGAGAATGAGTTGCTGTTCCTGCAGCTTTCGGGAGGCATTGCTGTGGCACTGCAGGAGGCCCAGGATGGGCATGTCATCTGAGGAATGGGAGGGGGAGTTGAAATGGTTCGAAACTGGGAGGTGCAGTTGTTTGTTGCGAACTGAGCGCAGGTGTTCTGCAGAGCGGTCCCCAAGCCTCCGCTTGGTTTCCCCAATGTAGAGGAGGCCACAATGGGTACAGCAGATGCAGTATACCACATTGGCAGATGTGCAGGTGAACATCTGCTTGATGTGGAAAGTCTTCTTGGGGCCTAGGATGGGGGTGAGGGAGGAGGTGTCGAGGTATGTGTAGCACTTCCTGCGGTTGCAGGGAAAGGTGCCGGGTGTGGTGGGGCTAGAGGGGAGTGTGGAGCGGACAAGGGAGTCACGGACAGAGTGGTCCCTCCGGAAAGCAGACAAGGGTAGGGAGGGAAAAATGTCTTTGGTGGTGGGGTCTGATTGCAGATGGCGGAAGTGTCGAAGGATGATGCGTTGGATCCGGAGGTTGGTGGGGTGGTACGTGAGGACGAGGGGGATTTTTTTTTGGTTGTTATTGCGGGTACGGGGTGTGAGGGATGAGTTGCGGGAAATGCGGGAGACACGGTCGAGGACGTTCTCGACCACTGTGGGGGGGAAGTTGCGGTCATTGAAGAACGAGAACATCTGAGATGTATGGGAGTGGAATGCCTCATCGTGGGAGCAGATGCGGCGGAGGTGAAGGAATTGGGAATAGGGGATGGCATTTTTGCAGGAAGGTGGGTGGTAGGAGGTGAATTCTAGGTAGCTGTGGGAGTTGGTGGGCTTGAAATGGATATCAGTTTTTAGGTGGTTACCTGAGATGGAGACAGAGAGGTCCAGGAAGGTAAGAGAGGTGTTAGGGATGGTCCAGGTGAACTTAAGGTTGGGGTGGAAGGTGTTGGTGAAGTGGATCCAGCTTGCCCCCACCTCCCTAACCTGTTCTTCCACTCACCTATCCCCTCCTCCCACCTCAAGCCGGACCCCCGTTTCCGACCTACTATCCTCATCCTGCCCCTTGACCTGTCCGTCCTCCCTGGAATGACTTATCTCCTCCCTACCTCCCCACCTGCACTCACCTTTACTGGCTCCATCCCCGCCTCTTTGACTTGTCTATCTCCTCTCCACCTATCACTTCCTCTATCCATCTTCTATCCGTCTCCCCCTCTCTCCCTATTTATTTCAGAATCCACTTTCCCTCCCCCATTTCCAATGAAGGGCCTCGGCCCGAAATGTCAAGCTTCCCTGCTCCTATGATGCTGCTTGGCCTGCTGTGTTCATCCAGCTCTACACCGTGTTATCTTGGATTCTCCAGCATATTCAGTTCCTATTACCCCCAGAACATTACCTGGGTCTCTGGATTAATTGTCCAGTGTTAATACCACTAGGCTGTTGCTACCCCAATTGTGTGAGGTTGTGGGAAGGGGTTAAAAGTTATGGCAGTTAGGTATGAATTATCATTGTTGAATTTTAATGGTTGAGTGATGGGGCGAGTTTCATTGAGCTGTGTGTAAGGTTGATGGTGCTAATGATTCAGTATGGCATTTTAAGATTGATTAACTGATGTTGCCACTAAATTTCCTCTGACACTATATTTACATTCTCTCAGTCAGACCTTTGTAGTTGTCTGCATCTATCACTTTGGATGGTATCCTAGTCCCCTATGACAAGATTGCCTCCTTTCTCCATTCAAGCTCCTCCAAAAAGCTTCCAGTGGTTTATCTGTTAATTTTGGAGCCCTCTTTCTGGACTGAAGTGTTACTAAAGTGTTTCCAAGCCAATTGAAGGAACTGTTGAAGCCCAGTTGTGCCTCCCTTTTGAGGGAAGCAGACCGCCTTAGGAACAATGGGTTTGTTTTAAATGGCATTGACTAAATATGAGCCTGACACCCTGCTGAGTGTGCAACCACCTGGCAGCATATTAAACACTGGGCTGCATTGAGTAATGATGAAAGTGGGGAAAAAAAAATGAAGATTCCTGCTGCCTGCATTACACAATAGGTCAGGGTCAATCACACATCATGATTTCTATGCCTGAGATTTTGGCCTACATATTTACAAATACCTTACAGTTCAATTTAATGTTGCCTGCTAATTTTTTTCACACAACTTTCCTTTGCCTTCTATATTTTCCCACACTCCTCTGCACTTGCCTCTTTTGTTATATGCATACCGTTCGTGAAATTTGAAATAAGTCTAATTTTTTCATGTTTTATTTTATATTTTGTTTACTTTGTCATCTAGGTTGTATTAGTTTTGGATGCTCTGCATTTTCCGTTCAAAGGACTGCGCTAATTTTCTCCTCCTTAAATGCACACCATTGTTCTGCTACTGCTTTACTCTTTGTCAAGGTCCCTGTGCCAAATCATTTCTTAAATCACTGAAGATGTTTCGTCCTCAGTCAAACATTGACACCTTTGATACTTTCTGGTTTCTTTTCATGATGTTTTTAAGCCAAATCATGTTGCAATTACTGCTTTATGAACAATCTTTTGTTGTAATACACTCTACTTGCTTTCTTTCAAAACGCAGAACAAGACCGATCACTCCAAATTGATGGAGACATTTTGATCGAAAAAGACCTCCTGAGTATATATCAGAAATTACTCTTCTACCCTACTCTTACTTTATGAAGACTGAGAAGAGTATATTACTAATTGGTGTCCCTCATAGTATTATTCTTCTTTTGTTATACACTATTGTAACATGATGACAAGTTGCTCATTTATTTCCTCTGACTTTGCTCTATTAAAACAAAGTCTCCCAGAAATGTAGTAACTCCTGAACTTCAGATAAATAGGTGCTGTGATCGAACCATCTAGTACATTATTTTTATTTTTAAAATAAAACATAATCTTTAATGCTTAATAATTATTAAGAATGTCAAATTCACGGGGCTGAAATTTCCTAGCCCCTGAATAATATAGGAAATGGTGAGATTAGAAAAATGAGATTCTCAAAGTTGAAAAAAATCCAATTCTGCAACCAGATTCTGCATGACGAGACAACAATCTTGGTTGTGAACTGTAGGTGTCTTATTTGTATGCATTTACTTGTCATTAGCACCCAAATATACCTCGTTTGTACACACTTTCCTGTTCTCCCATTTGCCGAAGAGAAAGTAGATGGCAACAGTTCCTGACATGAATGGAACAGGTGATTCCAGCTCGCTGCTTTCTCCTCCTAGCTTCCAGCTTGGACACCAATCATCAACATCTCAAATTATACTCCATGGACAATGAATGCCTGTCTGCCCTGCACACATAAATTAGCATCTGGCACAAAGCAGTCTCACCACTCTAGCATGGCACATCTCTGATCCACTTACAATAAAGTTCTCCACTTTGAAGCTGCACTTTGGAGCATGCTGACTCCTTTCACTGGAAGGTTGTTGCCAAGCCATTTTGTTTGCAGCGACAAGCATCCACCTCATGGTTTGCATTGGCTGCACCTCAGGAATCCCCACTTTCTTTCTTATTAATCACCACTTTGCACCTACTTTGATGGTCACATTATCACTGCCTTGGCTTTCCTTGCCTTGTCCTTTTGTGCTTTGCCATCTCCTTCAGAGTTTAAAAGCTCGCAGGATTTGTGTCTTACCTTGCTATTTGTGCAGACACAAAGCCAGACAGCTTGTCATGGCTGTCAGCAGTGATCAGTCAAGGGACTAGAGATGTTACTGTATGGCACTGTGCTCCATCAATGTTGCTCCTACAGCAGCCTATACGGCAAGCACATTGAATGTGCTTCAGCCAAATGGCCGTGTCTCCAAGACCATGTGGACTGGTCCATAGTCAGATTAGAGGGGACTGTCGTCAGTGAAGGGTCCCACCACAGTCTGTCAAGGAATCATCTAATCTCAGTCGAGGGGTTTGGACATGGTCAGTAGGCTGCTTGGAACGTTCAGGAGCACTACTGTTCAGAAAGTTGGACCCCATCATTTCTGCAGATCCAGTTCACCCAATCCAGTGATTCATGATAGGTCAGTCAGGGAGCAGTACAGAGATCGTTAAGGCCCAAATCACTCATCAGTCAGGGCTGTCCTTCCAAGTAGGACAGGGATGCAGGCTACAGATAGTTCTGCGGGTCTGCTCAATAAACATCAAGGGTGGTCATCAGGAGGCAATACTGTAGGAGGGATTCTGGGGAAAGCAGTTATTGGGATCGGAGGAAGCAAGATGGGATGTAGAGGGGACAATAGTTGAGAAAGGGGATAGGTCAACATACAAAGGTGGGAGACAATAGTTTATTGGAAGACATGGTTATTGTAGGGGGAGCCACAACCATCAATGTGGGGGAACAATACAGCAAGATGGTTGGAATGGATAAACTGTAGGACTGGGGCTCAGGGAATGAAGTTTGGAGATGAAGACATAAATGAAAGAATTGTTTGGGACTGCATGGAAGCTCATAACTGATGGAGTTGACAGGAAGTGCAAGAAAGAAAGGAATTGTGGGGGAGGGGTTACAAAGTTTAGCCTGTGACTCACAGTGCCACATGTGGCCTGCATTGCTTTCCATCTGAGTGCAAGTCGTAAATGAACATGGGAAATGGCTGTGGCCACACCCAGATTGGGCAGAGTATGGGTTTTCCTTTCTGTCTGAACACATGCACTCTACTTGTGACTACTGTGAGCCCTACAGAGCAATTGCTTTTATCAGGCACTTACAGAGTACAGCTTTAAGCTCTCTGCAACAATAATATCCTGCATGTGAAATGCATGCAGTGTCCAACTGAGTGGGACACAAATCTTGGTAAGTGATCATTTCAGATTGATCATAGTTATCTCTGTGAGGAAGAAGTGGTCACGGGTGATCTTAAACGTGGCAACTGTGGGCCAAACTTCACAAAAATAATCTAAGAGCTCATCAGCTGCACATGGGCATGGAACTGATTTCCTCTTACTTGGGACTGGAATTATTCCCAACCATGCCCTTATATGCAATCCTGCCTTTCATGGGTCATGTAGGACTGTGAGTACAAGATTTTGAAAACCGTACAGCACTTATAATATTTATCCATAACCAACTTTTGTTTTTCCAGACTAGTTGGATTTTTAAATTGATTCACAGGATGTGGGCATCACTGGCTGGACCAGCGTTTATTGTCTATCTCTAGATGTCCATGGTGGTGTTGAGTTCCTTCTTGAACTATTGCAGTCCTTAGATGTAATCTCACTCACAGTGCTATGAGGAAGCGAATTTTTACTCAGCAACAGTGAAGGAATGGCAACATAGCTCCAATTCAGCATCAGTGTATGGCCTGGAGGAGATATGTAAGTGGTGAAGCTCCCATGATCGTCTGCCCTTGTCCTTCTAATTGTAGAGCATGTGGGTTTGGAAGGTGCTGTCAAAGTTACTGTTGATGAATTACTGCAGTGCATCCTGTAGATTGTATACCCTGCTGCTATGGTGTGTTGGCGGTGAAGGGGCTGAATGTTGAAATGACTGAATGGAGGGCCAACCAAGCTGGGTACTTTTCAATGATTCCTTTATGATGAGAAGAAAATGTCCTGCTTCCAGGTTCTCTTACCCAGCAGTTACATTTCTGACCAGCATTCAGTTTGCAGGTACAGAAATAGACCGTTTGTGCTGTAGGCAGGCCTATGGTGAAACATTCTATCTGATGGGCTCAATCTTACACTAACTTGCATTTTGGAGCCACAGTATTGGAGTTACTCCAGTAAGTTATAAAATTTACATTTTCAGCTTTCATTTCTTACAAGGAGTTCAGTTGGAGCAGCAGTGAGAGAGGAATGAAGCGATCCTTGGTTAAATCCAGAGGCAGAACTCCTAAGGCAACATTAGGGTTAATAAAATAAGGCGAGAGGATTGGCTGCTTAGGAACATGGTTTAGAGATTGAGGGAGTAGTACTGAGTGGGAGACAGAGTGTAAAGTGTTTATATTTGTCATTTGTACTTTCTTGGGAATAGAGAGAGAGAGAGAGATAGTGAGAAATCTGATTTGGCGAGTATTGGGTAAGGTTGAGTAATTGGTTCCTCGTTTATTACTCGTACTTGGTAACGTTCAAAATGGCAGGAGAACCTGGCCCCATGGAATATTCTACCTGCAAGATGTGGGAAATCAGAGACACTTCCAGTGTCCATGGTGACCACGTACAGATGACATGTACTCAGCTGCAGCTTCTGTTTGATCACATGGTGTGCCTGGAATTGTGGATGGACTCACTATGGAGCATGCATGAGGTTGAGAAGTCATGGATAACATGTTCAGTGAGTTGGTCACACCACAAACATGGGCTACATGGGCAGAAAAGCATTGGGTGACCACAAGTAGTGCAGGAGTCCCCTGTGGCCAAACCCCTCTCAAACAGATGCTCAGTATTGGTTACAGTTGGGAGGAAAGACCTCTCAGAAAAGCAGCAGAAATTTGTAATCACTAGATTACTTCCAGTGCCATGGACTATTGAATATTGGAATAGGAAGCTAGGTCAGATGAATGCGTGGGTAAACGGATGGTGTAGAAGGGAGGGTTTTAGATTTTTGGACCATAGGGATACTTTCTGGAGAAGGTAAGGCCTGTACAAGCTAGACAGGGTGCGCCTGAACTGGAATGGATCCAATATCCTTGCTCATGCTGTTAGAAAAGTGGGAAAGGAGATTTGAGATTTTTTTTCATTCAGACAGTGGTTAAAAAAAAGGATCTGCAGCCTGAAAGGGTGGTGGAGTCATGTACTCTCACAATATTTAAGAAGCATCCAGATGAGTACTTAAAATACCAGTGTGTTATACTAGGCTATGGAAAAAGTGAAGGTAAATGGGATTAATGTAATTTGATGTTTGTTGGCTGGCACAGACATGGTGGGCTGAAGGGCCTATTTCTATGTAGTATGGCTCTATGGATTTATGACAATAAAAATTGAACCATAATTTTAAAATCTATTCATTTCTGTTGATTGCACATTGTAATTGAAATAGATGTCAGGTAGGAAAAAAAGAACACATTTCTTTCGCAGTGAATCCAAAACAGAAAATTGTAGAAATGGAGAGGATTTAAGTCAGCGTCTGACAGAGTGACAGATTAACGTTTCAGATATGTTGTTCAAATGCGTGCGCATTTGTCCTGAATTTCTACCATCTTTTGTTATTACATATAAAAATGTTTGACTTTTATTTCTGGTCTTTGTCTCATATGTTCACACTGATCCAAAGGGAAGTCTGCAGCAATATTTTGTTTCCCAAAGGATGTGCGCATCGGTGGCTAGGCCCATATATATTGTCCAACTCTAATTACCTTTGAAAGGTGGTGATGAGCTGCTGACTTGAACCACTAACATCACAATGCTGTCGTGCTTATAGGAAGGGAGTTCCAGGAGGTTGTTCCAGCAATGGTGTAGAGAATGGCAATATGGTTTCAAGTCAGGATGGTAAATGGCTTGGAGAACAACTTGTGGGTGGTTGTGTTCCCACCAGTGAAAGAAAGAAGGTAAAACTACAAATAGGTAGAAATACATCTTGTGATTTTATCGGACGAATAATCACTGGACTCAAAGCATTAACTTTATTTACTGCCCACAGACGCCGTATCAAGTGGATATGAAGAAGATGTTTCCACTCGTGGGGGAGATGAGGACCTGAGGGCACAGCCTCGTAATGAAGGAACTATCCTTCAGAGCTGAGATGAGGAGGAATTTCTTCAGCCAGAGTGTTGAGAATCAGTGGAACACATTGCCTCAGAAGGCTGTGAAAGCCAAGTCACTGAGTTTATTTGAGAGATAAATAGGTTCTTGATAAGGAAGGGGATCAAAGGTTACTGGGAGAAGTTGAGAAACATATCAGCCATGATTGAATAGTGGAGCCAACTTGGTAAGCTAAGTGGCCTAATTCTGCTCTGGTCTTATGCTGCCAGAATTGCTGAGTTTCTCCAGCAATTTCTGCTTTTGTGGTGATTTTATCCTCTAATTGTATTTTCTTCTTCCCTCTCCGCTGGCATCTGATTTTACTGATGATAGTTTATAATGCCAGTTACTATGCACTGGCTTGCGCAAGTAAGCAGTATTCAAAAGTAAGTCTAGACAATGAATGCAGATGGATTTTCCAATTCTATGAGCATCACAGCCTATCACAATCCCATTCTCGACTAAAGATCTCAAATACTTAGAAGAATCACCAAACAGACGTTAGATTACCCTGGGCATTAGGAAAGTGTAGCATTCCCCTAGGATTGTAAGATAGGATGATGCTAAGTCTGGGAAACTTATGTAGCTTGGTTATTAAATAGTGATACAGTTAGAAAGTTGCAATGGGTATCTCCCATGCCACCTATATGTTCTCAGAAGCCTTTATTTTATGTTACTCTACTGCTACGTACACTGGGAAGGACAGATCCTGGCTGGGTACAGAGGCTGCCAGGCTGAGGGTAAGGTAGTCTTGGGAGAGCAGGGACCTGAGGATAATAGAAAGTGAGACTGCATAGGGGAAAGAACGGATGCAAATGGGTGAAAGGGACTGTAAGAGGAATTGATGGTCTTCAAAAGGTGGGACAAAATGGAAATGAGGTGTTACAAAGGGGAGTGAGAGCCTTAAACCTTTCAACAGAGGATTAATGAAATAATGAGGAAGCAGAAAACCTGAAATCACTGAGTTAATTAATTCCTTGCAAATGAATGTGGTGTCTGCAGTACTTCAGAAGCTATCTCATGGGAGAAATGCTGTTATAATGAACACTGTGCCAATGGATAACTTAACACTAAGGAATCATTTTTTAAAATATTGATTTGCATTTATGCATTATCATTTAATACTTGAAGTTGAAGTGCACAAACATGCAGCTATTTGGCTGTGACTTCGCCGGCCGGCAGAAATTGTGTTTAGGCTGATGGATTTTGTGTTTATAAGTGTGATAATATAAAAAAAATTGTTTACTTAATGTATGTTGCTTGTGGTATCTTAAAAACTGTACAGCATTGAAAATGAGTGCTTTTCTTGTGTGCTGTAGCTTTAAGTTTCATGCTCCAGTATTATTGAGGCTATTGATTAATTCTTCTAATTCTAGTTCTGTGAGAGTCCAAACATGCCATGCTTCGAGACAATGCAGAAAACAATGTTGCAACGTGACTGTATCATCTCTTAAAAGAGTTCAGGAAAATGAAAAAGGAGTCCTGAAAATCAAAACACAATATAGAGATTATAATGAAGGAGTTGATGTGTATTAGGATATGGCCAGTGACCTTTGGGTGATCACAAGTTTACAGAGGGTCGAATGTAGCCAGTGAAGTATTCACTTCAGGGGCTGGAAGTAACAAAGGTATGAATATGGATTTTACTTGCAGATGAACTGAAACAAGGACAACTAGGCGATGTTAGGGAGGTTTTAACATGTGATCTTAAGAGTTAGCACAAGAATAAGGTTGGGAGGTCATTCTGGGGTAAAATGCGACACCAACATTGTAAACAGACTGACTTTCATCAAAACTGATGAAAGGCCATGACCTGAAACGTTGGCTCTGTTTATCTCTCTGCAGATGGTGCCAGACAATCTAAGTACAATATTTCCAGCACTTTCTGGATTGCTTCCAGATTTCCAGCAATTGCTGCATTCTGCTTTTGGCTTAATCTAACCTTTGGCTGCTACAAGGGTTCATATCTGTGTAGAATAAATAACATCTCTGGCAAAGGTATAGGCTTATAAAATTCTCTAACAAATTTCATTGAACTACTTTCTCAAAGTCACCAAGTATATGAGGCACAGTGATAGCTGATGAACACTTGAACAATGTCTAGACTTAAAAATTTCTCAATAGTGTCCTTATTTTATAAGATACTCCATAGAAATTGAATCCTCCCAATCCAGTTCATGTTTTGAGTTACGGGATAATTGGTTTCTTTCATCCAGCTCTCTGTCTTACTTTAAACGGAGACATCAAATGTTTACATATCTGGTAGCTTGGATGATATTCACAAAGATGACTCTTTCACACAACCCCTAATCTTCTCTTTGAATTTATTTACTTTAGCTCAAAGGGAAACTACTGGTCTATTTCACCTAGGCCTGCCATCTTTAACTCAACCATACAAAATCTATACTTCCCCTCCAGTTCTCTGTTTAAACTCAGAGACTAAAAGGTTTTGTATTTTCTGAATGGTGTACAGTAACGTTCCTCTTACTCAGCCCACCTAATTCATTCTAATCCCTGTTCATAGCTGGAACACTGATCAGATACTAAAGGGGAAAAGAAAATAACTTCTGATGTGCTGGCTGATGTCTAGTGCTGTGTTCTTTGTACACGATTTCAGAATTTATTTTTATTCATTCTCAGGATGAGGACGTCGCTGTCTAGGTCAGCATTTATTGCCCATTCCAGAGGGTAGCTAGGAGGCCACAACATTGCTGTGGATCTGGAGTCACATGTAGTCGTAAAACCGCATCTGGTTCACCAATGCACATGAAGGATGCCAGTTTTAATTACTGAGCCAGATTTATTTTTTTTTCCCTCCAACAACTGCCAATGGTTTCATAGCCATCGTTGAACTCTTAATACCAGATTTTTTAAAAAATTGAATTTAAATTCCACCACCTGCCATGGCAGGATTCAAACCCAGGTCCTCAGAGCATTCGCTGGGTTTCTGAATTAACAGTCCAGCAATAATACCACAAGGTCAATTGCCTCCCCTATGAATGGTTGGCCATCATGGATTGGTCACTTGCTGCAAGTCTGGATCTATGAATGATCAAATGTGATGTTCCCTCTCATGGACAAAGTTCATATGAACTGGTTCAATCTCCCCATTTTCACTGCTACATGTACCCCAAACATTCCAGATGTTTAATAAATGGTTTGTCATGGTTCATGGTTTGTCATGCTGTGACCACCATCACAACACGATGAAATCATATGAGGTCTCAAAGATCCTGAACAAGGACCAAGCTGCCAGTGTCTTGATGGTGATAGGTATTATGACCATTGGCATGCTTCCTGGGCTCTGACAATTGCTGAATTTTGGTAATTTTATTACCTATATCTTGCCTTAAGAATGCAGTACATGCAGGACACATACAGAAATCTGTATAAATCTGTATCTGCTCTAGTGTACATTTGCAGAGATTTTGTTTTTCCTTACTAATTTACATTTCCTAAATTCTTGTTTTCCCACAATGAGTGGCCAATTTGAATTAATATGTAATGCCTTGCACATATACTCACAATGTAAGAGGCAATACAACAGTTAGTATATGTAACTGAAGATAAATCAATCACATCATCAATTTAGACTTTTCAATCCAGACAACTAAGATTTTAAGACTAAGATAAAGAGATTTCTGTTTTCTCTTAGATAGTTGTTAGTTTGTAGAATTCTCTTCCCCAGAATGCTATGGAGGGTGGGTTATTAAATATACTTAATGTTGAGTTTGTTTGATTTTTAATCAACAAGGGAGTCAAAGGTTGTGGGGAGCAGACAGGAACTATGGAGCAGAGGATGTAATCCAATCAGCCATGATCACATCTAACGGCAGAGCAGGCTCGAGGAGTCAAGTAGTCTACACCTAATTCTTTCGTTGTGTTCCTTCTAATGGACTTTCCAGAACTGCTACCCATGCAGGCTTTTGAGTTAACAGGGAACCCTTCTTCACTGGATGTTATCAGTAGACACGTGAAAATTAATTGTCCACTTTTGGATGTATGATGCCCAAGGGGCACCATGTAGATGAGACAAAGATGGGTCCAAGGTTAGATCCTTGGGGAACACTAGAAATGGAGGATTAGATAGAAAAGCGTGGAACGAGGTGAGAGCAATCCCAACCAGCTAGGCAACAATGGCGAAGGGATGGTGTGTTCAACCATCTCACAGGCTCTAAATTGGTTGAAATGTCAAGTTTGCCTTCATCACAGTCACAGAAGACATCATCTGTGACTTTGTGAAGAACTGTTTCAGTACTAGTGCAGGGTTCGAAACCTGATTGGATAAATTCATATATGGAATTACAGGAAGGATGAATACTGATTTGGGAAGTGACAAGTGAAATAACTCCGCAGAGGTTGGTTTCCCATCATCATGTCACCTTGTATTTACATGTGAGAGTAGTAGCTGACACTGATCCAGGTTATTCAGAGCCAGTTCTCAATGTAAACAGGATGTCTGACACTTCTGATCTTATCTGTCAGCCAGGACTCCCTGATTGGACAAGATTGACAGCCCCAATCAGGGAACACATATTCAATCTTATCCACCTGGCTGACCTCTTTACAATCATTACAACAACACATTCAAGGACTTTGTGGAGGAAATGAATACTGAAGATTAGATGGTAGTTTGGAAAGACAATGCGGTCGAGTGAATTATTTTTGAAGAGAAGGGTGATCACAGCAGATTTAAAGGATCGAAGGACAATGCCTGAACAGAGAGAATTTGAAAATTATTGGTTCTGATTGGGCCAGGATGAGAAATTAGGTCATCAGCAGTTTCATGGGATTAAGGTTGACGGAATGGTTCTCAAGGATAAAATAAGTTTAGAGATGATATGAGAGGACAGGGCGGTGATGACGCTGATTGGCAGTTAGGGCAAAAATTTGCATCGGCGCAGTCACCACCAGCAGAAGGAGGACCTCAGCAAGACAACCTCCGAGTTCGAGTGAAGACAAGTGTTCAGCAGAGAGCGGTGATGATGCTGACTGGTGATAACAAGCATGGGGCTGGATGAACACAGCAGGTCAAGCAGCATCATAGGAGCAGGAAAACTTGACGTTTCGGGCCTAAACCCTTCATCAGAAATGGGGGAGGGGAAGAGGGTTCTGAAATAAATAGGGAGAGAGGGGGAGGCGGATAGAAGATGGATAGAGGAGAGGATAGGTGGAGAGGAGGCAGACAAGTCGAAGAGGCGGGGATGGAGCCAGTAAAGGTGAGTGTAGGTGGGGAGGTAGGGAGGAGATATGTCAGTCCAGGGAGGACAGACAGGTCAAGGGGGCGGGATGATGTTAGTAGATAGGAGATAGGGGTGGGGCTTGAGGTGGGAGGAGGGGATGGGTGAGAGGAAAAACAGGTTAAGGAGGTGGAGATGAGCTGGGCTGGTTTTGGGATGCGGTTGGGGGAGG
>JAHRHZ010000076.1:71403-95848 GCA_024137785.1 Ginglymostoma cirratum
TGTTCCTGCAGCCTTCGGGTGGCATCACTGTGGCATTGCAGGAGGCCAAGGATGGACATGTCATCTGAGGAATGGGAGGGGGAGTTGAAATGGTTCGCGACTGGGAGGTGCAGTTGTTTGTTGCGAACTGAGCGCAGGTGTTCTGCAAAGTGGTCCCCAAGCCTCCGCTTGGTTTCCCCGATGTAGAGGAAGCCACAACGTCCTCCCTGGACTGACCTATCTCCTCCCTACCCCCCCACCTCCCCACCTACACTCACCTTTACTGGCTCCATCCCCGCCTCTTCGACTTGTCTGCCTCCTCTCCACCTATCCTCTCCTCTATCCATCCTCTACCCGCCTCCCCCTCTCTCCCTATTTATTTCAGAACCCTCTTCCCCTCCCCCATTTCTGATGAAGGGTTTAGGCCCGAAACGTCAAGTTTTCCTTCTCCTATGATGCTGCTTGACCTGCTGTGTTCATCCAGCCCCATGCTTGTTATCTCGGATTCTCCAGCATCTGCAGTACCTTTTATCTATGGTGCTGATTGGTGTTTGGAGTGAAAATTTGACTCAGCTCACTAACCACTACCAAACAGAGGTTTGTGCAGTAAGTGTTGTCAAGGGACAATTAGACCCCAAATACTACTTCAGTGTTTCCCTCTTCCTCTACCAAACCAAATGAAAGCCACTGGGAAGACCACAAACAGGAGCAACTGTCTGAGTATAAACCTCCCAGAGCTCAGGGCGCATTGTAGCTGTGAGGAAAAGCTGGAGTGACATCACAGGAAGGCTGTGACCTGATTCACTGGGAGGAAATCTGCACTAAGTTTGAAAAAGATCACAGCAAAGAACTAACAATAAATTTAGTTAACTCAGTAAAGTAATAAACTGAGTAGAAATGGTTGGCCAGGTGATGTGTCGTAGCTGTACGATGTGGGAGCTGGCTGATCCCATTGCGAACTGCAGTGACCACATCTGCAGCAAGTGTTGGTTCCTCAAGGAATTTCAACTCAGAGTTGATGAGCTGGAATCTGAGCTTCAAACACTGCGGCACATCTGGGAGGGCGAGAAGTACCTGGATGCTTTCAGGAGGCAGTCATACCTGGTAGAATAAGAACTTCAAATTTGGTCAGCGGTCAGGGACAGCAGGAGGTGACGGCAAGTGAGGCAGGTAGAGGGATCCTGCATTCAGGAACAGAGGAGCCTCAGCTCTTGACCTTGTCCAACAGGGTAGGCAATGGCCTAGTGGCATTATCGCTGGACTGTTAATACAAAGACCCAGATAATGTTGTGGGGACTCTGGTTCGAATCCTGCCATGGCAGATGGTGGAATTTGAATTCAATAAATGTCCAGAATTAAGAGTCTAATGATGACCATGAATCTGTTGTTGATTGTTGGAAAAACCCATCTGGTTCACTAATGCCCTTTAGGGAAGGAAACTGCCATCCCTACCTGGTTTGGCCGACATGTGACTCCAGACCCACAGCAATGTGGTTGACTTGTAACTGCCCTTTGGGCAATTAGGGATGGGCAACGAATGCTGCCTAGCCAGTGACACCCTCATCCTGTGAATGAATTAAGAAAAAAAAAGGTATGAGGTAGTTGCTCCCTGTGTGGATGAGGAAAAGAGCTACAGGGAGGATGAGCCAAGCGACTACTGCACTGTGGCATGGGAAGCCATTCATGAGGGGGAAGCAAAAAGACAGGTGGTAGTTGTAGGGGATTCTATAATCAGGGGAATAGATAGTATCCTTTGTAAGTAGGATCAAGAGTCCCTCGTGGTGTGCTGCGTGCTCGGTGCCAGGGTAAGGGATATCTCTGACCGGTTTGAAAGGATATTGGAGTGGGAGCGGGAGGATCCAGTTGCTGTGGTCCACATTGGAACAAACAACATAGGCAAGACCAGGAAAGAGGACCTGTTCAGGGATTATCAGGAGCTCAGAATGAAATTAAAGAGCAGGTCTTCAAGGGTTATAATCTCTGGGTTACTGCCCGAACCATGTGCTAATTGGGATAGGGACATGAGAATAAGAGAAGTAAACACTTGGCTAAAGGAGTGGCGTGGGAAAGAGGGGTTCCTTTTCATGGGGCACTGCCGTCATTATTGGAACAGGAAGGATATGTACCGCTAGGATGGTCTCCACCTGAATCAAGCTGGGACCAATAATCTACCGAAAAATGTAAATAGGATGGTCAACAGGACTTTAAACTAGAAAGTGGAGGGAAAGGGAAGGGCCCAACTTTCCCCAGTGGGGAGCAAAACAACAGCTTAACATCTGGAGGGGTAGATTCCACTGTGTGGAAAAATATGAAAAAAAATGACTGGAAATGAGTACTCAAGAGAGTTTATTAAAATCTCCAGAGCAGACAAATAGGACGCAGTGTTTGGAAAGGGTTAGGAATTAAAGTTCAAGCAAACTGGATAAATGAATGACAATGAGAAGGGGGACGGTTAATACAGGACTGAAGGTGTTATATCTGGATGCATGCAGTATAAGAAAGAAGGTAAATGAGCTTGTGGCGCAGATTGAAATTAGCAGAAATGACGTGGTTGGCATCAAGGAGACATGGCTGTAAGGGAATCAGGATTGGGAGCTGAATATCCAAAGATATACAGCTTATCAAAAAGATAGGCGGGAGGGGGTGGGGCTGCCTTATTAGTAAGAAATGAAATTAAATCAATGGTAGGAAACGAAATAGGGTCGGATGGTGCAGAATCTGTGTGGGTGGAGTTGAGGAGCCACAGAGGTAAAAACAAAACCATAGTTGGAATTAAGTACAGGCCTCCAAAATAGTCGTCAGGAGTTGGAGCGCAAGATACACCAGGAGATAGAAAAGGTGCGTATGAAAGTCAAAGTTACAGTGACCATGGGTATTTCAATATGCAGGTGGACTGGGAAGCTCAGGTTGGTAGTGGATTACAAGAAAAGGAGTTTGTAGAATGTCTACGAGATGGCTTTTTGGAGCAGCTTGTGGTGGAGCCCACTAGGGAACAGGCAATACTAGATTTAGTGTTGTGCAATGAAGCAGACTTGATAAGGGAGCTTAAGGTAGAGGAACGCTCAGGAGGCAATGATCATAATATGATTGAATTTACTCTGTAATTTGAGAGGGAGAAGATAGAATCTGAGGTAATGGTATTACAGCTAAATAAAGGCCACTACAGAGGCATGAGGGAGGAGTGGGCAGAATTGACTGGGAGAGGAGCCTAGCAGGAAATACAATGGAACAGCGATGGCAGGAGTTTCTGGGAGTAATTCAGGAGACCCAGCAAAAATTCATCCCTAGGTAAAAGGAGCATTGTACAGGGACAATGAGGCAACCATAGCTGACTACGGAAGCCAGGGATAGCATAAAAGCAAAAGAAAAAGCATGTAATGTGGTAAAGGGCAGTGAGAAACCAAAGAATTAGGAAGATAGCAAAGGCCAACAGAGGGCAACAAAAAAAAAGAAATAAGGAGGGAGAAGATTAAATATGGGGGTAAGCTAGCCAGTGACACAAAGGAGGACTGTAAGAGCGTCTTTAGATATATAAAGGGCGAGTGAGAGGCAAAAGTGACCATTGGATTGCTGGAAAATGACACTGGAGAGAGATAGTAGTGAGGAAGAAGGAAATGGTTGAGGAACTGGAGAATTACTTTGCATCAGTCTTCAGAGTGGAAGACATGAGTAATATTCCAAAAATTCAAGAGAGTCAGAGGCAGACCTGAGTATGGTGGCCATCACCAAGGAGAAGGTGCTAGAAAAACTGAATGGCCTGAAGGTCGATAAATAACCAGGACCAGATGGACTACACCCCAGAGTTCTTAAGGAGATGGCTGAAGAGATAGTGGACGCATTAGTGGTGATCTTTCAGGAATCGCTAGAGCCAGGGAATGTCCCTGAGGACTGGAAAATCACTAATGTGACACCCCTGTCTAAAATAGGAATGAGACAAAAGACTGAAAATTACAGGCTGATTAGCCTAACCTTGGTTGTGGGTAAGATTTTAGAGTCCATCGTGAAGGATGAGATTTCTGAACACTTGGAAGTGCACAGTAAAATAGAGCATAGTCAGCATGGCTTCATCAAGGGGAGGTCATGCCTGACAAATCTGTTAGAATTCTTTGAGGAAGTAACGAGCAGGTTAGACCAAGGAGAGCCAATGGATATTATCTACGTCGACTTCAAGAAGGCCTTTGATAAGGTGCCACACAGGAGGCTGCTGGGTAAGATAAGGGCCCACGGTGTTAGAGGCAAGGTGCTAGCATTGATAGAAGATTGGCTTTCTGGCAGAAAGCAGAGAGTGGGATCAAAAGGGTCTTTCTCAGGATGGCAGCCAGTCTCTGCATCCCAACGTGACGCTGGAACAGCAAGGAGTTTTAGTGAAGGACAATAGTGTGAATGGCCCAGCTAATCTGGGGGTGGATGGCTAAACTGATTTTCCATCATATCCTTTCAAGTATGCATTGATGATCCTAGGGAAATGGAGTTGAGGGCTATAGCAGAGGAAATAGTCAGGGTAGAAGTTGAATGTTGTCATCAGGTCCAGGATATGATAGATGGATGTGAGGGTGCATTTGAGCAAATCAGGAGCTGTAGAATTGTAGTAAACAGAGGGCTATTGACTGGGTTTTCGGAAGTGAAGTTGTAAGTAAATTAGGGAACAGCTTTTTCCAGGGATGGATAGAGAAGGGGGTACAGATATGACATTGGAGGGCCTTATGGGTGTTGAGATATAGAAAGAAGTGACCAGTGGCTCTTAGCCACGAAATCTGGGGGGAAATGTAAATTAGACAGAGTGTTCAGTGAAAATAATGCTGGATGTTCTTTTTATGCATGTATGACCATAAATAAGGCAGTGATGTTGGAAATGGATATGGTATCACCTTTTCGTTACCAATGCTTGGTGAAATGAGGGCCCTGTGCTAGTTTTAGGAAATTCGGAGAGAGTTGTGAGAAATTGAGCTGCTCATAACTCAACTAGATTTTCAGGTCAAGGTAGAAGGTATAAACAGCACCCTGTGAACATGCACCGTACACTCCAATAAATATTCTTATCTTAATGAGAACTCAGGAATGCTCTTTGGAATGCTCACCCTCCATCCATTTCCCTTCTCACCATCACTGGCCACTCCTGTGGCATCCGACCAAGTTAAAATTTGAAATGTCATCTGAAGGCAACAAAACACCTAACTGGTGTTTGTCATTTTTATAAATGACCTGGATGAGGGTGTAGAAGGATGGGTTAGTAAATTTGCGGATGACACTAAAGTTGGTGGAGATGTAGATAGTGCGGAAGGATGTTGCAGGTTACAGAGGGACATAGATAAGCTGCAGAGCTGGGCTGAGAGGTGGCAAATGGAGTTTAATGCAGAAAAGTGTGAGGTGATTCACTTTGGAAGGAGTAACAGGAATACAGAGTACACGGCTAATGGTAAGATTCTTGGTAGTGTGGACGAGCAAAGAGATCTCGGTGTTCATGTGCATAGATCCCTGAAAGTTGCCACCCAGGTTGATAGGATTGTTAGGAAGGCATACGGTGTGTTAGGTTTTATTGGTAGAGGGATTGAGTTTTGGAGCCATGAGGTCATGTTGCAGCTGTACAAAACTCTAGTGCGGCCGCACTTGGAGTATTGCGTGCAGTTCTGATCATCACATTATAGGAAGGATGTGGAAGCACTGGAAAGGGTGCAGAGGAGATTTACCAGGATGTTGCCTGGTATGGAGGGTAGGTCTTATGAGGAAAGGCTGAGGGACTTGAGGCTGTTTTCACTAGAGAGAAAAAGATTAAGAGGTGACTTAATAGAGACATACAAGATGATCAGAGGATTAGATAGGGTGGACAGTGAGAGCCTTTTTCCTCGGATGGTGACGGCTAGCACGAGGGGACATGGCTTTAAATTGAGTGGTGTTAGATATAGGACAGATGTCAGAGGTAGGTTCTCTACTCAGAGAGTAGTAAAGGCGTGGAATGCCCTGCCTGCAACAGTAGTAGAATCGCCAACATTAAGGGCATTTAAATGGTCATTGGATAAACATATGGATGATAAGGGAATAGTATAGGTTAGATGGGCTTCAGATTGGTTTCACAGGTTGGTGCAACATCGAGGGCCGAAGGGCCTGTACTGTGCTGTAATGTTCTATGTTCTATGGTAGCCTTAAGTCACAGATTGGTGTCTTTGTTCCAGTCGGATGTGAGAGTGAATTTAAAACAGGCTTCAGGCTTCTCTCTTTGAGCTTACAGATTTGGCAGACGATCTTTCTGTAGCTGCAACCTGCCAGCACAGAATTTAGGCCAAATATGTTGTTTACTCTTTCTAGTTGAAGAAATTATGAACATAACGAGTCAAAATTAAAATTTTTTTTTTATTTCCAACAATGTGGAAAATTACCCAGGCATATCCTGTCCATATAAAGCAGGACAAATCCAACCCGGCCAATTAGCGACCCATCAGTCTACTCTCGATCATCAGTAAAGTGATGGAAGGTGTCATCAACAGTGCTATCAAGCAGCACCTGCTCAGCAATAACATGCTCAGTGATGCCCAGTTTGGGTTCCACCAGGGCCACTCACCTCCTGACCTCATTACAGCCTTGGTTCAAGCATGGACAAAAGAGCTGAATTCCAGAGGTGAGGTGAGGTGAGAGCCCTTGACATCAAGGTTGCATTTGACTGAGTGTGGTATCAAAGACCCTAAGCAAAGCTGGCATCAATAGGTATAAGAGAATAAACTGGTTGGATAAACACCTGGCACATAAACAGTTGGTCGTGGTTATTGGAAGCCAGACATCTCAGCTCCAGGACATCTCTGCAGGAGTTCCTCTGCTGCTTCATCATGACCTTCCCTCCATCATAAGGTCAGAAGTGGGGATGCTAGCTGAGAATTGCATAATGTTCAGCACTGTCATAACTCCTCAGATATGGAGCAGTCCATGTTCACATGCTACAAGACCTGGACAATAGTCCCGCTTGGGCTGAAAAATGAAAAGTAATGTTCATGCCACACAAATGCCAGGCAATGACCATCCCCAATCCAATCACAGTCCCTTCTCAATTAATGGTGTTTTCATCACTGCATACACCACCTATCAACATCCTGGGAGCTCACTGTTGGCCTGAAACTCAATTGGAATTGGCATATAATCAGATTGGCTACAAAAGCAGGTCAGAGGCTAGGAATACTGTGGTGGGTAACTCACCTCCTGGCTCCTCAAAGCCTGTCCACCAACTACAAGGCACAAGTCAGAGTGTGATGGAACGCTCCTCCTTGCTGGATGAGTGCAGCTCCAAAAATATCCAAGACCCTCAACACTATCCAGGCCAAGGCAGTCTGCTTGATTGGCACCACATCCATAAACATCCACTTCCTTGATCACCGACACTCAGTAGCAGCAGAAACGCATCATTGATCTTTAGACAGCACCTTTCAAAGGCACGACTACTTCTGTCTAGAAGGACAAGGAGATTCATGGGAACACCACTCACCTGTAAGTTCCCCTCCACACCACTCACTATCCTGACTTGGAAAATGTCACTGTTCCTTCACTGTTGCTGGGTACAAATCATGGAATTCCCTCCGTAAGGGTATTGTGGGTTAACTTACTGTAGGTTGACCGCAGTGGTTTAAGAAGGCAGCTCACTCTCAAAGGCAAGTAGGGAGTGACAATAAAATTTCTGGCCAGCCAACGATTACCACGTCCCACAAGTGAATAAAAACACTTCTGATTTCCATGTTGGGTTTTCTAGTTGTCTTGCTTATTTGACAAGTTTGGTTAGATAGAAAGCCAAACTTATAGAACCGGCAATAAATACTGGCCAGCCAATGACACCCATGTCCCACAAATGCATAAAGAAAATCCATCAGACCATAAGAAACAGGAACAGCCTTCAGTCATTCAACCCCTTGAGCCTGCTATGTCATTCAAGATGATGCTAGTAGATTTGATGTCCCTCATGTACACTTTCTTGCCTTTTCCTCTTTAACCCTTGATTCCCTGACTGATCAAGAATCTATCTATCTTGCCTTAAGTACAAGCAGGGTCTCTGCCCACACAGGTCGCTGTAGTTAGGAGTTCTAAGGACTCTCAACCCTCTGAGAAAAGAAATTCCACTTTATCTCAGTCTTAAATTGGCACCCCTTTATTCTGAGACTATGTCTCTGGCCCTAGACTCTTTCATGAGAAGAAACATTCTCTCCCTCTCAACATTAACTTTGCCAAGTCCCTTAAGAATTCAATATGTTACAATGAGGTCACCTCTCATTCTTCTCAACTCCACTGAGTAGAGTCCCATTCTGTTTAGCCTTTGCTCATAAGATAATCCCTCCAAACAGGGATCATCCTCGTGAACTTTCTGTGAACTCCTTCCAATGAAACAATATCTTTCCTTACATAAGATCCTGCCAGAGAAATTACTCATTTCATGTTGAATTTGGTAATTTGATCTGCTGTGGACTATAATCTACTCAGCAGTTGATTGAGTGGTCTCAAACTAACTTTTCCTGTGATTTTTTTTTGTCGCCTTCATAGACAAGAAAATCTTCAGTTTGCTTCAACAACTGAACGTTCGACTAACAGACCCAGAGGCACATAATGATCTCAACTTGTCAAATCAATCAGATACTATTAACAATCTGAAGCTGTGCTGTTTGATCGTTTCAAGCCATTTTTTAATAAAAAGATAAACATAGTTTGCAAATCTCAGAAAGATGGAACAATTTCAAACCGAAACTGATGTTATTATGATGATTTCATGAAAGTTAAATAAAGTATTCTTGAAGGTCATATGAAATAGAATAGAATATAGAATATCATTTTTGTCACACATACTCCAGTACAGATGTACAGGAATATAGTGGAAAGGTTTTACAATGACTGCCTTCTAATGAAACCATTTTAGGTTCAAGTACATAGGTACCAATCTTGGATAGAAAAGAGAAATAGAAGGAAAAGTAGTAGCATTACTTTCAGTGTTTAAAAAGAAGTTAGAAACAAGATAGTTATAACTGCTATAAGATAGTTAAATGTTCTTGTTACCTCTGAGTTTTACTTGCAGTTCTATATTTTGTTTTACTTGTGGTGAGGTCTTCTGTACTCTCCTGTTAAATATGCAGGCAGCATCTAGGAGGGCTTGGGGATACTCTGTGTATTCATCCCTTTATACTTCTTAGCTCAGAAAAGGCCATGTCTTCTGAGAGCAAATTTTATGTTGCTCCTTCCTAAAGTCCTAAACATCATCTCAACAAAACAGCGGATTACATCATAATGCTGCAACATTATTGCATTCCTGTAGGAAATTGTTTTTTAAATAATGTGTGAAATGTTCCCAGTGTCTGAACGACACAGGCAATAAAGAAAAAAATCATGAAAATGAATAAAGGACTTTGTTGCATTGAAAAAGAAGTCCATTTTTCCCCTCAAATTTTTGACAGCTGGTAAAGACATCATTAGAAAGTGGTCGGGACTCTATTTTAATACATCTGCTTCTCATTACTAGCTAATCTTGCCTCACTTCTATGCAGGCCACTGTTGTCCTGGGTACCGGTGAGAGACTGGTTGGCACTTATTCCCAACTTGATAGTCAGTGTGGTTACCCAGAGGTTACAGCTAGATGGCAGCTGACCATCTTTCCCCAATATCCCATGGCACATTCCACAGGAAGTGACCACCTCCATCCACTGAAGTCAGCATCGGCAAAGCATCAGGGCCATCACATCATCAGAGCATATCTTGGCTTAACTCATAATACAATTCATGGCTCCAATACTGCACTTTGAATCTCACTAACAGGTGACATTGCAATGCTCCTGCAGGTTACTCAGCACATAGAGGCACAAAGCCATCTCATGCATTGGAAAAGGATGCATCTCAGGGCTCTTAGCTTGCTTTCTTCACATTCAGTCACTTTGCACTTACGTGAACTTTTAAAGTCTCTCTGCCTTGACTTGCCTTTTAGAACACTGTCACTTTTTCATACCTTAGTATAGGTCTGCCTTGCCTTGCCTTCAAGCACAGACAGAAAGCTAGGCAACTTGTTCTGGTTTCCAGTACTGGACAGGCAAATTGGCTGATAGGTTGGTGTATGGCACAGTGTTAATTCTATATAACACCTGCAGAGTGTGGCAGCAGATTAATTGGCAAATATGTTACATTTGTTTTTACCAAATGGCCTTTACTGAAAGTCTATGGTTAATAGTCATTATGGTCAGTCAGGATGTGTTGCCCACACTCAGTCAAGGGTGTTACTTGATCTCAGTCCTGGGGATTGGCAACAGTCAGTTGGGCACTTGGTGTGATCAGGGTTGGGGAATCTGAGTCCTTCCAGTCCAGGGATTGGGCCATGGTTGGTCATGCAGGTCAAGTCTGGCCAGACTGGAGATTACTCTCAAGATATTCAGGGAACTTCACAGGAATCATTTGGGTCTGGTCCCTCATCAGTTGGGACTGTCCTCCCAATTCAGCTAGTGGGTTCAGGATATAGTCAATCCTGGGATTTTGGGCAGTAGACACCAAGGATGATTATTTCGGGGCAGTGCATGCTGTACCGGGGAAATGGGAAACTCAACTCTAGTTATTCTGGGACATAGAAAGGTCACTGACTGTGAAAGGGGTCAACTCTAAACATAAGGGTGGAAGCCAATATAACATGGCATGGTATCTTCCGAAACCACAACCAACTGGGATTCAGTGGGGAGTCGGTGGATAACAATGTTGGACATGACTATGTTGTAGGCCTCTGGGTCAGGGAGAAAATTGGGGAAAATAAGTGCTAGATGCAAGGGGTTGAGTGGGAACATGGGCAGGCTCAAAGCTGATGGGGTTGTCAGGGACTACTGTGCAGAAGTGAGCAGGAAGGTGGGCAGTTATACCTAGAATAACAGGCAGAGACTGTATCTCACTCACAGGCATGATTGGAAAGCCTTCCATTTTCCACCAAATCCCAACTGCGTAACAGGCATGGAGGAAGTTTGTTTCATTTCATCTATGGGAATGGGGCCCACTTGTGGGTGATATAAAGCCCTTCAAGGAGCAATTACTTTAATCAGTTGCTAAGATTTAAATGACACACTCCTATCATTGCATTAATCGCAGTGTGAAGCTCATGCTTTGATAAACGATATAGATCAGAAACCCTGCACACAAATAATCCTAATCGTTGTAACCTCCATTAAGCAGAAATGGATACATGCGGTCTTTAAACTTTTAACTGTGATCAAAAATTCCTAAATGAATTCCAAGAGCTCAGAGACTGCACTAGATCCCTAAGCTGCTTTCCCCTCACAGTGAACTGTAGTTGTGTCAAAACATGAACAGTTTTTCGGTGATTTGTGGATGGTGTGCAATGTAGTAGCAATTCTACCACACTTATAATATCGAGGATATGACCTGAGAATAGGCTGGGGCTTTTTAACCTGGCGTGCCGGAGGCTGAGGAGTGACCTTATAGAAGTTTATAAAATCATGAGGGGTACAGATAAGGTGAATAGCCAAGGCCTTTTTCCTCGAGTTGGAAAAACCAGAGGACACACATTTAAGGTGAGAGGGGAAAGATTTAAAAAGGACCTGAGGAGTAACTTGTTCATACAGAAGGGTAGTGCATGTATGGAACGAGCTGCCAGAAGAAGTGGTGGGGGCCGTTATTATTACCACATTTCAATGGCATCTGGATGGGCATATGAACAGGAAGAGTTAAGAAGGCTATGAGCCAAATATTGGCAAATGGGACTGGGTCAGATTGGCATGTCTGGTCGACGCGGATGAGTAGGACTGAAGGGTTTGCTTTTCTGCTGTATGACTCTATGACTCTGTGAGGTCCATCTTGGCAAACTGGTCAAGAAAGTAAGGGTCTATGGAATCATAGGCAAACATTGAATCTAAATTTGGCTGGGAGATAGAAAGAAGAGGGTGTTGGCAGAAGGATGTTTCTGTGTCTGGAAGCCTGAATTTCTGGGAGAAGGGAAATGGGGATGAAACAGGGCTTGTTGCTGGTGCCCTAAGTTTGCAGGTAAAGTGCTAAATAGTAAACTGCAGGAGGATACCAGTAGGTCAGGTGGACAAAAAGTGGCAAAGAGGATTCAACTTGGGCAAGTGTGAGGTAATTCACTTGCAGAGGGCTAACAAGGCAAGGGATTATATTATAAATGGCAGACCCTGGGAAGGATGGAAGATCAGAAGAAGTTTGATGAGCATATTTTCAGATCTTGGGAGGTAATAAGACAAGTAGCCAAGATTATTAAGAAGTTACATTGACTTGCCCTTATAGAGTACAGACTGATGATGGAACTGCATAAAACTCTATTACGGCACAAGTGGAGAACAGTGTATAGTTCTGGTCACCACATTCTTGGAAGGATGAAATTACACTAGAGAGAGTGTAGAGGAGATTTACCAAGGTTCACGTTGTGCTGGAGGATCTGAGGAAAGATTAGATAGACTGAGCCTTTTTTTGGTGCAGTAAATGTTAAAAGGGATTTGATAAAATTATGAGGGAAGTAGATAAGTGGAGAGGTAAGATAAATTAAAGGTAAGAAGTAGAAGACTGAGGAGTTCAGGTGAAATGTTTTGACTCAGAGGTTAATGATCATGTGGAATGCACTGTCTAAAAAGATAGTTAAATCAGAAATATTTAGGAAACATTAAGTCTCAAAATGTTTAATCAGTATTTAAATATTCACTTGTGTTGCCATAGCCTCGGCTATGGGCTGAGAGCTGGAAAATGGGATTGATGTAGACAGATCTTTAAAGACCAGCATGGATATGATGGGCCAAATGGCCTACTTCAGAGCTGGTAGCCTCTCTGAAGCTATGACCTGAAGCATTGTATGGTCATGGAAACCCTTGTGAAAATTCAGCTTCATTGAAATTTTGTAATTTCCTCAGAAAAAAAGACAGACCATCAAGTTAATGTGAGCTATGAATCCTTCATTGAAAGAATTATTCTTTCCAAAGATGTTGACTAACTTTTTAATATTCCTAGAATTTGAGTTCTTGTTCCAGGTTTGCAGAATTTGCTCGTGCTGTGAGAATGTAATAGTATTGATCTGCATAGATGTGGTTAGTATTGAAAATACTAATATTGATAAGTGCAAAATATTTGTATTGGTTAATATACTTAAGTGGAAGTTTGTGGTTTATCTTTTTGAAGAGATGAACAAAATACATTTCAATGATTCCTTTTCTTGCCAATTAGTAGATACAATATAAAACACAATGGAAAATACTTATGAAGATACAGTATTGGTCATGTTCAAGTTAATTAAATACTTCAGATAGTAGCTGCTGCCAGTTATGGCAGATATCCCACACCAGTGGTGGTGGTAGAGGTGCTTGAGTCTTGGTGACACGATGAGTTGGTCCGTATTCCAAGTCAACTTTTTTTTAATTTGATAAACATCCCCATTTTCAAATCAGGCTTTCCCTCTCATGTAACCAAAGGTAAAGGTAAAGTCGCCATAGTCCTAGTGGGCCATTGAGCTGCTCTCTCTGAACTCTGTAATTGACAAGGGCAAGTGTTTAATTCAAGTGTAACAAAAACCCTTTGTAGGGCTTAGCAGTAGTAAATGTGACTGATACACTGACATGCCTAGCAGACATGAGGCAAATGATGCCTCATAGAATGCACAATGTACTCATCATTTGCTTTTCATTTTATTATTCCTAACCATGGTTAGATGGCCATACTTTGATTAATGAAATAGCTCCCTACATACTTTTTTTTCCTTCCCTGTCTTTCTAGGTTATGCTTTTTTTCTAGCATAACTAGATGGGAAATCAGAATTAATTTATATTACACTTTCACCCAGTTTCCAAATATGCTGGAATGAATTTCCATTGAACAATTAGCTGAAATAATAAAATCTATAAAATTAATTTATAGCTCTATTTTCTTTAATAACACCTCTCTCTAATTTTTTTTTCTTGCACAGAAGACCCTCTCATGTAGAAAAAGTCCTACAGATGTCCAACAATACATTGCCAAATCGAGCAAACAGGGAATATTGACAAGCTTATAATTGCAGATGAATACTTCCCAACAGGAGATAATCAGAAAACGATTAAGAGATGAACCATGAGCTTGTTTCCTCCCCGCCTGTAGCTGAGGCTAACTGCACTTTTACTGCTACTGTAGGTATGACCAATTAATTCAGCTCAGCTTGAGGATGTATCTTCCCAGTTTGTTTGATGTAATTACGCACCAGATAAAACACTATACTTATCGAGTCATTTGATGAGTTCAAACAAGTTTCATCATCTTGCTCAAAATATGACATGTGATAAAGGTTCCCTTGCTCACTGTTATCAGTAAACCAATTAAAATCAATGTTAAAACCACAATCACGTGCTCAGTGACTGACCTCATGTTGAATTTGATGGGATCCTGATACGTCAGGACCTTTTCAAAGATGGTTTTCCTATTAAAGAAAACTGCTTATTGCACATGAGGAGGTTATATTATGTTTTTCACTTATTTACAAAGGTGAACATAGTATAAACACGTAAGTAAACATGGGAAGTAAACACGTGGCTAAGGGAGTGGTGTGGGAAAGAGGGGTTCCATTTCATGGGGCATTGACATCAGTTTTTGAACCGGGGGGATCTGTACCGATGGGACAGTCTCCACCTGAACCGATCTGGAACCAGTCTTCTGGCGAAAAGGATAAATAGGGTGGTCACTAAGACTTTAAACTAGTGGGTCGGGGGGAAGGGAAAGGGAAAACGACAGGGAGTATAATGGTAAATAAAAAGGTAAGCAGCAGGTGAGCATGTGTGCAGGAGGGTTTAAGTTCAAGGCAGACTATGAAAGAAGCAAAGAGGAAGGAAAACTCAGGAGATATTATTAGAGATGTTGGAAATCATGAGGGTAAGAAAGCTAGCATAAAGGCACTTTACCTGAATGCTCGTAGCATTCGTAACAAGGTTGATGAGTTAACGGCACAAATCATCACGAATGAATATGATTTGGTAGCCATTACGGAGACATAGTTACAGGATGGTCACGACTGGGAGTTAAATTTCCAGGGGTACCAGACTATTCGGAAGGACAGACAGGAAGGTAAAGGAGGTGGTGTAGCTCTGATATTCAAGGACAACATCAGGGTGGTGCTGAGAGATGATATAGGTTCTATGGAAAATAAGGTTGAATCGATTTGCGTGGAAATTAGAAATTCTAAGAGGAATAAGTCACTGATAGGCGTAGTCTATAGGCCACCAAATAATAACACCACATTGGGGTGGGCAATAAATGAAGAAATAACTAATGCCTGTAAAAATAGTACGGCAATTATCATGGGGGAGTTTAATCTACATGTAGGTTGGTCGAATCAGCTCAGTCAGGGTAGCCTTGAGGAGGAGTTCATTGAGTGTATACGTGATAGTTTTCTTGAACAGTATGTAATGGAACTGACGAGAGAGCAAGCTATCCTAGATCTGGTCCTGTGTAATGAGACAGGAATAATTAATGACCTCATAGTTAGGGATCCTCTTGGAAGGAGTGATCACAGTATGGTTGAATTTAGAATAGAGATGGAGAGTGTGAAGATAAAATCCAGTACCAGGGTCCTGTGCTTGAACAAGGGGGACTACAATAGAATGAGGGAGGACTTGGCTAAAGTAGACTGGAAACAAAGATTTTATGGTGGGACAGTTGACGAGTAGTGGAGGACTTTCAAAGCAATTTTTCAAACTGCTCATCAAAAGTATATTCCAGTGAAAAGGAAGAACTGTAAGAAAAGGGGTAATCTGCCATGGGTGTCTAAGGAAGTAAGGGAGGCTATCAAATTGAAAGAGAAGGCATACAAAGTGGCCAAAACAGCATGAAACTAGAAGATTGTGAAAACTTTAAAGATCAACAGAAAGCCGCAAAAAGAGCTATAAAGAAACGTCAGATAGAACATGAGAAAAAACTAGCACAGAATATAAAGACAGATGGCAAAAATTTCTATAAATATATAAAATGAGAAAGTGTGGCTAAAGTAAACGTTGGCCCTTTAGAGGATGAGAAGGGGAATTTAGTTATGGGATATGATGAAATGGCCGAGGCATTGAACAGGTATTTTGCATCGGTCTTCACAGTGGAGGACACTAATAACATGCCAGTAATTGACAAAGAGACGAAAGTAGGTGAGGACCTGGAAACAATCATTATTACGGAAGGGGTAGTGTTGTGCAAGCTAATGGAGCTAAGGATTGATAAGTCTCCTGGCCCTGACGGAATGCATCCCAGGGTACTAAAAGAGATGGTGGGAGAAATAGCAGGTGCACTGGCGGTAATTTTCCATCATTCTCTGGACTCTGGGGCAGTCCCAGCAGATTGGAAAACAGTAAATGTTACGCCACTATTCAAAAAAGGAGGTAGACAAAAGATGGGGAATTATAGACCGGTTAGCTTAACCTCTGTAGTGGGGAAGATGCTTGAGTCTATTATCAAGGAAGAAATAGCAAGGCATCATGATAGAAATTGTCTCGTTGGGCAGACGCAGCATGGGTTCAGGAAGGGCAGGTCATGCTTGACAAATCTTTTGGAATTCTATGAAGACATTACGAGCAAGGTGGACAATGGGGACCCAGTGGATGTGGTGTACCTGGATTTCCAAAAGGCCTTTGACAAGGTGCCGCACAAGAGGCTGCTGCATAAGGTAAGGATACATGGCGTTAGGGGTAACGTATTAGCATGGATAGAGGATTGGTTGACTAATAGGAAGCAAAGAGTGGGGATAAATGAGTGCTATTCTGGCTGGCAATCAGTGACTAGTGGTGCGCCTCAGGGATCGGTGTTGGGACTGCAATTATTTACAATTTATATAGATGATTTGGAGTTGGGGACCACGTGTAGGGTGTCAAAGTTTGCAGGTGACACTAAGATGACTGGCAGAGCAAAGTGCGCAGAGGACTGTGAAACCTTACAGAGGAACATAGATACATTGAGTGAGTGGGCAAAGGTCTGGCAGATGGAATACAATGTAAATAAATGTGAAGTCATACATTTTGGTAGGAGTAATAGTAAAAAGGATTATTACTTGAATGGTAAAAAGTTGCAGCACGCTGCTATGCAGAGGGACCTGGGTGTCCTTGTGCATGAATCACAGAAGGTTGGTCTGCAGGTGCAACAAGTAATTAGGAAGGCAAATGGAATTTTGTCCTTCATTGCTAAAGGGATTGAGTTTAAAAGCAGAGAGGTTATGTTGCAGCTATACAAGGTGCTGGTGAGGCCACACCTGGAGTACTGTGTGCAGTTTTGGTCTCCTTACTTGAGAAAGGATGTACTGGCACTGGAGTGGGGTGCAGAGGAGGTTCACTAGGTTGATTCTGGAGTTGAGGGGGTTGGCTTATGAGGAGAGACTGAGTAGATTGGGATTATATTCATTGGAATTCAGAAGATTGAGGGGGGATCTTATAGAAACATATAAAATTATGAAGGGAATAGATAAGATAGAAGTAAAGAGGATGTTTCCACTGGCAGGTGAAGCTAGGACAAGAGGGCATAGCCTCAAGATTAGAGGGAGCAGATTTAGGACTGAATTGAGAAGGAACTTCTTCATCCAGAGGGTTGTTAATCTATGGAATTCCTTGCCCAGTGAAGTAGTTGACGCTACTTCAGTAAATGTTTTTAAAGCTAAGGTAGATATTTTTTGAACAGTAAAGGAATTAAGGGATACGGTGAGAGTGCGGGTAAGTGGATCTGAGTCCACAAAAAGATCACCCATGATCTTATTGAATGGCGGAGCAGGCTCGAAGGGCTGGACAGCCTACTCCTGCTCCTAGTTCTTAGTTCTTACAATGTCCATAAATTTTTCAAAATAGTTTGTTGTCTGACATGTTAAGGAAACATTAGTCGCGCAATATGGTTCTAAATGATAACAGTATTAAAGAATGATTATTTCAGCGTGACTGACTTTTTGCACTTTCTGTGCAATTAAATGTCCCTAACGTATTTGGCTCCACTACCATGACTTGGATGAGGAAGTGGAAGGGTGGCTTAGTAAGTTTGCCGATGACACAAAGGTTGGTGGAGTTGTGGACAGCATGGAGGGCTGTTGTAGGTTGCAACGGGACATTGACAGGATGCAGAGCTGGGCAAAGAAGTGGCAGATGGAATTCACCCCAGAAAAGTGTGAAGTGATTCATTTTGAAAGGCTGAATTTGAATGCAGAACACAGGGTTAATGGCAGGATTCTTGGCAGTCTGGAGGAACAGAGGGATCTTGAGGTCTACGTCCATAGATCCCTCAAAGTTGCTACCCAGGTTGATAGGTTGTTAAGAAGGTGTATGGTGTGTTGGCTTTCAATGGCAGGGGGATTGTGTTTAAGACCTGCAGCTCTGTAAAACCCTGGTTAGACCACACTTGGAATATTGTGTTCTGTTTTGGTCGCCTCATTATAGGAAAGATCTGGAAGCTTTAGAGAGGGTGCAGAGGAGATTTACCAGGATGCTGACTGGACTGGAGGGCAGGTCTTGTGAGGAAAGGTTGATGGAGCTAGGGCTTTTCTCATTGGAGCGAAGAAGTATGAGAGATTACTTGATCAAGGTGTACAAGATAATGATATTGTACATTATCTTGTACAATAGAGTGGATAGAGTGGATAGCCAGAGACTTTTTCCCAGGGCAGAAATGACTGTAACGAGGGGACATAATTTTAAGGTGATTGGAGGACCGTATAGGGGAGATGTCAGAGGAAGGTTCTTTACACAGAGAGTGGTGGGCGTGTGGAATGCGCTGCCGGCAGTGGTAGTGGAGTCAGATACATTAGGGATGTTCAAGTGAATCTTGGCTAGGCACATGGATGATAGTAAAATGTAGGGTATGCAGGGTAGTTTGATCTTAGAGTAGGGTAATAGGTCGGCACAACATCAAGGGCTGAACAGCCTGTACCGTGCTGTACTGTTCTACGTTCTATTAAATTTAAAAATGAAAATACCATAAATCTGCAATTTTATTGCATTGTTATTATTATTCACAAAGACTGTTAATAAAAAGACATGGCACCAAGTTATTGTTCAACAGGTTTTTTGAAGACATAAGCTTTCGCAGTCTGGCTCCTTCAGGTCTCATCAGCACCTCCACATCATTGATGAAAAGAAGCAACCTTCCTCTTTTCGGAATACTCCAGTCTGCAGTGCAATCTCAGTATACAACCACTAGATGTCCCTCTTGCTCCATTTCCCCATTGTACTTGTTGATTATTTCTCCTTGCAGTCGCAGACGTCTTCTAAAAACAACCTTCTGCACTGCAGCTTAGGAGCAATCTGGAATTGCGCAGAAGTACATTTTTCAGCGCAAGACTATATGTTTTCATGAGAATTTACATGTACTGTGAAGTAGCAGCAAGCATTCTAAACTACCAAAGTTGAAAAAAGATCATAAGCTATCGTCTGTCGGCTTAAAGAAAGTATAAAGCCTCTTGCTTTGCATCTAATTCTCCACTTTACCCAGTCAAACACAAATTGCTTTCTCCCAATTTCAAAAGATGACCTGTGGAAGAATGACCAGGACGTGGGACAGACGTTCAAAATGATTAGGTGGCATTGGAGGATATCTTGGAATTCAACCTGTTTAAAATGGAAAATGTTAAGAGATGTTAATTCAGTTAATAGTCTTCGACCAGTAAGTTGGATCTTTATTTAGTATGTAAATTTGAAAGACAGTAATTATTATTCATTCTGTTCAGGATAGGTGAATTCACGATAATGAATGTCTGTAGCTAAGATTCTCCAACGAATATCTCCTTTCAGCAGGAGTCCAGATAATGGACTTTTCACTTGATTTGCAATTAGCCCTACAATGCTATTTGACACATGCCTTTCTTTGAACTAATATAAGTCAGATGATTTAAAATCTAACTTGGTCTTACAGCTTCAGGTTCAAGTCATAGTACCTGATCCAAGTACTGCCACGTGGGCATTTGTTTAGAAATATTAGCAAAGACAATATAGACTTCAAGATGTATATTTTGGAGCTGAAATTGCTCACATTGTCACATACATTCCAATTGGCCATGTTAGCAGGAATTTGTGTAACAGCGACAAATGTACCTGGGCAATCAATATTCAGCCTGAGCTGATAATGGCAGGTAACATTTGTTCACAACATCATCAGAGAATGATCAGCTCCAATCAGAGAAGACCCCAACGACCACATTTGGAATATTCTTTTCAGTTCTGGTCGTCTCATTACAGGAAGGATGTGGACGCTTTAGAGAGGGTGCAGAGGAGACTTACCTGGACTGGCGGGCAGGTCTGATGAGGAAAGGTTGACGGAGCTAGGGCTTTTCTCATTGGAGCGAAGAAGGATGAGAGGTGACTTGATAGAGGTGTACAAGATGATGAGAGACATAGATAGAGTGGATAGCAAGAGATTTTTTCCCAGGGCGGATATGACTATTACGAGGGGGCATAATTTTAAGGTGATTGGAGGAAGGTATAGGGGAGATGTCAGAGGTAGGTTCTTTACTCAGAGAGTGGTTGGCGCGTGGAATGCGCTGCTGGCTGGTAGTGGAATCAGATACATTAGGGACATTCAAGTGACTCTTGGATAGGCACGTGGATGATAGTAAAATGTAGGGCATGCAAGGTAGTTTGATTTTAGAGTAGGATAATAGGTTGGCACAACATTGTGGGCCGAAGGGTCTGTACTGTGCTGTACTATTCTATGTTCTTTATGTTCTATGTATGTAGACTTATCTCTGATCTTCAATAATACTAACAGACCTGAGTCCCCTGTGTTACTTTCCAATGGTCACCATCGATCAGGAGCCTGACTGAACAAGCCACATCCTATCTATGGTAATGAGAGCAGAACAGTGACTGGGTGCTCTATGACTAGGCTTTTTTCTTAATCCGCCAAGTCGCTCTACCATTTAGAAGACACATTTTATCATATAGGTGTGACAACAAGATCCTGCGAGGAGTCTGACACAATGCAGGATGAAGCAATCTGCTTGGTCTATGCTACTCCCTCTGGATTTAATATTCACCTTTCACCAGCAGTATACTGTAGCTGTGCATACACTGTAGCAGCATAGTAAGCTAATTTTAACCATTACACCCAGCTTCTGCCTCTACCCTGCGAGGAGGACAAAAGTAGTAGTATTATAGGAACAACATTTCTTCTCATCACTCCCCTTTGACCTGTATATATAGCATCACTTGTATTTTATCTTTCAGTAAAGATGCTGGTTGTGTCAAACTCCATCAGTACAATGATGACAGAGTTTAATCAGGATTCTCATCATAATCTTCTTAGGGAACTGAATGGAGCCACATCAGCAACGACAATCACCATAAGATAAACTTGAAATTTCTGCAGGATCGATGGGATCTCTGGAGGTATGAAATGTATCTTTCACAGGTTCCACTGGTCTCCTATCAAGGTTCCACTAAGAGATGAGGAAAGGCTCAGAGAAATTCAGCAGCAGCGGGAGTTTCTTTTCTGTCAGGAATATCAACTCATTCTCTGCCATCAGTCTTTTAATTGGTTGGAAATTTCCAAAAGGCAACTTGGTGTCTTTATCTTTTTTTCTGTTGCTAATTGGCTGATTCATACATCATGGCTTGAAAAAAGGAGAGTTTACTCCTTTGGATGTTGACCTTTAGTTGAGAGAGACCGCTTCATGGAACATGAGTTATTGGGGCAGGACAGATCTGTACCATTGGGACAGGCTCCATGTAGATCTAGTTGGGACCAGAGACCCAGTGAAAAGGATAAGGACAGTGTCAAGGACTTAACTAGCATATGGAAGGACAGCTCAATTGGAAAAGGTTATTTAAATTCGAAATAAACAAAAGAGATGTTTTTTCTTTCTGTTTTAATGAACTTCATTAGAGTGCAGCACACTGACGTGAGCTTTCTGCACAGACCCCAACTACAGACAGCATCCTATGCTCCATTCTGAGTTTGCCAGCTCCATACCAAGGAACAACATCACTGTAGAATGAAAATCTGACCCCCCTGTCCATGTTTTTCCCCCCTATTTTGGGCTTGCATTGCTTGGAGATGGTCCATTTCTGTCTTCCAAACCTGAGAGTGAAACCCCAGACCTTGGAGCTTAGGTTCACAGATCATTATAATGTAATGAACAGATGCAGAAAATTATCAGAAGGGTTAATGCTCTTCTGGTCTTTATGGGTTACAAAAGGGTTGGTGAGGGGCAGTGGGGGTAACAGTTTTGCTTCAACGCTGCAAACACCTGGCTGGACCATACTACCATGATCAGCTCTGAGCACTACATCTTAAGAAAGATGTATTGGCCTTAGAGGGGGTGGAATTAAAATGATACCAGACTTCACAAGTTAAATTCTGGAGAGAATTTATACAAACTGGGGCTGTATTCTTTGGAGTCTAGAAGGTGGATGGATGGTGTAATTGAAATTTAAAGATGTAAGAAAAAGTGATAGGGTATAAAGTGGCCAAACGGTCTGCCCTTTTTTCCTATTTCTCATGGGCTTCTTATAAAGAGAAACTAATTCTTCTGGTTGGGAAATCCAGGATTGGGGCCATACTCTAAAAATAAGGATTAGTCTGTTCAGAGATAGTAAAAACTGCCGATGCTGGAGTCAGAGATAACACAGTGTGGAGCTGGAGCAACACAGCAGGCCAGGTAGCATCAGGCGAGCAGGAAAGTTGACGTTTCTGGTCGGGACCCTTCTTCTGAAACATAGGATAGAAGTTCAGAACAATCTCATAAGAATAGCAGTTGACTGTGATTTTAAATTTGGGGTCAATAGATATTAAGCATTCTGGATTAATGTGGGTGTGTGGATTTAGGCTGAAAATCAACCATGATCTCATTGAGTTGCAGAGCAGGCTAGAGAGATGAAAGTATCTATTAATGTTCCTGGAAGTGGAATCGGGAAAATATTCCGGACAGAAAACCAATCCTTATTTATGAACTGTACAATTCACTTCAAAGTGAGGGAAAACAATTTCTTCTCTGCTTTAGGTGTTGCAAATTAAAGAAAAAGACAGGCCCTGAAATTTCTCAAAGATTCTCCTGATCTCCCATCATTGCCTCAATGAGGGATCAGAAGACCTCTTAAAGAAATGGTATTAAAAGTTGACGTTGGTTTTATTCCTCAGTGATGTGAACATGTGAGAGTTCTTGTGTAGAATTTCAGGATCAATCGATACAAATGAATTTCTACTTTTTTTACACTTAGAAATGTGGTCCAATTATATCAGCAAATATAACCATGTGTCTGTGTGTCCTCATAACAATTCGATGATGGCTGAAGTGGAATTTGGTCAGGCAGAAGGTCCACATACAAATAGATTCAAGAACAGCTTCTTCCTCGCTGTTATCAGGCTTTTGAATGGATCTCTCAAATGTTAATTCTGATCTGTCTCTCTGCACTTTCTCCGCGGCTGTAACATTGTATCCTGTATTCTGTTCTGCTACGTTGATGCACTTTATCTGGTACAATCTGCCTGCAGGCACACAAAACAACACGTTTCACTCTGGGCCAGGCAGCACCAGAGGAGGAGGAAAGCTGACGTTTCGGGTCAGGACCCTTCTTCAGAATGATTTTCTGAAGAAGGGTCCTGACCCGAAACATCAGCCTTCCTGCTCCTCTGATGCTGCCTGGCCTGCTGTGTTCATCCAGCTTCACATCTTGTTATCTCAGACTCCAGCATCGGCTGTTCCTACTATCTCCGATGTTTCACTGTGTCTCGGTATGTGACAATGATAAATCAATCAATGTAGGAATCAGATTTAAAAAAAACAATTAACTAAACAATCTATAATTTTCATCTTGATTGTTCAGGTGCAAACTCTGCAGCCAATGCTGACACATTTTTTTTTCAACTCTCATTGGCTTTGTATCTGAGAGAAGTGTAGCTCCATTTCAGTAAAAGACACGAAGAATGATAATGCTGACTGCAATGATTTTTCTGTCTTTGATGCGAGGCCTGATATTGAAAAAGTTCCCATTAAAACTCACTCAGGAACTTGTACCTTACACGTTTTACAGTGCAATAATGGACAAGCTCTTTCTTTTCCACAGCAGCATATAATTAAACCATCAACTCTGTAGGCTGCTGACGGCTTATTGAATTGATCTTTGTCTTCTACTAAATATAATCCTGAATTACACAGTCTCGAGTGAAATGTACATTTTAAGTAAATTTTTGCTTTGCCGATGAGAATCTGTATAAATTACTAACATGTGTTTAATATTCTGCAGAGAAGCAAAACAGCAAATTGAATATTAAAACAATTACTTATGTTCAAGTAAATTTTAAAAGAAAAGGTTTTTGAATGAATCACACCTGACTGCAGCAAGAGCACACTCAAGCATTTTCTAAAATTATTTGGAAATTGAATATCTGAAGTCTAAAATGTATATTGAAAGAGATTAAAACAGACAGATTTTTAAAAAAAATACCATTGTAGGTTACATTTTTGCAGCAGAGGTCATTTCCAGAATCAAAGCAAAATAAAATTCATTCAGAGATAGTAGGAATTGCAGATGCTGGAGAATCTGAGATAACA
>JAHRHZ010000076.1:96248-171292 GCA_024137785.1 Ginglymostoma cirratum
CGGGCCTAGACCCTTCTTCAGAAAAGGGTCTAGGCCCGAAACATCAGTCTTCCTGCTCCTCTGATGCTGCTTGGCCTGCTGTGTTCATCCAGCTCTACAGCTTGTTATCTCAAAATAAAATTCATGCTCACCATGGTATTCACATTGGCAATCATTGACAACACGTATCCCATTTTTCAGAATATTGATTAGGATTTAATGTAGAGGTGGTAGACCTTCCCATGAGAGGGCAAGCCCTCCTCATTGGTCCATTGCTATTCCTTGTGAATGCAGCAATTATATGCCTGAGGTTCACTGAATCCCTGCAGTGTGCAAGCAGGCCATTTAGCCCATCAAGTCCACACCGACCTTCTGAACAGCATCCCCTATCCCTGTAATCCTGCATTTCCCATGGCTAATCCACCTAGCCTGCACATCCCTGGACACTCCAGGGCAACTTAGCATGGACAATCTACCTCACCTGCACAACTTTGGACTGTGGGAGGAAACCAGAATACCCGGAGGAAACCCATATAGACACTGGGAGAATGCTCAAACTCCACACAGGCAGTCACCCAAGGCTGGAATCAAACCCAGGCTCATAGTGCTGTGAGACAGAAATGCTAACCACTTGGCTGGCCAGATTGTGGCTACTGCTCCCCTTAAGTCATTATGTAACACTTTCCAAGACATGCTGGCCATTGCTGGCACTGTATTCGCTGTATAATCCCTAAGCCATGGAATGAGGGTGCGAAAGAAGGTACGTGAGAGGAGCCATCACGATTGAGCAGCTTTGTCTTCATGTAAGGATGGCCCTTATGCTGAAATGCTTCCTTGCAGTGTAGAGAGTCTACTCAGAAGAACCTGCGCCCTCACTGCCACCACTCCAAGCTGTAAGCAGGGCATCCAGATATTCACTTCCTAATTCTATATCTTGCTGTCACAGAACCATAGAATCATGCATTAATGTAGCATAGAATGTAAAATGAAAAAGCATGGAATGAGACCAATTGACCCATTGTGCCTTTGCCAGCTCTATGAAAAAAAAACTGTCCAATTTCTCTGTGGAGAGAAAGCTGATTTAAAGTTATCGATCCAGTGATCCTTCTTCAGAACATTCTGTTTAGAAACATTACCTAATTCAATTCATGAAATTTTACTTCAATCCAATACAATATCCTAAAAATTAGTGGTATTGTCAAAATGTCACAAATGGGTTTTTATAGAAGTTGATGATAGTCTCAATAATGATGATCATGAAACTATCTGAGGTTCTGAAGAAGGGTCACTCGACCCGAAACATTAACTCTAATTTCTTGCCACAGATGCTGCGAGACGTGCTGAGCTTTTCCAGAGATTTCTATTTTTGTCTCTGATTTACAGCATCCACAGTTATTTCAGTTTTTATTTAACATGAAACTATTGTTATATTCCACATTTAGTAAATGAATTTAAATTCTACCTACTGCTATGGTGGGATTTAGACCCATCTCCACAGAGCAATGACTGGGCCTCTCAATTATTACACCAGTGACATAAACACTATTCCATCATCTTCTCCTCTGAATTTGAAACTGGAAACATCTATTATCTGTTCTACTGAAATCCACTGAAGCTTGGAATTCTTCAGTCAAATCTCTCCTTCCTTAACTTTACTCCACAAAGGGAAACAGCACCAGCTTCTCATATCTTTTCACATAACCAATTCCCTGCATTCCTTGTACCAATACAAGCACATTTATTCCTCTGAAATCTTTCAATTATCTTGACATCTTTCTTTAGGCATGGTGCCTCGATTTGGCCATAACTCACCAGTTGAGGCCTACACAGTTTAGAATAAAAAGTTCTAACAGGACTAGACAGGGAAATCGCAGGAAGGAAGTTGCAAATGTCTAGGGAGTCCAGAGCCAACAGCCCCAGTCTACAGAAGCAGGGTAGGCCATTTGGGACTGACAAGAGGAGAAATACCTTCACCCAGAGACTGGTGAGTCTGTGCAGTTCTCTACCATGGAAAGTGATTGAGAGCAAAACCTTGAGTGTTTCCAAGAAAGATTGAGATATAGTCCTTAGAGTCATAGAGTCATACAACAAGGAAATAGACCCTTTTGGTCAACCTCGTCGATGCCGACCAAGTTTCCCAAACCGAACTAGTCTCACTTGCCTGGGTTTGGCCCATATCCCTCTAAACGTTTCCTATTTATGTACATATCCAAAAATGTTGTATCTGTACCTCCATCTACCACTTCCTCTGGCAGTTCATTCCACACTCAAACCACCCTCTGTGTGAAAAGGTTTCCCCTCAAGTCTCTTTTAAATTTTTCTCCTCACACTCCTAAAAATATTGCCCCTACTTTTGAACACCCCCCATCCTAGTGAAGAGACCTTTGTCATTCACCTTATCCATGTTTCTCATGATTTTAGAAATCTGTATAGGGTCACCCCTCAACTTCCAACAATCCAGTGGAAATAAAAACACCTGGATCAAAGCAGATAGGGAGCAAATGGGAACAGGGTGCTCGATGATCAGCCTCAATCATATTGAATGGTTGAATGGGCTCAAAAGGTTGAATGGCCTACCCCAGTCCTGTTTTCAATGTATAGATAATGTATTTTCAATGTATAGATGATGTGTAGATAATGTATTTTCAATGTATAGATGTAAAGATAAAATTCTAATTTTTTCATAATCTAGGTTTTGTGCAGACAAGATCTTTATGTCTTTTTAACTTGCAGTCCCACCTTCAAAGACTCATGTCTTTATATCCTCACGTCTTTAATCTGTTCATGTACTATTCAATTTATAACGCCTCTCAGTATTCTGAACAGAGAGATTAGTCACTTCACATTACTCCCAATTAAATTTAACCTGCTTTAGTTAACCAATTTCACCAGATCACAACCCCCTGAATTCTTTTATTATCATCCTCACAGTTTAACAGTAAAACTTATATTTATTCAGTGCCTTTCATGACCACAGGATGCCTGGAAACAGCTTATGACCAAAAAGTACTGTGAAGAGCAGTCACTTTGTGATGTCACAAACATGGCAGCCAATTTGCACACAGCATGCTCATACAAACAGTAATCATAGAATAGAATCCCTACAGTGCGGAAACAGGCCCTTAGACCCAACAAGTCCACAACGAACCTCGCAGCATCCCACCCAGACCCACCCTCCTGTAACACACCTAATCTACACATCCCCGGACACTATGGGCAATTTAGCACGGCCAATCCACCTAGCCTGCACATCTTTGGAATGTGGGAAGAAACCGGAGCACCCGGAGGAAACCAACACAGACACGAGGAGAATGTGCAAACTCCACACAGTCACCCGAGGGTGGAATCGAACCTGGTGCTGTTAGGCAGCAGTGCTAACCACAGAGCCACTGTGCCACCCTATATGATAATGACTTAAATAACTCCACAGAGGCGAGTATCCCATCACCAAGTCAGCCTTTATTAACACAAGCACAGTGCATGGACTCTGACCAACTAGCTCAGAGCCAGCCCCTATAGTGAGGAGAATCCCCGAGACTTCTGTCTGTATCTGTCAGCCAGGAGCCCCTGATTGACCCAGGTTAACAGCCCCAAAAGGGAACTTGTACTGAATGAGATCTACCTGGCTAACCTTATTCCTGAACAAACAATTTTTTTATGATGTTAATTGAGGGATAAATGCTGGTTTGATTTCTAATGGCAATTATCTGCATTTTTTTGAAATAGTGCGCATTGAAATCTTTTAGGTCTACTTGAGAGGGGGGATGGGGCCTTGGTTTGATTCAGTTTTGTGAATTACAACATGTTAGTATGTGCAGCATTCCATCACATTGTCTGGAGTATTATAGAACACTGAACACTTGCCTAGATGAATGCAGCTCCAACAATGCTCGCGGAGCTGGACACCATCAAGCAGTCCACTTAGTTGGTACCACATCCAGAAACAGCCACTCTCTCTTTCACCAATGCTCAGTAGCAGCAGTGTGTACCATCTGTAAGCTGTACCACAAGAATTCACCAAAGATCCTTTGACAGCCCTTTTAGAACCCTTGATCACTACCATCGAGAAGGATAACAGCAACAGATAGATGGGAAGACCAGCCACAGGTGGATAGGCTGGGACTTTTTTCCCTGGAGCGTAGGAGGTTGAGGGTCTATAAAATCATGAGGGCATAGATAAAGCAAATAACCAATGTATTTCCCCCAGGTTAGGGGAGTCCAAAACTAGAGAGCATAGGTTTAAGGTGAGGTGGAAGAGATTTAAAAAAGGGGCCTGAGCGACAACTTTTTCACACAGAGTGTGGTGCATATTTGGAATGAGCTGCCTGAGGTAGTGGTAGTGGCGAGTACAATTATAACATTTAAAAGACATTTTGATTGACGCAAGGATAGGAAAAATATAGAGAGCTATCGGCCAAATGCAGGCAAATGGGACTTATTGAGTTTAGGAAGCCAGGTCGACACAAACGAGTTGGGTGGAAGGGTCTGTTTCTGTGCTGCATGACTCTATGATGCTAAATCACTCAACATTCTGACTTGGAAATGTATCTCAGCCCCTTCACTGTCACTGGGTCAAAATCCTGGAATATCATCAAGAGCACTGTACGTCAACCTACTGCACATGGATTACAGAGGTTCAAGAAAGCCTTCTCAGGAGCAACGAGTGATGGGTAATAAATAAAAACCGAAAGAACTGTGGATGCTCTAAATCAGGAACAAAAACAGAAGTTGCTGGAAAGGCTCAGCTGGTCTGGCAGCATCTGTGGAGAAAAAAGTCAGAGTTAACATTTCAGGTCAGGTGACACTTCCTCAGAACTGAGTTCCGAGGAAGGTGCCCGTACAATGTAACTGAAAATGTAATAACATCCTATGGGCTCATGTGAGGTCAGGAAAATCCCAGTTGCAAGGTAACGGTACTCGAGGGAATAGAGTTCCATAATCATGTGATATACAAAGAAAAGATGAAATAGGTGTCACATCCATATGGTGGCAAAACCTGTACAGGGAACTGATCTGTCCTGTTCCAGATCGAACATTTTGCCTCACCTAAGCTCATGGACAGGTGACTACCACCGCAAAGGATGATTTGAGAGGCAGATGACTATTTTTGACTTATCTCTGTTGTGGAAATTTTACAGACGATTTAAACTTCCCACAAAAATTTTCATACCTTTCAACGAACTAAGGTTGCAATGCTAGATATTTGTAATGAGACATTGATCTTAACCTCAAAATACATATTTGGGTATTAATTATACCTTGCGTACTGGTTGTAGCAGAGTCATGTACTGTTTTACATCTATATGACCTGCTGGATCAACACGGGGATAGGAGAACAGAACAACAGGTGAAAAAGTTACTGAAGGGACTGGTAAACTGAATAGATTAGATTTACAAGTGTAATAATATTGGTTTCAAATGTAACAGGTAATGATGGAGGCTGTAAGACAGTTTGTCATTTCAACATTTTTTTTCTGTTGCATTGGATACTGTAAAGCATTTGCTTTTCTGTACATTTCCATCAGTCTTGATACTTACTTGTTTTATCTCTCTTTATCTTCTATTTGCACTTTTTAAAATTCACTTGTGGGTTCTGGGCATCACTGACTGGCCAGTGTTTCATGCCTGTACTGAATTACCCTTGAGAAGGTGGGGTGAGCTTCCTTCTTGAACTGCTGAAGTCCACATGTTGTAGGTTGACCCACAATGCCATTAAAGAGGAAATTTCAGGATCTTAACCCAGGAGCAGTAAAGCAATGGCAATGTATTTTCAATTTAGGATGGTGACTATCTTAGTTGGGGGGACCTTGCAGGTTTTGGTGTTCCTATGCACCTGTTGTAATTCTAGTTGGAAGTGCCATGGGTTTGGAAGGTACTTTTAAGGATCATTGATGAATTTCTGCAGTGCATCTTGTAGATGGTATAGGCTGTTGCTGGGTGTCAATGGTGAAAGGAGTAGATGCTTGTGGATATGGCACCAATCAAGTTAGCTGCTTTGTCCTGGATGGAGTGAAGCTGGTTGAGTGTTGTTGGAGCTGCACTCATCCAGGAAAGTGGAGAGTTTTCCATCACCCTCCTGACTTGTGCCTTTTGGACAGGCTTTGGGGAGTCAGCACGTGAGTTACTTATCATAGTAATCCTTGCCTCTGACCAGCGGTTTTAGCCACTGTATTTACGTGGTGAGTCCAAATGAATATGTCTGGACTTCTGGTCAATGGCAACTCCCAGGATTTTCCTATTGAGGAATTCAGTGTTGGTATGAATGTCAAGGGGCAATGTTTAGACTTTATCTGTTTGGAGATATTTGGTACCTGTGCCCCTAAATGGCTGTAATGGTTGCAACAAGGTCAGCCAGGTGGACCTCATAGAATATGAGTTCCTTGATTGGGGCTGTTAATCTGGTCCAATCAAGGAGCGCTTGCTAACAGATAAAAGAGAAGTGTCAGAGATTTTGGCACTCTGAGACCTGGTTCTGAGGGAGCTGGACCAGTGTCAAGGACTTTCCCCGTATAAATAAAGGGTGACTTGGTGACTGGATACCTGCCTCTGTGGAGCTATTCCAGTGTCTAGCTTACATCAGCACATTTATTAACTCAGTGCTAACATTATCTTGTCTCAATGCAATGATGTTACTTCAGGATTGCTTTGCAAGGTCATTAGATAAATATAATTCATGAGCTTTCTGGTACTTCATTGCATTGACACTGGGGTTTATGTTACTCTAGTGCCCTGTGGACCAAACAGGAAGAAAAGGCAGTGTCTGAACAGTGTACAACGTTACAGTTTGCAAATTATATAAATGCCACCATGTCAGCAGGTAGTGTTTTTTTTAATGTGGGTCATTTTCAGAGATTTCACTCTTTTATTTCAATATCAAGGTTCTGGATAACCTCACACAATTCTTATCTCCAGGAAAAGAAAGCACAAAGCATTGTGGAGACATAGCTATCACCAGAGTCATTTCATCAGTGAAAATGTTTTTGTTAATATTGTGGGACCTTCAATTGGTGCTATGGATGCTTGGTTAGGCTCCTCTCCATGAGATCCTTTTGTCTTAACTTGCATTTCACATTGAAAATATAAAGGAGATGCTCAGATTTACCAGCAGATTATCTGGAAAATTGAAATGACAATCACAAGATTAAGAGAGCTATTGCCTATGAATAAACCAGAAATGGTTGTCCTATGTGATATATTAATAATTGACACGGTCCATAATACCAATGTAAACAGCATAATGAATACCACATGAACCCCTGAGCAATAGTGTTATGGTTGATATCAGTAATGGAACAAACAAATGCTTTATTTCAAATCGATTTCATTCAGAACATGGAACATAGAAACTAGGAACAGGGGTAGACCATTTGGCCCTTTGAGCCTGCTCCACCATTCAACACGCTCATGGCTGATCCTTTATCTCAATGCCATGTTCCTGCTTTCTCCCATACCTCTTGATACATTTAAAATCTAAAACATGTCTTTCTCGAATATATTCAGTGACTTAGTCTCCACAGCCTTCTATGACAGAGAATTCTATAGGTTCACTACTCGCTGAGTGTAATATGTCCTCGTCTCAGTCCTGTGTGGCCTATCCCAAATCTTGAGACTGTGTCCCCTGGTTCTAGGATCTTCAACCAGGGTAAAGCATCTTTCCTCCAGGTAAACTGTCCAGACCTGTTAGAATTTCATATGTTTCAATCAGGTTCCATCTCATCCTTCTAAACTCCAATGAATACAAGCCCAATCAATTCAATCTCTCCTCATAAGAAAGTCCTGGCATTCCTGGTATCAGCCTAGTGAATCTCCGCTGCACTTCCTCTATGACAAATATATCCTTTCTTAGGTAGGGAGACCCAAGCTGCATACAATACCCTAGGTGTGGTCTCACCAAAGCCCTATACAACTGTAGTAAGGCATCCCCACTTCTGAACTCAAATCCTGTTGCAATGAAGGCCAATTTAGCATTTGCCTTACTCCTTGCTTGTTGTACCTCCCTGCCTACTTTCAGATTCTGCTGTTATGTACAGAATGTCTTCACATTCAATTTGTGAAATAGTTTGTTAAATGAATATACAGTGAATGTTTCAAGCCGTATATATATTTTTTCTGATCAATAAAACAATTCTAATACATAGGCATTGGGTTTCTCAAGGGCTTTTTTAGAATGGTTTAGATTAACAGTTTCCCAAATATTCTAAAATGATTCAAATCTAAGTTCTTTGCATAATGATTTTAAGGAAATAAATCACGTAGGAAATTAGCTTTTACTAACAATAGGAAATAATGTCTATTCAAAGTAAGGCTGATTTAATCAAATATAGCATTATCAGGGATAACAAAGCGTGGGGCTGGATGAGCACAGCAGGCCAAGCAGCATCATAGGAGCAGGAATTATCATTATCAGGCTTCTCTACTTCAGCAGTGAATTGTGCTTGATTCCAGCTAAATCAAACACAAACTAGCACATCAAAAATTGTGCTTCAGAGGGGCAGGTTATGAAATTGTGAGCTTTCGTTAATTACTTGGCAATTTTGTTCTCAATTAACCCTTTAAAGGTGAGAGTGCTTACATTTCTGCAACGATACAAACTACTTCAAAAAAAGCAAATACAAAATAATTTGAGTTGAGAAACAGCTAAGGATTCCTCTAGTCTCACTCCTTTACCTTAAGCATTTGAAACCTAACAAAGATAGTTATTATAGATGTCATGTAATAGAAAGCAGATGTGATGTATGAGACATATAAATCCACATTCAGCTGGAGTAGCACCAGATCTGGTGAATTCTTTTGCTAAATTCATGGTGCAATGAAAGCTCCATTAGACCTTGCAGTGCCTGGTATAGTGTGATGTTCAGGCAGAGGGCAGTGCAAGATAATCAGCGATGCTTATGCAATTTCTTTCATGTTCCACCATCCCATGAAATACAATCTCCTGACATTCTGGCTGACTGTTGAGTGAGATCACAGACGTTCATTCACAAAGCTGAGATTGAGAAACTGGGATATGGAGAACCATAGCACATACAGAAAATAAAACTCTACCCTCGCTAGCTCCATTAATTCTACCAGTGAATATTAGACAGGCCAAGAAGATTGGAATATGTCCTCAGGTACCAATATTTTGCTGAGTTAAGAATATTCTAAAAGGGCCATGCTGACTTGTGGAAATTATTTGTCATTGCCCAGAACTGCTTAAAGAAAAGCACCATTTCAAACATCATGTTATGCACATTTCAGTAGGGCAGGATCCTTCCTAAATTGGGTTGGGGAGACATCTTCCTGCACGCTGATCTGGTTCCTCTCCACCTGAACCTGTAGAACTGCCATTGCTACCTTTATGTCTGTGCAATCTTGCCAACCGGCTCTGTGCCACTCAAACAGTCCACCGTTGCATGTCAAACACTGGAGTTTCCGCGCTGTAAATATGTCAGAAGCACCGTCTTTACTCTGGCAGGTCGCTTTCCCTATTGCTTGGCAGTGACGTGGCACAGCAACACTCTGCATTTCTGATGCTGTACTCAGCCATGACATTATCAAGAGACACAGTCAACAAACTTTTCGTAATAATAAAAACAATAATGTTTCCAACTATAATTGCAGAAAGCCAGGGAGGGGTGGGGTGCAGGGGTTAGGGGACGAAGATGTACTGCCGACCCTCGAGGTGAGGGGGCACTTAGTTGGGTGGGAGGATGGCAAGTAGGTATAGGTGGCCTTCCTGACCCTTCCCAATCTGATGTCAGCTGAGGCCCTTAAGTGAGCAATTAATGCCATGTAAGGGCATTTTCCTTCTGCTGGTTCTAACACAGCAGTGGGTGGTCCTGTCACCACACAGTGAGATCCCAAATCAAAATCCATGGCAGGCTACATTCGAGGACATAGGGTGGGTAATGCTGCACATACATCAACTGAGTGGCCATGTCTCAAAGTATAAGGGAGCAGTCCTCAGTCAAGTTAGGGTTAGGGAGACACCCTTCACGTAGGGGGACAAAATAATTCAAAGGCAGCATTCCATATCAATCCAGAGCCTGGGCCTGGTCAATTGATCCCTCAGGCTGGTCACAGTTAGTGAGGGAGTATCTCTAGAGTCTAAGCATTGGGCCATTGTCAGCCCCATGGGTCCATTTCACAATGTCCTGTTGGTCTTGGAGTTCTGGTCAGGCAGCCTCAGGGAAATTTCTGTAATAGGCTCAGAACTACTGAGTGTGCCCTGTCCAAAGCCTGGTATACTTTTGTCAGCTTGATCTTCCACAAGGTTGAGGGTTGCAGCCAGAGTGGAGGTGAAAGTCACAGCCATCTCTGGAGTCTCCTGTGAGAAGACTTGTGGAGGTTATGTGTGTGGGTCCACTTCCAGCTGAATGCCTACTGGCACCACCCTGTCTACTTGTGAGGAAGGGGCACCTGGAGTGAGCACAATCTCCCTCAGTGCCGCCACTATCATGCAGTTGGCACTGAGCACCAATGGCCAGTAACGGAGAACAGGTTTGAGCATTTCTCCATCAGGCTCAGAGTATTCCACATGGCTCTCCATGCCAGTTGCTAACCTGACCACCTGCATGCCTGAGGCAGGAGAGCTCCAGTGGCATTGCCACAAACCAGCAACCTTTCTGTCAGGTTGTCCCATAAGACCATAAGGTGTAGGCTTAGAATTGGGCCATTTGGCCTATCAAGAATGCTCCACCATTTGATCCTAGCGAATATGTTTCACAACCCCACTCTCCTAACTTCGCCCTGTAAACTTTGATCCTCTTACTAATGGAGAACAATGCCCCTAAAATCGCTGCCTGCTACTCCTGTGTCTGCTTGTGCATGGCAATGAAATGCCAACACCATGGGGTCCTCTGCTCTCTGTGGCTCATCAGGAGCCTGGTCTCCAGCAATGTTTTGTATGCCAGCAACCTGGGGCACTTCTTTCTTTGTCCAGCTGTGGAGCCGTGGTAAAATCAGAAGCTGAATATTAAGGAGGTGAGTTGGGTCATTAACAATGTGTTTAACAAGCTTTAATCACCTCATTTGGCAACTCACCACTACCTGGTGAGAAATCTGCCTCACCTTTCAAAAAAAAACAGAACAAATGGAGCAAGAAGCTCCAGGTATTGAGATTGACCTTGCTGGAATTCTCATGTGATTCTTCCACAAATTTTGTTGTAACCTATGTTGTTCCTTCCCAAGATTTGTAATGGTTAGACTAATGATTAGAGTTTGGAAAAGTTCAACATATCATGAGAGATAAAAGGTACTGCAGATGCTGGAGAATCCGGGATAACAAGCATGGGGCTGGATGAACACAGCAGGTCAAGCAGCATCATAGGAGCAGGAAAACTTGACGTTTCGGGCCTAAACCCTTCATCAGAAATGGGGGAGGGGAAGAGGGTTCTGAAATAAATAGGGAGAGAGGGGGGAGGCGGATAGAGGATGGATAGAGGAGAGGATAGGTGGAGAGGAGGCAGACAAGTCGAAGAGGCGAGGATGGAGCCAGTAAAGGTGAGTGTAGGTGGGGGGGTAGGGAGGAGATAGGTCAGTCCAGGGAGGACGGACAGGTCAAGGGGGCGGGATGATGTTAGTAGATAGTAGATGGGGGTGTGGCTTGGGGTGAGAGGAAAAACAGGTTAGGGAGGTGGAGATGAGCTGGGCTGGTTTTGGGATGCGGTTGGGGGAGGGGAGATTTTGAAGCTTGTGAAATCCACATTGATGCCATTGGGCTGCAGGGTTCCCAGCTGAATATGATTTGCTGTTCCTGCAGCCTTCGGGTGGCATCACTGTGGCATTGCAGGAGGCCAAGGATGGACATGTCATCTGAGGAATGGGAGGGGGAGTTGAAATGGTTCGCGACTGGGAGGTGCAGTTGTTTGTTGCGAACTGAGCGCAGGTGTTCTGCAAAGCGGTCCCCAAGCCTCCGCTTGGTTTCCCCGATGTAGGTTTCCTAAGGAAAGCTTCTGAAAGCTGAGCTAGCTTAAGTGAAGAGATATAATAGGCTAGGAAGTAAATCAATAGAGACTCAGTGGCAGACATTTAAGGGGATATTTCAAAATACTCAGAATATGTATATTCCAACTTAAAGAAAGAATCTTAAAGTAACAACCCACCATCTAGTGTTGACTAAAGAAGTTAGAGAATGCATCAAACTTAAGGAAAAAGCACATATCTGCACAAAGACGCGTGGTAGGTCAGATGATCGGTCAGAATATTAAGAATGGGAAAGAATGACTAAAAGATTAATCAGAACAAAGATATTGGAGTATGAGAGGAAGTTAACTCGGATTATAAATGACCTTGAGCTTTCTGTTGCCTGCCACTTTAACATACCACCCGGTTGCCTCCAACCTATCTGTGTCAGGCTTGCTGCAGTGTTCCAGTGAACCTCAGCACAAGCTGGGAGAACAGCACCTCATTTTCTGTTGGGGACCTTGCGGCCTTCAGGACTCAAATATCGAGTTCAATAATTTTAGGGCCTGAACACTTCCACCCATGTCTTTACCCTAACCCCCACACGCTAAGTCTTGTCTAGTACCACAAACAACTTTTGGGCAGACAACTGCGGATGCTGGAGATCAGAAAAAAAAACGGAAGAAGCAAAATGTTAACTCTGCTTCCTTTCCACAAATAATGCTAGACCTGATGAGCTTTCTTAGCAATTTGTTGCTTTTGTCACTGTTCTCTTTCCCTGAGCTCCATTTCAACCCATAGTTTACTCTTGCCCACTCTCTCTGTTACATCTTCGACATATATACCAACCCTTTTCCCAGCTACTATCAGATATTCTGGTAAAATTGTTGTGGATTAGGGCTTCTGGATCTGGGCCTCGTCTACTCCATCTGCTTTTCTTTTTTTTCCCTTCTTTTCTTGTCTTTTGTTTTACTTATTTCTTGTTGAAGAGCTCAGTCGCACAATGGCGTCGGCAGTGGTGAGTGGGCCCGGCGCAAACTTGTGGCAGCAGCGTTGTAGAGAGTTTGGGGTTCCTGGCGGTGACGAGGCAGTCCTAGCGTCGACTCATGGTTGGTGTAGCAGAGGCGAGTTTGGACCCAGTACGAGGCCCTGTGGCAGCATCAGTGAGGTGGGCCTGAAGCAGACTAACGGCATTGGTGGAGTTGAGTTTGTGCCGGTTCAGGACTCAGTGGCATTGGCGAAGCCTAACGAGAACTCATCGGGCCAAGGATATCATTGGAGATGAAATGGCAGCGAAAAAAAGGCGACTTTTGTTCTAACAGTGACGCAGTGAAGGAGACTCGAGTCTTGCTGCTAGGCCCATGGTCGATGGCGGAGCACTTAACAAGATGGACTGTAAAGTTGAACACATTTTCTTTATTTCTTTATAATCTTCTGCCTTTATATTCCATGTTTTGGTTTATTTTTCTGTGTTTTAAGATGGCGCTGGAGAATGGTGACATTGTACAACACTTTTCAATGATTTTAAGTGAATCTGATCAAATCAAATCTGAATAAAGATCACTGGACTGAAACATTAACTGTACTGTCTCTCCACAAATGCTGCCAGGCCTACTGAGTTTCTCCAGCAATTTCTGTTTTTGTTTACAATTATATACATGGATTGCAAGAGCTGCTACAAGTATTAAAAAGGAGATATGTCAGTAAAGTGAGTTTCGATTTTGAGAGTGAGAGTGGGGAGTTATCAGTCAATAATTAAGAATATGACAGATGAAAGGCACTAATATTTTAATTCTGACTTCACTATAGACAATACAGCAAACGTTCCAATAAAGCTGTAAGTCAGGTGGAGGTGAAGTGAGGTGAAATGATAGGAGAACTTAGCAGAATTATAATCATAAATAAAATGGTACTAAGCAAACTGATGGAGTTGCAAGGTCATTAATCTTTGGATCCAGATGAGGTTCATCCTAGGACCTTAAAAGAGGTCACTACTGAGTTAGTAACCATTGGTGTTAGTTTTCCAAATTTCTCTAGATTCGGGACAGGTTCCGTCAACTAGAGAGTAGCAGATATAACCCATCTATTTAGGAAGGGAGGGAGGCAGAAAACAGGAAGCTATAGACTAGTTAGCTTAATACTTGTCATGGAGAAGATGTTTGAATTGATTATTAAACAGATTATAGTTAGAAAAATTCAAGGTAGTTGGCAAGAAGCGGAATGATTTCACCAAAGGGAAATCATATTTAGCCAATTAACCAATATACTGTAGTCCCTTGAAGAAGTAACTTGTGTTTTAGATGTTATGTACTTAGATTTACAGAAAACTTTTGATAAGATGTCATATCAAAGGTTACTGCAGAAAATAAAAGCTCGTGGTGTGTGATGGGTAATTTTATTGTGGGTAGATGATCAGCTGGCTATCAGAAAACAGAAAGTATGCAAAAAAAAGGCCTTTGTCTGATTGGCTGATTGTGATGACTGGCATGTAATAGGGTATGTGCTGGGATTTGAATTTTTTACAATTTACACCAATGACTTAGATGAGGAGGACTGGAGGCATGGTAGCTAAATTCACAGATAACATTAGGATAGGTAGCAAAGCACGTGTGAAGAAGACGTACAGAAAATGCACCTAGATATAGATTGTTTGAATGTGCAGACAAAAGTCTGGTAGATGGAGGATAATATGGGAAAATGTGAAGTTAATTTTGGCAGGAAAAATGAAAAAAAAACTGAGTTTTACTAAATGGAGAACAACTGAGGATTCTGAGGGGGCAGATGGATTTAGGTATTCCAGTGCCTAAGGCATAAATGTGTCGGTAGGCAGGAACAGCATATAATCAAGAAAGCTAACGGGATGTTGTCCTTATCAAAAACGAATTGAACATAAAAGAAAGGCTGCTGTGCTTCAGTTATACAGTTGTACAACTCAAACTCAGTTATTGTCTTCTTATTAAAGGAAGGATGTCAATGCATTGGAGGCAATTCAGAAGAGATTTATGAGATTGATACTGAGAATGAGTGAATTGTCAAATGAGGAAAGATTGGACAGACTGGAATTGTTTCAGCTGGAATTTAGAATTGTAAAGGATTACTTGATTGAAGCATAAGATTCTGAATGGTTTTGACAAAGTGGATGTAGAAAGGATGTTTCCTCTTAAGGTTATAGTCTAGACTGGGGGGCACTGTTTTAAGATGAGGGTTCGGGACAAAGTTATAGCTGTTGTTCTCTCGGTGACGTGTGACTGTGGAACTCTGTGCCTCATGGAGAATGTTTTTAAGATACAGGTGAATGGGTTCTTTTTAGGCAGGAAAATTAAGCATTATTGTAGGTAACTAGGAACATAGAATTTGAAATATAAACCAGATCAGTCATGATCACAGCAAGCTCGAGAGGTCAAATAAACTGCTTCTGCTCCTGTTTTGTGTATTTGTATATCTGTGTTTTCATCCTCGATGACCACTTAATGAAATTGACATACGTTTGTCCCATTTCACACCTATTTTTCTTGACACATTTACAATCATTACTAATTAAGAGATGAACAGTCTCCTAGGCTTAGCCACATTCAAACAACGTTTCAACAAAGGATTTTTGTATGAACTGAATTAGGCCTCTTCTTTGCTTCTTGACATATCATACTTTTACAGAACTCTAGCTAATATTAAACTGAGCTTATGCACCATGCTTTGTGGTTGAGGTACATAGAGAATGCAATTTAAAGTGAAGTACTTAATTACATGACAACTTAAGTTCTAACAGCGAAATAATCAAGTAAAGCAAGTATTTTGCTGCTTCTGTGAAAGTACCACATGAGACTCAACTGTTTCCATTGCTCTAGTTCTTAAATGTATAAACTAGAGGAACAAAAACATGCCATTGCTGTCCTGGGAATTCTGATGTGCTGTATCTCCAACACAATGTCAGCAATATGTGACTTTAGAAAGATGAACAGCAACTGAAGTATTCTTAAAACTGTTCTAAATGACTTTTTGCTGTGATTCATGAAATCATGTATGGGAAACATTGGGGCTTTTTACGTTTCTTTTAATTACACATTTACTGCCTTATTGTTTGTTTGTGTTTGTGTTTTGATGTCTGCCTTCAATCTACTTTTCCCATTGGATTATATTTACAGGAATTAATACTTGATTGATAGCATTAAAATATTTTTAGGAATCTATCGCTATGGAGATGGAAAAGGAATTCACAGCAACAGGGACAGTTTTCTCTCCTTAATCCTCCTTTCCCTCACTGATTAAAATTCTGTCTATCTCAGCTTTGAATATGCTTAGAAACCTAGCCTCTACATTCCTCTGTGGTAAAGAACTCCAGAGATTCACAACCCTCAGAGAAGCAATTCATCCGCATCTCTCTCTTAAATATGCAATCCATTATGAGATTAGGTCCTCCGGTCTTATACTCTGGTCTTTCCCGCAGGGAATACAATTTTCCCTGTCAAGTCCTCGAAGAATCTTACATGTTTCAGTAAGGTCACCTCTCATTCTTCTATACTCCAACGAGCAAAGACCCAGTCCCTTCAACCTCTTCTCATAAGACAGTCCGTCCGTACCTGATATCAGCCTAATGAAAATTACTGCTGAACTTGGATGTTAGCTTGTTGTGGATTCATGATGAGTATTCCCAAATTCCTCTGTGCTGTAGTTTTCTGCATAATTTCTCCATTTAAATAATATTCAGCTCCTCTATTCTTCTTGCTAAAGTACATATCCTGACTTTCCTCCATATTGTAATCCATTTGTCAAGATTTTAGTCAATTATTTAATCCGTTTATTTATCCCTCTGTGGTGTCTTTGTATAATCCGCTCCACTTCCCCATCTATTTTCATGCCATTTGTGAACTTGGCTGTAGTACGTTCACGTTTCTCACGCAAGTCATGAACATGTATTGTAAATATTTGTTGCCTCAACAATCATCTCTGTGGCACAGAGGTTTCCACCCTGAAATTGTGCCACCACCCCCCCACCCCTTTTCAACACTTTGACGTATATTTGTTAGCCAATTATCTATACCCATGCTAATATACTACCCTCAATACTATGGGTTCTTCTCTTATTAAGTAGCCTAATATACTTTAGAAACACCTTCTGAAAATCCAAATATATTGCATCCACTGTTTACCCTTTACTTAATCTGCTTGTTAGCTCCTCAAAGAATTCCAGTAATTTTGACAGATATGATTTCCCCTTCAGGAAGTCACACTGACTCTGTATGATCCTATTATGCATTCTGTAGTGATTCGAACCAGCTGAATCTTGTTGACTATGAGATCCTTGATTGGGATCATTAACCTGGGCCAATGAAGAAAGCCCTAGCTGACCAATAAAACCATGAGTTTAGAGTCTCCTCAATTCAGGGGACTGAGACTGAGCTACCTACCTACCTACCTACCTACCTACCTACCTACCTACCTACCTACCTACCTACCTACCTACCTACCTACCTACCTACCTACCTACCTACCTACCTACCTACCTACCGTGCACTATTAAATAAAGGGTGACTTACAGATGGGATACTGGCATCTGTGCAGTTATTTCAGTGGTGATGGGAGAAAACAGGCTGTGCCTGAAGAATGTTTGCTTGCAACAGTCATCTTGGACTTGGGATAAACATTTCTGGTGTCATGTCTATATTTGGGAAGCTTAACTTGTTTGATTCTGCTGTCGAAAACTGGGCCCAGTATGTGGGCAATATTTTTTTCCAAATGACATTGTGGCAAATGAAAAGCAACCAGTAATCCTTCTGACTTCTTGGTTATAAGGGGCTTAATTTTCCCAGAGTCACTAGACAATAAAAGCCTTCCAAGAGTTGATGGTGTTGGTTAAGGACTATTATGACCCCAAACCTCCTCTAATTCTGAGTTGCTATTAGTTTGATTCGGCTGTTAGAGAACTGGAGGAGTCTGTATTGGGATTTTTGAGGAGTTTGAGATGACTGGCAGAGGAATGCAATTTTGGATTAAATTGAATGAGATGCTGAGAGATCACTTGGTAAGTGGGATTAATGATGTAACCATGCAGAAGTGCCTACTAGCTGAAGTCCAATTGGGCTTCAAACAGGCAGCACAACTGGCATTGTCATTAGAAAATTAATGCAAGTGGAGCCTGGGAGCTACAGGACATCCCAATGGAAGTCAACTCCCTCATCTGTCTGACTGAAGTTGGGGAACGCCTCCTTAAAGGAAATTGCAGAACCCCCTGCTGGGCATATCCTGAGCAGGGGACCCGAGGCCAGCCCACAGCAGAACCCAACAACAAAGCCGAGCCTTGGCCAAGTGCCTAAAAGTTTTTCAGGATCAGGGCTCAACTCCTCTGCCATTTCTAGGTTTCTATTATTATTTCTCCACCTCATTCTCAAGAGTCTACATTCACTTTGACTTCTGTCTTCTTTTTGTATATTTAAAGGAGCCCTTGCTGTATGTCTTGCTATTATTTGTACATTTACCTGCAAAATTTATTTTCTCTCCTTTTTTGTTGTCTTTTGGTAATTTTTTAAAACAATATTCCCAATCCTCTGGCTTGCTACTAACTCTTGCCACTTTACAATGTGTTTTTCTTTCAATCTGATGCTATCGCTAACTTCCCTGGTTAACCTTAGTTAACTTATCCCATTCATAGAATCCTTCTTCCTCACTAGAGCATGAACTATTTCTTAAACTTCTGGCATTATGGCCCTCAATCATCTTCGCTGTTAAGTTCCTTCACTCCAGCCAGCTCAGCCCACATTCCTTTGTAATTAGAGATAAAAGGTACGGCAGATGCTAGAGAATCCGAGATAACAAGGCGTGGGGCTGGATGAACACAGCAGGCCAAGCAGCATCATAGGAGCAGGAAAGCTTGACGTTTCGGGCCTAGTTGTAATTACACTTATTTATGCTAATCATTTGCTTCTGACCCAAAATCCTCCCTCTCAAACTGAACGCTAGATTCAGGCATGTTATGGTCACTGTTTCCAGGACGATCTTTTAGAACGTAGAACATAGAACATTACAGCGCAGTACAGGCCCTTCGGCCCTTGATGTTGTGCCGACCTGTGAAACCAATCTGAAGCCCATCTAACCTACACTATTCCATTATCATCCATATGTTTATCCAATGACCATTTATATGCCCTTAAAGTTGGCGAGTCTACTACTGTTGCAGGCAGGGCATTCCACGCCTTTACTACGCTCTGAGTAAAGAACCTACCTCTGACATCTGTCCTATATCTATCATCCCTCAATTTAAAGCAATGTCCCCTTGTGCTAGCCGTGACCATCCGAGGAAAAAGGCTCTCACTGTCCACCCTATCTAATCCTCTGATCATCTTGTATGTCTCCATTAAGTCACCTCTTAACCTTCTTCTCTCTAACGAAAACAGCCTCAAGTCCCTCAGCTTTTCCGCATAAGACCTTCCCTCCATACCAGGCAACATCCTGGTAAATCTCCTCTGCACCCTTTCCAATGCTTCCACATCCTTCCTATAATGCAGCGACCAGAACTGCACGCAATACTCCAAGTGCGGCCAGAGTTTTGTACAGCTGCAACATGACCTCATGGCTCCGAAACTGAATCCCTCTACCAATAAAACCTAACACACTGTATGCCTTCCTAATAACCCTATCAACTTGGGTGACAACTTTCAGGGATCTATGCACATGGACACTGAGATCTCTTTGCTCATCCACACTACCAAGAATCTTACCATTAGCCCTGTACTCTGTATTCCTGTTACTCATTCCAAAGTGAATCACCTCACACTTTTCCACATTAAACTCCATTTGCCACCTCTCAGCCCAGCTCTGCAGCTTATTTATGTCCCTCTGTAACCTGCAACATCCTTCCGCACTTTCCACAACTCCACCAACTTTAGTGTCATCCGCAAATTTACTAACCCATCCTTCTACGCCCTCATCCAGGTCATTTATAAAAATGACAAACAGCAGTGGCCCCAAAACAGATCCTTGCAGTACACCACTAGTAACTGAACTCCAGGATGAACATTTCCCATCAACCACCACGCTCTGTCTTCTTACAGCTAGCCAATTTCTGGTCCAAGCTGCTAAATCACCCTCAATCCCCTGCCTCCGTATTTTCTGCAATAGCCTACCGTGGGGAACCTTATCAAACGCTTTACTGAAATCCATATACACCACATCAACTGCTTTACCCTCATCCACCAGTTTGGTCACCTTCTCAAAGAACTCAATAAGGTTTGTGAGGCATGACTTACCCTTCACAAAACCATGTTGACTATCCCTAATCAAATTAATCCTTTCTAGATGATTATAAATCCTATCACTTATAATCCTTTCCAACACTTTACCCACAACTGAAGTAAGGCTCAGTGGTCTATAATTACCAGGGTTGTCTCTACTCCCCTTCTTGAACAAGGGGACAACATTTGCTATCCTCCAGTCTTCTGGCGCTATTCCTGTAGACAATGATGACATAAAGATCAAAGCCAAAGGCTCTGCAATCTCTTCCCTAGCTTCCCAGAGAATCCTAGGATAAATACCATCCGGCCCAGGTGATTTATCTATTTTCACACTTTCCAGAATTGCTAACACCTCCTCCTTGTGAACCTCAATCCTGACTAGTCTAATTGCCTGTATCTCAGCATTCTCCTCGTCAACAGTATCTTTTTCATGTGCGAATACTGATGAAAAATATTCATTTAGCACCTCTCCTATCTCTTTGAACTCCGTGCACAACTTCCTGCTACTGTCCTTGACTGGCCCTAATCTTACTCTAGTCATTCTTTTATTCCTGACATACCTATAGAAAGCTTTAGGGTTTTAATTAGAATCCCTACAGTGTGGAAACAGGCCCTTTGGCCCAACAAGTCCACACTGACCCTGGGAGTATCCCACCCAGACCCATCCCCCTATAACCCACACACCCCTGAACACTATGGGCAATTTAGCATGGCTAATCCACCTAGCCTGCACATCTTTGGACTGTGGGAAGAAACTGCAGCACCTGGAGGAAACCCACACAGACACAGGGAGAATGTGCAAACTCTACACAGACAATCACCTGAGGCTGGAATTGAACCTGGGTCCCTAGCACTGTGAGGTTGCAGTGCTAACCACTGAGCCACTGCGCCACCCTTGATCCTTGATCCTCCTTTTCCTTGATCCTACCTACCAAAGACTTCTCATGTCCCCTCCTGGCTATTCTTAGCTCTCTCTTTAGGTCCTTCCTGGCTAACTTGTAACTCTCAAGTGCCCTAACTGAGCCTTCATGCCTCATCTTTACATAAGCCTCCTTCTTCCTCTTGACAAGAGATTCAACTTCTTTAGTAAACCACGGTTCCCTCCCTCAAGCACTTCCTCCCTGCCTGACAGGTACATATTTATCAAGGACAAGCAGTAGCTGTTCCTTGAACAAGCTCCTCATTTCAATTGTGCCCAGCCCTTGCAGTTTCCTTCCCCATCCTATGCATCCTAAATCTTGCCTAATCGCCTCATAATTGCCTTTCCCCCAGCTATAACTCTTGCCCTGCGCTTTATACCTATCCCTTTCCATCGCTAAAGTAAACGTAATCGAATTGTGGTCACTATCACCGAAGTGCTCACCTACCTCCAATTCTAATACCTGGCCTGGTTCATTACCCAGTACCAAATCCAATGTTGCCTCGCCTCTTGTTGGCCTATCTACATACTGCGTAGGAAACCCTCCTGCACACATTGGACAAAAACTCACCCATCTAAAGTACTCAAACTAAAGCATTTCCAGTCAATATTTGGAAAGTTAAAGTCCCCCATAACAACTACCCAGTTACTTTCGCTCCTATCCAGAATCATCTTTGCAATCCTTTCCTCTACATCTCTGGAACTTTTCGGCGGCCTGTAGAAAACTCCCAACAAGGTGACCTCTCCTTTCCTGTTTCTAACCTCAGCCCATACTACCTCAGTAGATGAGTCCTCATCAAACATCCCTTCTGCCACCATAATACTGTCCTTGACTAACAATGCCACACCTCCCCCTCTTTTACCACCTTCCCTGATCTTACTGAAACATCTAAACCCCGGAACCTGCAACAACCATTCCTGTCCCTGCTCTATCCATGTCTCCAAAACGGCCACAACATTGAAGTCCCAGGTACCAACTCATGCTGCAAGTTCACCCACCTTATTCCGGATGCTCCTGGCATTGAAGTAGACACACTTCATATTAAACCTGTCTCATTACACATCACCAGATCCAAATCCCTCGTTGCATCCATAGCACATTGTTCAATTAAAGTATACATGGCACAGTGGCTTAGTGGTTAGCATTACTGCCTCACAGTGCCAGGGAACTAGGTTCAATTCCACCCTCAGGTGACTGTCTGTGGGGAGTTTGTACATTATCCCTGTGTCTGTGTGGATTTCCTCCCACAGTCCAAAGATGTGCAAGTTAGGTGGATTGGCTGTGCTAAATTGCCCATAGCACAGGCTAGGCATGTTAACCATAGGAAGGCAGGGTTACAGGGGTGGGTCTGGGTGGGATGCTGTTCAAAGGGTCAGTGTTGGGCCAAATGGCCTGTTTCCACACAGTAGGGATTCTATGATCAATATACTCAATAAATTATTTGTCATGGCTTCCTCTCACAATCCCAATCTATATGAAGATTGAAGTCACCCATGATTAATATACTGCAAACTCCTCTGGACTATCACCAATGCCACCATATCTCATCTTAGATAAGGGACCAAACTGTTCACAATATTTGTAGGTATGGCCTGACTACTGTCTTGCATAGTTTTAGCAAGAATTCCATATTTTAATACTCCATTCCTTTTGAAATAAATGAAACCATTCCATTTGCTTTTCCTGTTACCCACTGAACTATGCTATACTTTCCTGTGGTCTTTCTCAATTTAGATAACATTTAGTTCTCCTATTTTTCTTCTGTTAAAATGCATAACTGTATATTTTCCCATATTATGTCCCATCTGACAAGTGTTTTCCCACTCACTGATCCTTTCCATTGACCTCGGTAGGTAGCTCCTTCAAGCACAGACCAAACCTTATTTTGGGTGGGAGCATCCCACCCAGATCCAACCCCCTACCCTATCCCTCTAACCCTACATTTCCCATATCTAAACCACCTAGCTTGCATGTCCCTGGGCACTGGTGCTGTGAGGCAGCAGTGCTACCCACTGAGCCATTGTACCACCCATTGTATTCAAGTGTTACTTATGGTACACATTCTATAACATGCATTGCAATAATAGATGCAGAAAAGTACATTCATGTGTATGAAAATATGGTTCTGTAATGAGTTGCTTCTGCATGGCTAATTGCATTCTGTTCAAATTCTTGCAAAATATTATTGTTTCTGTTGTTTCACATAGTATTATGAAAGCTTTCGTAATGCTTTGAGACATTGAATGTGAAGCATTGTGAAGTAATTGACTTATTTCTTGTTCTGTAGATGCCTGGGTGTTTTGTAATGGTCACTTAAGACATTGGCATTTTTCCTAACAAGGTACTTCTTGGAATCTACATGGATCCATCTACAAAATCTGTTTGCTGCTTCGATTTAGTAAGGGGATCTAAGGTTACAGGGAGCAGGCAGGAGAATGGTGTTGAGAAACATATCAGCCAAGATTGAATGGCGGAACTCAGTTGAGATTTCTGAATACTTGGAAATGCATGTAAACTCGGGCAAAATCAGCATGGGGAGGTCATGCCTGAAGTCTTTGAGGAAATAATGAGCAGGTTAGACTAAGGAGAGCCAATAGATGTTATCTACCTGGACTTCAGGAAGACCTTTGATAAGGTGCCACGCAGGAGGCTGCTGAGTAAGATCAGGGCCCACGGGGTTAGAGGCAAGATGCTAGCATGGATAGAAGATTGGCTGTCTGGCAGAAAGCAGAGAGTGGGGTTAAAAAGATCTTTCTCAGGATGGCAGCCAGTGACAAGTGGTGTTCCACAATGGTCAGTGTTGGGACCACTACTTTTCACTTTGTACATTAATGATCTAGAGGAAGGAACTGAGGGCATTTTGGCTAAGTTTGCAGATGTTAGAAAGATAGGCAGAGGGACAGGTAGTATTGAGCATGTAGGGAGGCTGCAGAAGGGTTTGGACAGGTTAGGAGAGTAGGCAAAGAAGTGGCAGATGGAGTACAACATGGGAAAGTGTGAGGTCATGCACTTTGGTAAGAAGAATAGAAACATGGACTATTTTCTAAATGGGAGAAAATTCAGAAGTCTGAAGTGCAAAGAGACTTGGGAGTTCTAGTCCAGGATTCTCTCGAGGTAAACTTGCAGGTTGAATCAGTAGTTAGGAAGGCAAATGCAACTTTGGCATTTATTTTTAGAGGACTTGAATATAAAAGCAGGGATGTACTTCTGAGTATCTATAAGGCCCTGGTCAGGCCACATTTGGAGTATTGTGTGCAGTTTTGGGCCCCATATTTCAGGAAAGACATACTGGCCGTAGAGCAGGCGCAGGGGTTCACGAGAATAGTCCCAGGAATGAAAAGTTTAACATATGAGTAACGTTTGAAGACTCTGGATCTATACTTGATGGGGTTTAGAAGGATGTGGGGAATCTAATTGAAACTTACAGAATATTGAATAGCCTGGAAAGAGTGGATGTTGGAATGATGTTTCCATTGGTATGAAAGACTAGAACCCGAGGGCACAGCCTTAGAGTAAAGGGAAGACCTTTTAGAACAGAGAAAGAGAAACTTCTTCAGCCAGAAAGTGGTGAATCTATGGAATTCACTGCCATAGAAGGCTGGAGGCCTGGTCAATGAGTATATTTAAGACAGAGATAGATAGGTTCTTGATTGTCAAGGGAATCAAGGGTTATGGGGAGAAAGCAGAAGAATGGAGTTGAGAAACTTATCATCCATGATTGAATGGTGGAGCAGACTTGATGGGCTGAATGGTCTAACTTCTGCATCAATGCCTTATGGAATGGCATAATTCTGTTTCTCTACCACATTGTCTGATGGTCTGATATCCATGTGCTTGGGTTTTGACTGTCCAATGGATCGTTTCTGATTGAACAATGTTGTGGAGGCAGTTGGAGTTGGTGTCTAGCTGCTGTAGGGGGAAGATGCTTCCTAGCTCAGCTCTACTGCTTCTGACATATCCCTTGTTGTACAGTAATATGCTATCTGACATATTAATTGAGCTGCTCTCATGAGAAAACTGAGGGTGTTTATCTCAATATTTCCTGCATGACTTCACGTATAAGAATCCCAGAGAAATCTATGCCTGTCTAGTGTCCACATGAGCCAGAATACCATGGCTAAGAGCCATATACATGTTCTAAAGTCTATCCTTGTTGCCTTCAAGAGCGAACCATTTTTGGCCAAGTGAATGATTTGATGTATCTAACGTTTATTTGTTTACTTATTTTAAACAACAAACAATTGCTCAGTGATTCTCTGCAGAGGAAACAGTTCCCTTTGTGTATGAATTTGTTTGTTTGTGTGTGATAGTGTATTGAGAAGGTAGACATTAATTCTTGTGCATTTATTCATTTGGCTTCACATTTTTGCTGAATAAGCCTACTTTTCGCATTAAATCAACAATTTTCTTATATACTAAATAAACCTTGTTGCTGAATTTTAAAACTATTTTGTATAAAATATACAATTGGTCATTTGATAACAGGGTAAAATATTTAATTTTAGGTTGTTACCTGTGGCATAGTGGGACCAGGAGACATAGTGCACTTCTTTCACCCTAGTCATAACATTAGACAAATGAAAATTAAGCAAAATTTTAAGTTTATGTCTAAATGTGTTTCCTTGACTTCAAATTCCTCAAGTTCAGAGAAACAACACAATCTCTGAAGAGAAATCTGTGGACCCATGATGAAGGAGCTGATGTGACCAGGGAATACAAAATAAGTGGAACAGAATTTAGGTGTGTAGATTCCCAAGTTGACAGGCTTGAGAGCAGGTAACAAGCTTTCAGGTTAAGGCATCTTTCTCAATGCCAACATAAAAGGCAAATAGCAACAAAAGAGCACAGGTTCTGGCCTTGCATCAATTCTGTGATGGCATTAGACCACGCTGAGGGGTTAACTTCAACCCATAGATTAAAAGCTATAGACTGATTGATTGAAAATTGTTTTTGGATTGTAAATATAATACACAACATTTTCAACTAATATGAAATCTGATTGCCATAACATGTCACTTCTATGGTTACATGGAGCACACAGTTGAATGAATCCACAACAATTTTCCATACAGTATCTGTACCACTATTTTTAGAACTGTAAACAAACAGCTGGAGGTTAATTTTTAAACAAAAAATGGCGAGTGTGATTATTTACAAAAGGTGTTTGTTCTGTGGCCTTCTCCCACAACTTCTCAACAGTAACGTACAAAAAACCAGCACCACCTAGCACATTTGGAATACTTGTGTTATTGTTGATTCACCCCAAAAAAGAAATCATAAATGCTTTTGTTAGTCAGCTTATTTCGCAACTTTACATGAGCACATCATACTGCTTTAAAATAATGCTGGTTTGTGTTCAGTCATAATGTTTTACTGCACTTCTGTTTTATGGTTACCAATTATATAATTCCCAGAACAATATCCCTGCATTGATGAAGGGTCTAGGCCCGAAACATCAAGCCTTCCTGCTCCTATGATGCTGCTTGGTCTGCTGTGTTCATCCAGCCCCACAACTTGTTATCCCAGCATTTCTGTTTTTTTAAAAACAAATATATTAATTTAGCAAAAATGTTCTATTTTTTTGAATGTTAAAAGAATTATCTTGCATTTCTTTGGTTGAACATGATCACGTTTCCCTCACATTTTCTCTAAAGTTTGTTTTTGAGGCTCAACTTAACAGCAGGGCTTGAGACTTAGAATGATATGGGAATCAATGCTGTCTCTGTTTCTCAATGCAGTCTTCTTTACATGTTAAAGGAGTAGAGGCTATACATTTTTAAAAGCATTTCTTTTACACAAAGCAATAGCATTAACATGGTTCACAAAAAAGACATTAAGCACTCAGCAGTATATGCAAGAAACATAACCAGTGGTGGAACACTAGAAATGAGTTTTGTAATGCATTGTACTAGGAATACATAATATTCCTGAGAACAATTCATCTGCCTTAGATAGTGAAGCTTTAAAATATATTATGAATAGGGCCAAATTTCACACAAAGTACCTTTTAGCTGTAATGGAAAATTCAAACATTTCCTGATTTGATTGCACCATCAACTTAATAACCAGCTTTACTTTAGATTTTTGAAGCTTTGCGTAAAACCTTTTTCGGCTCAAAACAGATAATCCAGACTCATTGACCCCATTAACAGATTGGAGCATGTTAAGAACTGGGGGTTGACAGAGATAAGAAGGCAGGACTTAAAGCTAGTCGAGGGAGCAGAAAAAGAGGAGGACAGGGCAACTGAATTAGTGGGAAGCAAAGGGTCAAGTTTCCCAACTTTTATTTTACCATGCAGGATGGTGGTGTGACAGAAGTATTGCTTTCAACACACTATGGTATAGTAACTGTTACAAGGTCAATCATTTGGACCTCATAGAATGAGATCCCTGATTGTGGCTGTCAAGTTGGTCCAATGAGGGAGCCTTGGCCAACATATAAAAAGGTTGAGCACCAGAGATACTGACACTCTAGTGTCTGACTCTGTATGAGGCAGTATTATCATCAAGGACTGCTTGTGTGTAAATGAAGGATGGCTTGTAATGGGATACTAGCCTCCGTGGAGTTATTTCAAATGGGAAACAAAATTCAATAAATTTACATGCAATGAGAACTCAAACACAATTTTAGCAATTCTTTGGCATCTTAGCAATTAATTTGGAGGTGCACAGGAAACACAAGCTTCCACTTCCATGACCAGGTAGAGCAGTCTTCAGTCTTGAAATGGACTGAGTTGGAGCTGTCTGTCAGTCCTTGCAGAGCTTTTCTGTGAGAAGGGAGAAGAGGCATCATGGTGTGACGGCTGGCCAATTAGTGAGCTGAACACGTACGGGACTGACCCAATGATATGACAGAGACTAGGGGTCAACCAGAAATCCTGGTACTGTCTGGCTGTCCACATGCTGATGTCATCTTTTAAAAAAAAAAAATCAGCTGTCTGTTGCACGTAAAAGCTATTTTCAAGCATTGGTCTGACAGCAGCAGGCTAAAGACGAGAAGTGGACTTCAATTCTTAACAAGGTGATTTGGAAGAGTAAATTACTGCATTGAATCATATAAAATCCTGAGGGGTCTTCATAGTTGAGATGAAGAGATGATGATTTCTCTTATGGGGAAAATCTAGAATTAGGTATCACTGATCAAAAATCAGGAGTTGCCCATTTAAAACAACAATTGGGCAATTTTTTTTTGAAGGTTGTAAGTTTTTGAAACTCTGCTTTCAGAATATTCAAAGACGCTGCCTCCAGCACCTCTTCAAGGAGAGATCCTTATTAAGCAAAGGGATGAAAGGCTATCAGAGGTAGATTGGAATTTGGAGTTCAGATTAAAAATCAGATCAGCCATGAGCTTATTGAATGGTGGATAAGGCTCGAGAGACTGAGTGGTCTACTCATGTTCCTGATTTGTAAGTTCATACAAGATCTCTGAGTAAGGACCTGAAGAGTTTAAAGTAGCAAGAACCCGAGTAAAGCTTCAGGACATGCCAGGGAGAACCCCACATTTCATCAATTCCTCCCAGCATGACCTTGTCCAAATCATCTAGGAACAGTTGTTCCCAGTTATTGGAAGGAAGAAAGTCTCTTCTCTGACCAAGAAGGTGCAGAGGAAGGATTCAGATGTAAGTAGCCATGGAATGCAACAAAGAGTCGTGGTCCATTAGTCTCCCTCTCCCTGGTATCCTGGACAACTATTCCCTGCACCAAGATCATCACAAACAAAACTGGTTATTTATCTTTTGGTTGTTTGTTGGATTTTGCTGTGTGAATAACAGCTGCTGCTCCACAATAAAAACTTACTTCCAGTAAGATATATGGATTAAGTTGTTTCTAAGAGACATAATAAAGCTTCACATTAATTCATGTCTTTTTCAGATGGAAATTTTGCATTCACTGCAAAATTGCCTTTGTGTTTCTCGTCTCCAAGAAGCAATTGTGAGAAAATTTGGAATGGGGTATTTGAATTATTTCACCACATAAAGAACAGAATTTTTTGGGGCTACAATAATATCATTAAGTCAACGTGCATTTGACTTGTTAAAAGGTATAATAACAGGATTGCAAAATCCCACTGAGAAAGAAATAATGAAATCAAGAGTATTACATAAAAGGCTTATTGCAACATATAAATTCAACTCAATCTATAAAGAGAACTAAACATTTCAAAATATCTTTGAAGTTTCAAGAAGCTGATAGATAAACTGCTTAATCTGAAGTACAAGGAACATTGCACCTTGGCAGCTGAGCCTGCTGTTCAAATATATAAATGATAATGCCTGATGTTTCTTTCACTCATAAATAAATGATACTGCTCAAGCAATGCTGACAATTTCCTCTGTGTAATGTTTGTCAACAAAAGTGCATGGATATGTGCAAATTATCAAGCATAAATATTTGCACTGCTTTGAATAAAGAAATAAATGTGTTCTCTGTGCCGTTGTGGTCATTTAAAAGGATTTCCATTTATGTAAACTCTATTTTCCAATTTGGACTCTCTCCAAATCTAATTATTCACTCCTGTTAAATCAGGCAAATGAGGCAAGAGGAGAATGTGATAGAACGTCAGAAGTAACAAGAAGAGACACTTTAAAGCTGATACGTAGATAAGGTAGAATTCACACGAGGGCCTATGTAGTCAAACAGCATCAGGTAGAATCTTCTAGAGATGTCTCTGGCAGTGCCATACAAGCAGAAAACATTACCAAATGTTGATGAAGGACCACTACAAACTTCTTTTTAAAATCCTCCCCAGTAGACCCAAGGCACACTGAAAGAGGTCAGTTGTACTCATCGCAAAAAATATATCCGAGATTCTGCGTAATTTTGACAGAGCAAAGTTGACAGTGGCATAACCATGGTTTATACAATGTGGGTTGAGAAACAGAGGAACAGCCTCAATATCCACAATGGGAGATAAAGGTGGGATTTCTCTTTATACCTTCTGAATACACTCAATTAGTGTTCCTTTGAGTCATCTGAATATCTCTGGGACTAAAAAAAAGTGTCACGGTTTGCAATAGCTGATGAACCACGAAATACCAAATTTGATCCTGTTGAAGATCCAGCAATCAAAGATGGGATCTCCTCAAACTTTACAAAGAGTATTCTGTAAAATAAGTAGATAAAAGAGGCCCCTCAGAATTGTTCACTGATGCCCAGTTTGGGTTCCACCAGGGTCATTCAGCTCCTGACCTCATTTCAGTCCAGGTTCAAACATGAACAAAAGAGCTGAATTCTAGGGATGAGGTGAGGTGAGAATGGGAGCCCTTGACGTAACCGAGTATGGCATCAATGAGCTGCAGCAAAACTGGAATCGATGCAAATCAGGGTGGGGGATAGGGGTAGCTCTCCACTGTTTGGAGTCATACCTGGCACGTAGGACCTGGCACATAACCATGGTTATGCCACTGTCAACTTTGCTCTGTCAAAATTGTAGTTGTTGGAGATCAGTCATCTCACCTTGAGGACATCTCTGAAGATGTTCCTCAGGGTAATATCTTCGGCTGAACTATATTCAGCTGCTTCATCAGTACCTGTCGCTCTATCCTAAAATTAGAAGTGGCCGATGATTGCATAACGTTTAATACAATTGATAACTACTCAGACACCGAAGCAATCCACAGCCAAATACCACAAGACACTCAGTAGCAACAGTATGTACCATCTACAAGTTTTTCTTCAGAAATTCACCAAGAATCCTTATACAGCACCTTCAAAGCACATAACCACTACTATTGAGAAGGACGAGGGCAGCAGATACTCAGGAAGACCAGCTTGCCAGATTTCGCCTCCAAGCCACTCACCATCCTGACTTGGGAAAATGTCACCTTTCCTTCATTGGAAATGTGGGTCAAAATCCTGAAACTTCTTCCCTAATGGCAGTGTGGGTCTACCTACAGCACATCGACTGCAGCAGTTCAGGAATAACCAGCGATGTGCAATAATTGCTGTGCAGCCACTGACATTAACGTCTCATGGGTTACAAAGGAGAAAGGATGTAGATGTGGCATGCACAAACATGGGTTGGTGTAACATCAAATTAGATTGAAGCATTTACTAATGGCGATTAACCCTTTCAAAGACACAGCCGATCCCTTTGTAAGTTGGTGCTGTGATATATCAGAGAACCCAAAAATAAAGGTAAAATCAGCAGGCATTCACCTTTGGATTTGTAATAAGGTTTGCTAGCTAGAGAAATTGCATTCTTGCTCTCTCACGTATATATCTCTTGGAATGAAAAACAACAAACCTCCTTGATTTCTGAGGAAGTGTCTTGGCCCGAAACGTCAGCTTTCCTGCTCCTCTGATGCTGCTTGGCCTGCTGTGTTCATCCAGCTCTACACCTTGTTATCTCAGATTCTCCAGCGTCGGCAGTTCCCGCTATCTCTAAACGTCCTTGCTATTGTACTTTGTAAAATTGAATAATATGCTGCCTGTATCCCTAATGAGTTGGCGAGGTGTAAAAACGAAGGAAGGAAGTGAGGGTATTTTTTTTGCAGCCTGGGTGCAAAGGAGCAACCCATTACTCCCTCATTGCATTTCCTTCATCTGACCTCCAAACACCAGCCATCCTACCCATCTCCCAGAAAGTGTAGTTCAGTGGAACATGTTACAGCTCTCATTTGCACGGATCAGTTTTTTCCTAAACCTGTACCAGCACAACCAGGAACAGTAATTCAGACCAGAGATAATTCTGGGCCTGAGACATCGAGGATACATATCAACTGTTGATATGGTTGTGACTTATACTGGAGGTTGATAACTTTGACCAAAGTGTTGAAGGCAGTTCCCCAGTCAGCTACTCATTCACACTCCCTTAATTAGGTGCAACCAAACAGAGCGGTGAGAGGATGAGGTGGGTGACGGGTGACGGGTGACGGGTGGTGGCGGCGGTGGTGTTGGGAGGAAGGGAAAACTAAGAAATTGTCTGGGTAAGAGTCCAGATTGTCAGGCCAGCAGCTGAGAGCCATGCTCTCCTTACACCTTTTCCCCACTCCCCCATACGTCCCCTCACTATTTTCCCTTTTCCCTCCAACCATGTCCAGTTCCCATCATATTTTCTTCCACCCACCCATCTTGCTGCCTCCCACTCTTCTCTCCATCATTATCTCCGTTCTTACTCTCTTTCTTTCTCTTCCTGCATCCTCAGTATCTCTCTTTTCACCCCCCAACTACAGAGTCTCTCTCTCACTCCCAAATTCCAATCTTTGTCTTATTTTCCACATGCTTAATCTCTTGCTCTCTTCCTCTCTCCTCTCCACTCACAGTCTCTGTCTCTCCCACTCACCAATCCTGTGTTTTACTCTCTTTCCCCATCTCCAAACTCTGTTTCTCAACTCTCTATTCTCAGCCTCGCTCAGTCTCTCCCCCTCCGGAGTTTGTTCTCACACACACACACACATACACACACACTCATGACTGTCTCCCCGCTCTACTTTTCTCTCCACTCCCACATCTCTCTTTCTCTATCATTCTGATTCCCCTCCTCTCTGTTGTAACATCCTCTCATGCTCTGTCTTTCCCAAGCTTGTGCATCTAGTAGGAAATGACATACTAAACTGGATATAGGAATGGTTAGTGGGAAGGCGAACAGGAAGGCGAGGATTGGGTCTTTCTCAAGGGTTGACAAGCTCTACATGACGTCTATATGATGGCAGGCCATACCAATGGTTTTCGAATGTTGGGAGAACTGCAAAGTCTGTCACTGAGATTTGTTTTGCCATAGTTTTAATCTCTGATTTCTGTATTGGAACAAAATGGCTGCTATTTTCTTGATGCTGAATTCTAAATGACCCTTGACAAGGATGAGGAAGCTGTCGAAAGTTGGGAGGAAATACAATGTTCAAGATGTACTGACAGCACATTCTTGTTATTCACTATTTTAGGAATTAGAGGTTTGGAAATTTAACTGGAATAAATTCTCTGTGGGACCAGTTAAGGAATTTTTCTCTTTTCTAATTATGCATAGATGATAACAGTGAAAGTGATTTGTGTGTTCATTAAAAAATCAATTAATTAGAGTGGACACAAGCACAATTGTAGAAGGCCGTCAATGATGTTCCTATTCTAATTATTACCCAATAATTATTATTTAATTATAATATTATTTAATATTATTTAAATAAATATTATTTAAGTTATTTATTCTGTATAAAAAGTATAATCGTGAGGTGTGTACCCCTTGCACTACATTACTATTACTTAGAGTGTGTTTTTACATTGATTTTATGGATCTCTTGATTATCCAGAATATTTGATCAACCAGCATACTCCTGGTCCCATAGGTGCTGGAAAATAAAAGGTTTACTGTATGAATAATTTAAACATGTCTTCAACAAATAAGAAGATGCTGTTCCGCTCACAGTGAAAGAGAAAGTTATTGAGATGCACTATTAGTGGATAACGTGGGGTGCATCAGAAATGATGGATGACTTAGGGCTTAACAGATAACAGAATTGGTTGGAATGCATTTGAAAGTGCTGAGAAAGGTAAGGCAGGAAATTGTGGAGACACTGACCATAATCTTAGATATGAAGGTGGCCCAGAGGACTGGAGATTTACAAATGCTATGCAGTTTGTTCAAAAATGGGTGGTAAGGATAAATGTAAAGATGGAAAGCCATTGGAGGTGATAATAATAATATTACAGTCACTTGGACAAGTGTAAATTAGTTAAGGAAATCCAGCATGGATATGTTAAATGTGGCACCGTGGCTCAGCAATAAGCACTGCTGCCTCACAGTCCCAGGGACTCAGGTTCAATTCCATCCTTGGACAACTGCCTGTATGGAATTTGCACATTCTCCCTGTGTCTGCATGAGTTTCCATCCAGTGCTTCAGTTTCCTCCCACAGTCCAAAGATGTGTAGGTTAGGTGGATTGGCCATGCTAAATTGCCCATAGTGTCCAGGGATGTGCAGGCTGGATGGGTTGGCCATGGGAAATGCAGCGTTATGGGTGGAGCGTTGGGTTTGGGTGGGATGCCCTTCAGAGGGTCAGTTTGGACTCGATGAGCTGCAAGGTCTGCTTCCACATGTAAGGATTCTATGAAAAGATTGTTAATCAGATTGATTGAGTTTTACAATGAGCTATCAGATAATTTGTGAGGATGAATTAATTGCAATTTGAGTAACAATTAAAGCAAGAGCGAGAGTGAGATAAAATAATATTTAGTCTGTTACCTTGCAGAGATACCAGTCATTGCCAAATACAACGTGACCATACTGAAGTGAAAAAAAAAGTGTCAGATCACCAAATGTGTGGTGCAATTTAGAATTCATCAATATTCTGTTTATGGCTGCCGGCAAAGTGAACCTAAACAGACAAATACATAACAGCCATTATTCGGCCGTATACGTTATTACTTCAGAAGGAGTGTAACTGCTCCTGTATCATCCTAATCATTATAAATGATGATTTCATCTGGAGTGAATTGCTATCATTTAAGGATTCTGAAAAACAGACACAGAAAGATAGCGATCTGTAAACACATGAATAACCCAAATAAAGACAATTTGAAAATGAACTCAGCAACAAATTTGACTCTGGCAAACAGTTTTGATTAATGGTTTTAAAACTTGTGTGAAAACTGTGGAAAAAATGATTTTGCAAGCATGTTATTTAATAACAATAAATTTGTTTTCAAATACACACAACAATAAATGACGACCTAAAGTACAAACTCTCCCTCCTCCCCTCACCATTCCCCAACCCACAATACACCATAATCTGAGGGCATACATTGAGAATAAGGGGGGGGGGCACCATTTTAAGACAGAGATGGGGCATTTCTTCTCTGAGGGTAATGAATTTATGGAAGCCTTTACTGCAGAATGCTGTAGAGGTTGAGCCGTTATATATATTCACTGTTGAGGTAGATAGATTCTTAATCAGTAAGGGAATTGAGCCTTACAAGGAAAAGGCAGGAAAGTGGATTGCAGGATTATTGGATTAGCTATGATCTCATTAAATGGCTGGGCAATCTGATGATTGAATGGCCTGGTTCTGCTTCTACACGTTATGATCTTGTAAATATGTCAAAAAACAAGCACACCGTTTTTCAAAAAGCTCTTTAAAACACTAATTCTGGTAGCTGCTCATACAACCATAAATCAAGCAAAGCTTAGAGTCATAGCCGTATAAACAACTGTTAAGCTAAGTCTATCAGTGAGGAGTGAGAGTTTGGTAAACATTCACAATAAGTTTCCATTGTGCAACTGAATTAACATCCTCCAATGCTCTATATAATGGTGCCTTTGGAGTTGCCTTAGATGATGGGTGTCTGTTTATTTTTTTCAAAGGCTCAAAGATGGAGTTTCATTCAGAGAATTCAGGCACCTGTTCAGCTACCTCAAAGGCCCTAAATATCTGGGCTATAAATCACTGTAAAAATTGAACATTCTCCATACTGTTGAATACAGAAGATCATTGCAACCATTAGTGAATATGTTCTGAGATAATAGGTACTGCAGATGCTGGAGAATCCGAGATAACAAGGTGTGGAGCTGGATGAACACAGCAGGCCAAGCAGCATCATAGGAGCAGGAAAGCTTGACATTTTGGGCCCAGACCCTTCATCAGAAATAGAATATATTCTAATGAATTTGAACAATCAAACTATGCTGTTCAATTTAATTGCCATTTACCTTTTAAGGACAGAACTAATGATTAATCACTGCATTAAAAAATACATAATTTACGATGCATCCATTTGTGGCTTTTGAAATTGGAAAACAAACTTTTGAACTTAGCTGTGGAATGGTTGGTTTCTGTCTGCTGACTTGGTTTCCATCATGATTGAAGGCTACACTGAGATCCCATGGACCACCTCCCCTCATAAAACAGACCTGACTCTGTGAAAATAATGGGGTAACTAAAGTTACAACTTCCAAAATACAGGAGGCAAGAACAAGATTGATGTAAATGAGATCGCTACTCACACCCTTATCTGAGGGCCATAAAAAATTCACACACTGGGAATGAGGGGAGGGAATGTTGGAATCCCATCCATTATTATTTTTAAATCCCAACAGCATTATTCCAACATGGCATAAAACTTGTTTTCCCATCATTGGATCAACAACGTTGGCTATATTCACCTCTGTCTTTAATTATAACAGTAGAATTAATGTTAAATATTATTAAAAGTACTCAAAGTCCCAGCAGAAATCCTTGTAGCACTTTACCAATTACAGTGAGTCAACCTAGAAATAACCTATTTATCCCAACACTGGCTTTCTGACAAGAAACAATCCTCTATCCATGTTATCATTCCATCTTCCATCCCTCCAGAAAACCATGAGAGCCTCTCTTGTGCAGTAGCTTTTTATCATGCAGCTTATCAAAAGCATTTTCGAAATTCAAATACACTACATCTATAGGCTTTTTGTTTTTTACCTTGCCTGTGACACCCCTAAAGGTCTCAAAAATTTGTCAAACACAATTTTCATCTTATAAAGCCAAATTTACTGTCTGATTTCAAAGAAAAACACTCAACAGCTACTTCCTACAGAAAGAATTCCATCATTTGCTAATTGTAGATGTCAGGCTAATGAAATTAAAATTTTTCTTTGTCTCATGCCTCTTTTCTTGAATATATCTATTACATTTCAGGTTTGCAGATCTGCTAGGACCTTTACAGAACCTTGGGAATTTTGGAAGTTTGCAATTAATTATTTTTTGTGAGTCTAGGATGCAGTGCATCAGGTTCACGTAATGTGTTAGATTTTAGTCTAATGAGTTTTCCTCATATATTCTTTTCTCTAGTTAGAGCCTGTTGCAAGTTCCTACGCTGGTTTTACTCCTTGATTTTCTACTATCTTTGGGATGCATTTTGTATATTTTACTGTAAAAACACAAAATACTTATTCAAATGCTTTGCTATTACCATATTTCCCATGATTGATTCTCTAGTCCATCTCTCTAAGGGACCAATTACTTTTGCTTCTTTCTACATTTTATTATATTTGTAGAAGCTCTTAGTAGCTTTTTCAAAATATTTTGTTAATTTACTGTCATATTCTAATTTCTCCCATTTTTTTATTCCATCCTTTGCTGGTTGCTACATTATTCTCAACCTTCAGACTAGTAACTAATCTGTACATAAGTTTTCACCTATAATTCCATTTCATCCTGAAATTCCTTAGATAGTGCATCCTTTTTGTTGAGTCTTTCTCCATCAATGGAATAGTTCTTTGTCCAGAATGATGAAATATTTCCTTAAAGTTCCCTCTGTTTACCTACTATCTTATCTTATAATTTAATTTCCAAGTCCACTATAGCCAGTTTTGTCTCTGTACCATTATAAAATTTGACTTTATTTAAGTTTAAATCACTAGTTTCAGACCCAGTTTGCTCCCCTTTAAAACTTATTGTGAAATCCTTTCTTGTTAGGATCGTTTTTGTTTGAACTCCTTTTTTAACTGAGTTCATTAACTTGTCCTAGTTCATTATGCATTGATAGGCTTAAAATAACTTGATTGTTTCCAGAATGCATTGTTTTAAGGAAATGTCGGAAATATACCCTATGAATTCATCCTCAAGGTTCCTTTTTCCAAATTTTATTAATCCAATTCATATGAATATGAAAATTGTTCATGATTATTTCAATATCTTTTTTACAAGTCCTCATCATCTTTTGATTTACACCTTGCCCAACAGAATGTAGTTTTCCAGAAGACTTATGAACCAGTGAATTTGAGATGCAATTTCAGTGGAACTAGAGGCTGATTATTTTCTTCCAGGCAGTATGTCTTGAGTGAAGTTTTTCCACATTCCACACCCCTTCCTCTTTCTTTTCTTTTTTGTCCTCTTCCTGACAGATTTGCTAAAGGTTTGACTGGTTGCAATGACTATAATCTCATGAGAACAGCATCAAAAAGGACACAGCAGACTGCCACAAATTTAGAGACATGATCTGGTGTGAATTGGATGGATCCTCACAAGAAATCCAGGCAGTGTAATTATTGCTTGAGTACACTGATAGTTTGCTCCTTGATGCACCTGGTGGCAGCTTGGCTTTCATGTACATTTGCTCCCCTCATGTGTTTAAGAGGATGGATGAGTGTCATGAACAGTGTGTAAAATGGAAAATCTCAGAGAGCAAAAAGTCTCATCCTCCAACCAAATGTTGCACAGTGAGACCAGATTCTCACTAGTGATTGATGAGATACCACTTTGCTTGCATTAATATCTACTTATTACTTAATCCTGCCTCATTAATATGCAATTTCCCATTCTCCTACCTATATAATAAAAGCTGTCTGTTGAGAATTCCTGATGTGAAAGCTAGAAGTGGTTGGCTTGGAGACTCCAGATTCCCATTTGCTCATCTGGACCTCCATCTGGGACACTTGGCACCAACATCATAGAGGATGCCCTATGGGCAGGATGGCATGTACCCCACATCAACATCATGGCACATTTCAAATCCATCCATACCACTGTTCTGAACTACAATACTGCTTTTGGAGTGCACAGATAACTTTCATTACAATACTGCTTCAAGAACACTGTGCGCAGGGCAGGCACCCAGGGCCTGCACCTCAAGCCCTGTTCACTCATTCTGTTAGTGCTTGCTCCACTTTGCTCTAGCTTTAATGCTGACAGCATCCCTGGCTTTCCTTGCCTTTCCTATTGGTGTTTTGCCCCTTCAGCTGCACTGTAAAGGCTCATAGGATCCTTGCTGTGCTGCTTAGCGCAAACACAACATTAAGCAGCTTGTCATGGTTGTAAGCAGTCATCAGTCAAGGATAGGGTGTGTAATTATCCCAGCTGATGTTATTATTGGACAAGACAGATCCAGACTGAACTCTAGCTTATATATCATATTTTGATTTGACTTAACAAATGGTCTTTCAATTAACAACAAACATGTAATGCAGCAGAAGTGGTTTTAATAATAAAGCAGAAGTTTATAAAACAATGAGAGAAGTTTATTAGTAAAACAAAATGAAGATAAAATAACTGTTTACACGTAACAGACAGATTTTGACACAGGAAAATACAATCCTGCCTATTCTCAACAATGTCACATTACAGTAGTGAACTACCTCAGCGAATACCTTTATCACATCTGTAGATTGATTTAACTGTTACTTCTAATTCCCAGTCTGACACTAAGACAGAAATTGCTAGAAAAACTTGGCAGGTCCGGCAGCATCTGTGGAGAGAAATCAGAGCTAACGTTTTGGGTCGAGGCACCTTTCCTCAGAACTCAAGCTCTTCCAGCAATTTCTGTTTTTACTTCTGATTTACAGCATCCACAGTATTTTTTTACCCACTCCCCCACCCCAATTTTTGTTTTCCTAGTCTTGAGAGTTAGATAGTCTTTTTCTTGTTTAGTCACACAACTGAGCTTAAACTTCCTTAGCTTCAAATACACGGTGGCTCAGTGGTTAGCACTGCTGCCTCACAGCACCAGGGACCTGGGCTCGATTCTACTCTCGGGTGACTGTCTGTGTGGAGTTTGTGTGTTCTCCCTCTGTCTGTGTGGGTTTGCTCTGGTTTCCTCCCACAGCCAAATATGTACAGGATCGGTGAATTGGTCATGCTAAATTGCCCCTAGTGTTCAGGGATGTGTAGATTTGGGGGGGGGGGGTTTGGGGGGGGTAGTCTGAGGGTTGGTGTGGATTTGTTGAGCTGAAGGGCCTGTTTCCACACTGTAGGGATTCTGTAAATTCTAAACTGCTTTAGGTTTCTACCAGACACTGTTAGTCTGGAGCTTTCAGCAAAATCCCTTACGAAGAGGGAACCTGTTTGTTAACGGTCTGAACTAGTTCCTTTCTGTTGCATCCGTTTAACTTTTACCAAACTGAACACAGAAATGTTTCTAAGCTACAAGTGGTTCTCCTAAGCAAAATAAAAATACACAATCCTTCTAAACTGAAAGCAAGCGAATGAGATTCAACGTATACTTTGTCTAATTGTAAAACTCGCACAATACAAACAAAATCCCTCATTATCCCAGGAAGACTCTCTCTCATACCGATTTGAAAAAAAAATTAAATGCCTCCGAACACAGAACAAAACAGAAATAATTTAAAATTAAACCCTTAGATAAATGTTAAAACATAAACAAATCATCATCTGTGATATAAGATGCAACATATTACTGTACAGCACCTGTTATGTCAATCTTACACCTACACCATGCACTAACAGCCTGTGTGACAAGCACATTGCATATGAATATGCCTCAAAGTCAAAGGGGAGTAGTCCCTCAGTCAAGTCAAGGCAGGGTGACTGTCCTGTAATGGTCAGTCAAGGGCCTTATCCACTCACAGTCCAGGGGTTGAACATGGCCAATTGTCCACTTGGCGTGTTCAGGATAATGGGATCCAGATCACTACAGTCTGGGTAGTGGGCCACAATCAATCCTGCAAGTCTGATGCAAGAAGTTGAGGGATTCATGGATTGTCAATTGGAGAGCTGCATGGAGTTCAGTCAGGAGCTGGACACCTTCAGCACTTTCCAGACAGTGTGCCCACACAATCCTGGCATATTGTCCTCTGAACATCTGGAGCTGGCAAAGGGGGTTGTGATGGAACTTGCCAAGCTGGGATAATTGGAACAATCTTCTGGAGGAGGAATATGGTGACATCAAGCATGCAGAACAGCCCCTTGTGCATTATAAAGTGCAGCAGTGTTGAGAATTACAAGCCAAGCAGGACTCAAATGACACCTAGTTCCAGTAGATAAGAACTGGCGCAGTGGTCACTCATTGACTGTAAAATTGTTTGTGTTGAATTGTTGAAAGGTAGGTGTTCCACAGACAAATGTAACTTGTATTTGTTAGTTGTGTTTTGTTCACTTGAATAGAAGTGACTGTTTCAAGCTTCTGAACACTTTTCAGTATGTGATATTCCGGCACTGAACAATGACAAGATGCTGGTCTCTCTGAGCATTATGGAAATATTAGCAGTAACTTCGATAGGGTTGTAAGATTGAACGTGGCTGAGGACAGGTGAGCTGTATGGCTTGATGTGTAAACAGTGATGGGGAGGAATGTGCAGTTGCATGTGTAAAGAAATATCAGCTGTGCCATCTATGTGCCCCAGATGCATTGGTTTGTGGCCTCTGCCCTTCTGTCATGATGAAAGGCAACTCCTGACTGCCAACACATGACCCAGGTGCATGGTCTTATTTCTGAATGTACCCTATAATCTGGTGATAATTCTAGTCCAACTAGTTTTGGCAAATTATCCACTAACAGTGGACCTGACTGCCAGAGTACTGCATGAATCAACAGCAAGTCTCATTTTAGGAAAATATGAATGTCGTAGTTAATAATTGCCAAGATGCTTTCCTGCAACAATGTTCATGCTGTCTGATAGGAACCTCTAAGCGTTGCCATTTAATATTAAGGTATAACTGTGTAAAGCAGCCTAAACGCACAATGGAAAATCTAGAAGGCAGCATATAAGCAATGGTTAGTAGATAAAATCTATTGGGTGGGTTCAATACAGTCTGAAGAGAGTATTTATATGAGAATATGCCTCACTGCTTGCAAGTTTGAAATAAATTACAAGTAAGGTGTGCTTTGAAGGATAAGGGAAGCAAATATTTGGAAACACTACCACTTACAGAGGAGCGTCATTACCAGGGAGCCTGCAGCATTCTGGCATTGTCAAGCAGTGTTACTTGTAGCAAATGAGAAGATCTGGTTTTCATTGGACCAGCAGTACCACAATTGGAGCATATTATATAGCTAATGAGGTGAGTATGGTACAGATACTTGTCCTCATAGAGGGAAACCTCCCATGAAATTTGTCAAAGATGACACTGAGCTGATCTCTGCTAAGATTCAACCCCAAAAGTTTTGCCCTAGCTTTCAGAGGGATCAAATGTATTTGGAGCAGCTTGCTTGGGTTTTAGTGATTATACCTGACCAAGTGTATTAGTACATTTTGTAATCATGCAGTAAACCTTTTTGTTATCTGAGAATAATGCCTCTTCTGTCGACACATTGCGAAGATGTATCCTCTACTATGAATCACTAGAAAGGCTTAAAAAAAGCGCAAAGGGAGAGGAGAATTGATAGCAGTGAACTACCCAAACAACCCTTGCCCATTACCACACACACTAGTAGAGGAGGTAAATATAACCAATTACCAGGAGTAGCGATCTGGGAATGTAGTATGCCATCTACCTGGCACCCTGCTGTCATACTCCTTCCCTCACTTAGATTACACAATCATTTTCTCTCAATACTTATCAATAGTTGTGAGGTGGTAGTGTAGCAATATTATCACTGACCTTGTAACCCAGAGGGACCAGGTAATGCCCTCAATAAATGAAAATCTGATCAACGATAGTGACCATGTAAACATTGTTGACTGTTATAAAATCCCATCTGATTCACCAATGCCATTTAGAGAAGGAAATCTGCCATACTTACTTGGTCTGGCTGACTCATGTCTTTAAACCCACAGCATTGTAATTTAATCTTAGCCATTCTCTGAAATGTCACTAGCGAGCCAGTCATGTGGTAATTAGGAATGGGCAATCATTAAATAAAAAAAAACACACCCCATGAATATATAAATAAAAAAGTGGCTTTGGGAACATTAAATATTTTAGCTTTCAGGAATATGGTAGTTATTGCCATAAAAATTCTATGTCTGATCCAGTACTGAGTAGATTCCTAGCCAGTTTCCTTTCATGGAGACATTCATGAGAATCCAGATATGGAAGAGTGCCTACTTATCTAGCATCACTTTTACAAGCAACTTTTAATATAGCGTTGTCAATAGAAAGTTTCGGGCATACATTTTGTAATTGACTAGAGTCACACAGCACTGAAACAGACCCTTTGATCCAACCAGTCTATGCTGAACATAATTCTAAACTAAACTATTCCCACCTACCTACTCCTGGGCCATATCCTTCCAAACCTTTCCTATTCATGTACTTATCCAAATACTTTTTAAACATTGTAATTGTACCCACATCCACCCCTTTCTCAGGAAGTTCATTCCACACACGAAGTACACTCTACATAAAATATTTGCCTGTTATGTCGGTTTTAAATCTCTCTCCTCTAGCCTTCGAATTCCCCATCCTAGGGAAAAGACAACTCTCTCTATACCTCATTATTTTATAAACTTCTATCATGTCACCTCTCAACCTCCTACACTCCAGTGAAAAAAAAAGTCCCAGCCTTTCTTTAAAACTCAAACCTTCCTTACCCAGCAACATCCTGGTAAATCTCTTCTAAACCCTTTCCAGCTTAATAATATCCACTCAAGGGTCAGAGACGTTGTGAAATTATTTAATGAATTGTGTTGCCACATCCTTGGAATATTTGAAGACTGTTCTAATGTCAAACTATTACTATTTTTAAGCACAATGTCAGCAATGCTATACAGGTAACTGTTGAGGTAAATATCAACTATTAGATACTCAGTAGCTCGTGTGGCAACATTTTCGCAAGATGTCACACCATGTCCAGGTTGTAGATAAGTCATCAGAAAGTAATGACGGCTACCCCATCCTCAGCAAGGCACCGGGAATTTGACATCTCCTGCTTTTGATGTCAAGGCAGTTTTTTTTTTAAACGCAATACCATGACCTCTCGTAAAATTAATATTTGCAGTAATCAGAGGGAATACTTTTTACTGGTTGGAGTTATACTTGGCACAAAAGATGTTGATTGCAGTTGCTGGAGGCCAATCATTTCAGCCCCAGGGCATTACTGCAGGATTTCCTCAGGGCAATGTCCTTGGCAAACCAACTTCAATTGTTTCATCAATGGCCATTTCTCCATCATCAGGATGATTGCACTATGTTCAGCTTGATTTACAATGCCTGCAGCCTCATGCAACAAGACTTGAATATCAGACATGCTTGTGGCAATTAACATTCCACCACACAAGTGCAAGGCAATGAACAACTCCCGCAGTGGAGAATCTAACTAATTTCTCCTTGACGTTAAACAGTATTGGCATCATTGAATCTCCTGATTATCAATAGCGTGGCAGTCACAGGGCTCCTGTGGCACAATGGTAATGTCCCTGCTCCAGTAGCTTGCAATAATGACTCTGAACAGGGTGATTAAAAACAATCTATCCCGAAATTGACCATTACTTGGACCATGAATGTGAATACTGTGGCAACAAGAGCATTAACCCAGAATGTGGGAATTCTACAGTAACTCAGCGCCTAACTTCTCAAAGCCTGTCCACCATCTACAAGACACAATGAGTGTGATGCCTCTGACACACTTTTCAAAACACTATGTTCGTATGGCTTGGTTTGTTAAACGTCAGGTCAATGGTGACTCTAGGATGTTTATAAGTAGGGGGAATTAGTGATTTTAATGTTAGTGAATGTCACTGGGTGATGCTTAGTCTTTCTAGTGAAATGCCTTTCCTATTAAACTATTGAAGATTCTGTTTAAAACAAAGTGCATGAAAAGGAACTTCTTAATACCACTAAAGGTAATATCTCCTCCTATTCATGGCAAGGGAAAAGAATCAACCTGAAAAATCCAAAAATAGAGCTAGGTTGCAAATCGAAAAGCCACATATGTAAAGGCACGTTATTTGAGAAATTATAAAATCAACAGATAATGTCAGCTGCATGTCAAAAAGCTCAAGTGCCAAATGTCACTCATGGCTGTTTCATCCTAAAAATATCTCTACGGTTGGAGTTAGTAGCCTAGAGCCTTGTTTTTTTAACCAAAAAAGGGAAGCAAATAAAAAATAACGACAAGTACCCTGTAGTATACAAAACACTTCATAATGCCTAAACAAGTTAAAGATTGTTTTAGCCTGAATTCATGCTCCAAACAAACAGCAGGCAGACGCAGATTACAGAAAAAACTGGAAGTTTGCTGCAGCTGATGTGAACTATATGATCACATTGACAAGATTGACATATATTCTGCCCCAAACAGATTGAATTTAAAAAGTTCTAACAAAACTTGAATCCTTTGAGGGTATTGGATTCTGCTGTTTAATTTTGCATTCATTTCCACTGAACTTCCCTAAATTTAAAAAAAATACCTTTGGTGTACAGGTAGTTCTCCGACAACATGACATTTGCATTCTTGTGCGGCCTTGTGCTATAGAAAATCCCCACAGAAAATCATGTTAAAGGGAAATTGCTATAGAAAATCACTATACTGTACAGTAGAAAGCTTGCATTATCCAAACAGTGTCCACTATTCACCAATCACTTTACAGTCAATTCATGTTAATGAAACATGCATTATAGCAGAAATACCTGCATGAGTCACTTTCAGGCTGTTGGTTAGTTCACATGCACATCAAAGTCAAATGTTCATCCAGAGCAAAAGCAGGATTGGTCCTGGAGCAGAATCAGAAAGCAAACAAATTCCCAGAATGCAATGTAAAATTGGTGTTAATCTCTTATTAATTTATAAAGGGATCACATACCTGTTTGAATCCCATGCAGGGTGAGAGGTTGTCTAACAGTCTGAAGTTGATGGATAGACCTGATGTTGTGGTCTGAAATCTTTCACGTTGTAACTGACAAATTTGTTGCTTTGGATTGTGATAATGTAGATCCATGCATGCTGGTAGATCAGTAATGATTGGACCTGCTATTTTAACTATTTAGAAAGTTTGAGATATCCAACTGCATTGACAAAGACAGATAATGTCAATTCAAAACCCGATGTTAGCAATTAGCTTATCACATGTGAACATCACCACATTGTATCAGTTACCTGAGTACATGTCTGGCAAGATGTGTAAAGGCATAGTATTTGCATTTGCCTCTTTGTCAACCTTAACATTTAATTCTAAGGATGTCCTCACAGTTTCCATAATCTACGAGTTTAAACCAATTTCACTCACTCTATTGGAAGTAAAAACCACTTTTTGATTCAGTATAATTTTGTTCACATTACCAGTGAAAGTCAAAATGAGCTTTAATGAGAAATAGCCTCAGTCCAACAAGAGCACTATTTGGAGTTCAGTAGCTTTTGAGAAGCAACACGTAAATTTGTAATAGTCTAATTATGCAGCTTAACGTTTCATAGGAAATGTGAATATTGCGTACAAGGCCTAAATGCCCAATCTGTGAGTGAATAGCTCCAGGCTTTGAGTAAGGTAAGGTGGAAATTTAATGCACTTCGAACAAGAATCAGTTATTTGTCTTTTTATATGAAACGGGCCAGCCATCAACTTATTTGTCACTGATGTACATTTAAGCATCAAATATCCATCAAATTATATCAATAATTTTGTGACTTTTTTTAACCCAGAAGCAGGAGGTGAATAATTTACTCCAGCTTCACCAAGCTTCATTGATTTATTTGTATGCATTTTGACAGCAAATAAAAGACTATCAGCTTCATTTAGCATCAATGTATGCTGAAATTTATTTAGGCAAAATGGAAAGGATGCTGTTTGACATTCCTGTTAGCATCCTCTTTTCTGTGGACTAATAAAAACTTTGTCACAATCACGGTACACCTTAAGAATTACATCAATGCTTTAACGTGGCATAGACGTGCATATGAATCTCTATGTGTACAGACAGTTCACCAATATTATTAAGGAAATAGTTGTACCTGATTAGTTAATTGGTTAGTTAAGTTGTAAGTTTCAGCTTTAGAAAGTATGTATACAAAGGTTGGAGGTGGGGTCTTGTGGCACAGCAGTAGTGTCCCTGCCACTGAGTCAGGAGGCCCAGGTTGAAGTACTATCTGCTCTGGAGGTATGTAATACATCTCTGAACAGGTTGATTTAAAATATAATTGATTATCATGATGAAAATATGTTGCAGAGCATTAAAGATTCTGTGTACTAAGAAAGGAATGCACCCTACACAGAGATTGGCAGCCTGTAAGTCAGTGGAAACATGAGTGAGTACTGAGAAAGCAAGCTAAAAGCCATATTAAGCATGTGTCCTTGTGAACACAACAGCATCTTGTGTACAGCTAGTAGGAACTGCAGATGCTGAAGAATCTGAGATAACAAGGTGTAGAGCTGGATTAACACAGCAGGCCAAGCAGGATCAGAGGAGCAGGAAGGCTGACGTTTCTGGCCTAGACCCTGTCTTCAGAAAAATCTGGAAATAAGGCAGTAGCCACTCAATGATAAGACTCTGAAGTCAGAATTTAAGGTTTGAGGGAAATCTAGGGAAAATCTGATTTTTCTGAAGAAGGGTCTATGCCCAAAACATCAGCTTTCCTGCTCCTCTGATGCTGCTTAGCCTGCTGTGTTCATCCAGCTCTACACCTTGTTATCTCAGCATCTTGTGTAGATGCATGAGATGCATGTCTATTCCTGTGTGTAAGGAGACCTGGCAGAAGAGTGCAAGTCTGAAGTGTCTTTGCATTTCAAAGTTTTGACGGGCTCAAGTGCAGCTGAGTTGATTCGTGAGTGTGCATGACAATGTGGTGAGGCTGGTGATTTGTCTATGCCAACTTGCATGGATGAAGGATCAAAGAAGAATGGTGGCCATGGAGCATACAGGATTCCTGTCCACAAGGAATTGTATGATGGCTGGGACAAGGATTGTTGAGCTGCAGATATCCACTGATGTACATGTTAGGAACTTGCAGCGACTAGTTTCTGGATGGAAGAAAAGACAATTGGACGTAGCACACAACAATACAATACGTTAGATTTTTAAGGAAATGCAAATGCATGGAAATAAGGCATTAGCCGCTCAATGATAAGACTCTAAAGTCAGAATTTAAGGTTTGAGGGAAATCTAGGGAAAAAATGTTCTTGCTGTCTAGAATGCGATTATTTTTATTCTCACTGTCATTTCCCTATTTTTCTCAGCAATACTTCCTCTGCACCAGGAAGGGAAATACTCTGCCCTGCACGTCAGTTCTTGTTTTCTTACTTTAATCAGTCTCTGCTCATGCAGTTAATCCATATCTCTGAAATACTCAGATCTTTTAATGACACGCATGTGTGTTCTTGTCACATTGCCTGATGCTTGCTCATTCATGGGGTAATGTTTCTGCCCTGGGGAGTACCATTCTTGTGGTGAGTAGCTGATCAGTGCACGATGCTTGTATTCAGTTTGACGACTTCCAGAGCAAGTTGAGATATTGTTGATAATTTCAGATTCAAGTGAAAAGTTCTTCTCTTCTATGCCTCGATATCATTGGTCATCCTTAGCAGTAAACTTGTGTAGATGCTTACACTCTGATAACAAATAAATAGTTCAGAAACCTAACAAATTGTTGCACCACATTCATATATTTTGACTGCTGAAATAATGAAACAGCTCTCACTTCGTGTGGATAACACAGTGTGGAGCTGGAGGAACGCAGCAGGCCAGGGAGCATCAGAGGAACAGGAAAGTTGACGTTTCGGGTCAGGACTTTTTCTGAAAAAGGGTCCCGACCCGAAACGTCGACTTTTCAGAAATTTTCTGAAGAATCCCGACCCGAAACGTCAACTTTCCTGCTCCTCTGATGCTCCCTGGCCTGCTGCGTTCCTACAGCTCCACACTGTGTTACCTCTGACTCCAGCATCGGCAGTTCTTACTATCTCTCGCTTCATGTGGATCCAAGTTTCTTTTTTTGTCAGGACATGGCCGCTTGGCTTCAGACATCTGCAATTGCACCAGTTCTTTCTTGTTCCATTCTATTTTCTTACCGTTCTTTTTCGTCTGCTCTGTGATGCCTTCTCTTCTGGCAGAAGATAAGGCCAAAGCATTCACAGGAATCATCACCCTGAAGTGGAACCTCCTCCAACGGTCCCAACATAACAGATACCAGTCTTCAGCCAATTCAACACCCCCAAAAAACCATTTCGAGGCACTGGATGCGGCAAAGGCCCTGACAACATTCTGGCAATAGCACTGAACACCTGTGCCCCAGAACTTGCCAATACAATTACAACACTGGCGTCTACCTGACAATGTGGAAAATTGCCCAGGTATGTACACAAAAAGCAGGATAAGTCCAACCCGGCCGATTATTGTCCCATCAGTCTACTCTCATCCATCATTAAAGTGATGGAAGGCGTCTTCAACAGTACGACCAAGCAGCACCTGCTCAGCATTAACCTGGTCTGCGACACCCAATTTGGGTTCTGCCAGAATCACTTAGCTCCTTTTATTCTTTTTTATTCACAGGATGAAGGCATCGCTGTTAGGTGGCATTTATTGCCCATCCCTAATGGCCCAGAGGCAGTTAAGAGTTTACCATGTAGCTGTGGGTGTGAAGTTACATGTAGGTCAGACCAGGTGAGGTTGGCAGTTTCCTTCCCTAAAAGACATTTGCTCCTCACCTCATTAGCCCCTTGGTCCAACATGGACAAAGGAGCTGAATTCCAGAGGTGAGTTAAGAGTGACAGCCCTTGACATCAGGGCTGCATGTGGCATCAAGGAGCCCTAGCAAAATTTGTATCAGTGGGTGTCAGAGGTCAAATCCTCTGCTGGATGGAGTTATACCTGGCATTAAGATGATGCTTGTGAATGTTGAAGGTCAGTTGTCTCAGCTCCAGGACGTCTCTGCTGGAGTTCCCCAGGCTAGTGTCCTAAGTCCAACCATCTTCAACTGCTTCATCAATGACCTTCCCTCCATGATAAAGTCAGAAGTGGGAATGTTTGCTGATGATTGCAAGATTTTTAGTGCCATTCATAACTCTTCTGATACTGAAAGAATCCATGTTCAAATGCAACAAGATATAGATAATATCTAAGCTCGGGTTGACAAGAGGCAAGTAACAATCATGCCACACAAATGCTAGGCAATGATTATCTCAAATAAGAGACAATCTAATAACCATTGCTTTATCTTCAATGGTGTTACCTTCACTGAATGCTATACTGTCCCTTTTTTATCATGCCTTTCAATTTCTTTAGAACCTTTTGGGTTTGGTAGGGTTGTAACTTTGTGTGAGATTACGAGAGAGTTGCAGTGGGAGACAGATCCACTGAGGTTGTTTCAGAGGGAGGAGGGTAACTTCTTCAGCGTAGGCATCCTTAGAAGAGCCTTCACAGTGGGGTTAAAATTGTTTCAGAAAAAGCAGGAACTGCAGATGCTGGAGAATCTGAGATAACAAGATGCAGAGCTGGCTGAACACAGCAGGCCAAGCAGCATCAGAGGAGCAGGAAGGCTGACGTTTTGAGCCTAGACCCCTCTTCAGAAATGGGTGAAGAAGAAGGGTCTAGGCCTGAAACGTCAGCCTTCCTGCTCCCCTGATGCTGCTCGGCCTGCTGGGTTCATCCAGCTCTGCACCTTGTTATCGCAGATTCTCTAGCATCTGCAGTTCCTACTATCTTTGTAGCTTCGTGTTTTGTCCTTCAGGCTAAACTTGAGGGCAGCTGACATTTTCCTCAGTGACTCCTGAACTTGTGTTACATTCTCTTCTGCTTTAAGGTGATGTTCACTGGGAAGGTATCCAAGATCAGTAAGAACATACTTATAATCTTCTAATCAGCAGTCAATGGCTTAATGACCTTTGAAACAAGTCATATCACTTCTGGCACACACGCAGGGCTACAAATGCAGGACTGAGACTTTCTTCAGGAGAGATCAGTAGATTTTTCTTAATGCCTACTATATAGAACTCCAGATCTTCAATATTCCCATCGCATCGGGTTCCCAGCTTAATTAGTATTTTTTAAAAAGTATCATTCTATCATGTAGCCTCAATCTTACCAGTTTGAGGGCTTCCTTTTTGGGTTACCACCTTGAGCCACTTTGCACAGGTCTGGGAAATTCATCATAAAAACCGAAAGAAATACGGATGCTGTAAATCATGAACAAAAACAAAGTTGCTGGAAAAGCTCAGCAGGTCTGGCAGCATCTGTGAAGGATAAAAACAGAGTTAACACTTTGGGTCTGGTGACACTTCCTCGGAATCCTGTTCTGAGGAAGAGTCACCGGACCCAAAACGTTAACTCTGTTTTCTCCTTTGCAGATGCTGCCAGACCTGCTGAACTTTTCCAACAACTGTTTTTGTGTCTGGGAAATTTGTACTGTTGCTTGGTGCCTATCTGACAGTTCATTTTCACTTGATGCTCTCCTTCTGCAGTCAAACAATCAAAAACTATTTATCACCTTTAGGCCTGACAATGTCAACCTTTTATATGGTGTAAGGTGAGGCTTCAAAGACAATGTCTGACATCTCTCCAACAATGACCTTTCTAGGCTTTAGTTTCTTCTCTCTAGCTAAACACTTTCAAAGTGATTCAGCTGCTTGCAGTTGAAACATTAATTTTCCCATGTCATACAAGTTTTCTTTTCTTTCATGCTACGTCCTTCAAAATACTCACATCTTGTCTTCTGGCCTTGATCTTTCCACAGACTCTTCTGAAAATGCTATTTTTTTTCTAACATGTTGTTCTTATTCAACCTGGAATGTACCTCAGCAAAACGCATAGCTGCTTCTGATCTTCTATTAATGCCAGTCAGCCGACTGACAACCTCAGATCTTTGACATATCGCTATTACTCTTCAGAGAAATGTTCTCCTCTCTCAGCAGCTAAGCTGCCAGGACAGCATGTCTCGTGTTTAAGACAACCTTACTTTTCATGAGAACATCTTTCAATTGCCTAAAGTCACAAGATGTGCTAGATGTGTCACTGCTGTCATGTACTGAAAAACAGTCACCCTCTCCTCCTAAGCTCTCATATTGAACAGATATTGTTCAGTAATTACATTAATGTGGTGTTCAATATATGTTTTCAAAGCATTCAAACTCTCTCCTCTTTAGGTTCTCTTTCTTCAATAAGCTTTAATAGAGTAACAGAGCTGGTAGCACTTTCCCCCAGCACTAATAACACAGTTACAGAACTTATTTGCTTTTATTTAACTGTGTAGCTGTTTCACAGTTTTGCCACTGACTGTGGAAAACATTACAAATCTTTCATTTCCACAGCAGAAGTCAGTGAAATATTGATGGCTATTCTGATTCACCCAGCACCTCAAAGTTACGGTCTGCAGTTGCAATTTTCCCCGATTTTTCTCTACAGTAGCTATTTCTCTTGAAGCTCTAAGAATTCACACATTCTCAGCTTCATACTTGCTGACAAAATATTTCAAGCAGTGCCTTTAATGGTCACCACACACTAAGATGAAAGCAACATAAAGCAGTGTTAGTGGTCTACATGACTGTGACAAACTAGGCAGTACACTCTGTACAAATGCAGTTCTCTGGGTCCAGCCAATTCCATCCTACATTGCTCCATATCATTCCTTGTGGAAACATTGTGCGTATGCATGCTTTAAACTGAGGCAGTTCTCCAGTTGCTGAATTCTCAATCTCACTCTTCATCCAGGTAATGGACCTGGTCTGATTCAGGTCGAAATCAGGGGAAATGTATTGAAATGAGACCCAGTTGTTAAGATTAGCCAGTCCTCTGCATTCTGTGCCTACTTTCTGTGCAGCATTTCCTCCAGAGAATATGTCCCTCAAGGAGCTATTTGAGATAAATGTTGGGCTGATAGCTGACTGCTTTTTTAAGTGATGAGAATAATGATGTTTTAAATTCTCATGGTAAAAGCTTGACCATATATTTTGGATTTTAGAGATTGCATAGATTTAAAAGGAAGGACAGCATTGATTTTGTTTTTGTTTTTATGATTATCAAGAGTGAATGTTTATGCAATTCTAATCTAGACTAAAGATAAATCTTCCAAACTGATCAGGAAACTCAATAAAAGTTTCAGAGTGTTCTGGAGTTTCCAGGAATTGAAACTAAATCTCCTGGTTGTTGCTACAAACAACCCGGGAGAAAAATCAATTTGGCTTTAAAGAAGCATGTACATTTATGCTTTCCTTTCATCTATTGGTTAGAAAAATATTGAAAGTCATTGAAGAAATTGGTGTTTGGATAGTTGAGTGGAGAAAGACAGTCATGTTATGAAATATTTAAGAATAGGGTTATGTAGAGTTGGAGATATATACAGACGTACCCATGCACAAATACTGTCATCTCTGTGACATAGAATTGGATACAAATTTCTACCAGAAAATGTAATCTACAAATTAGCAGAATAAACATAATTAGCTCAACACTGAGAGAGACTGGATACAGATGTCTTTCCTTCAGATCTATTAATCGTTGAGGAATACCAAGATGGCAAACTAATCCTCTAGCTTCAAATCATTAAAGGCCATCTGTCTCTTTATTACAGCATCATTAAAAATAGAGTATGACTGTCCGATAACTCACTAATCAGTTGAGTTGATCTCCAAAAGTTCACCAGTGGCCACAATATATCATCACTTACAACTGTTCAAACGTCAAACATTATTTGACTGTTGCTTATGTTATGAAACAAACTAGAATAATTACTCGTGACTTACAGTAATTTATTTTCCTCCTTAAGTATAAATGCCATTCTCTTTATAGTGCAAAAAAAAATCAGTGGTCATTTTTAAATTCAATTTCTCAACTAGTGTCTGGGGAAAGGTACCATTGCCTGATTTTTAAATACAAAAAGGAAATTAAAAAAATGAATATCAAAAATGACATCTGTAATGGACAGAACTGAAGGGTAGTAAGAGAAAAAAATCACCTGTGCCTCTTGTCTATGACAAGATGAGCTCCAGGAATTAAAATATTTAAGAATCTCAAATGTAGAACTTCATTTGTGTTTCCCACTCATTTCTCACTGTTTCTGTGAAATGGGCTCAGCGCTAAACATCAATACAGAATTCCAACTCAGACAACCATCACTCTAGTAACAATAGCCCTTAAATCTCAGAAGGCCAGGTCTGAATAATGTAGATGGGTAAATACTCTTCAATTTTACTTTGTCGTTTTTGGATTTCAGAGACTTTTGTTGTATGATATTCCTTTGGGAGGTTAAACAACCTGAATGGAACTGGATAATGGTAACAAATTATTGATAGCCCAAAAAGCCTTTCTTGTTGAACATTTGTTGGGGTAGATTTTCCTGAGTCTGAGCCCAGACACAATGAATGAGGGTAGGGTAGGTGAGAGTACTAAGCTGAAAGATGCCCACAGACAAGCAAAACAGAAATTGTGGATGCTGAAGATCTGAAAGAAAAACAGAAATTGCTGGAGAAATCCTGTAGGTCTGGCAGTGTCCGTGGAGAGAAAGCAGAGTTAACATTTGGAGTCCAGTGACCTTCCTTCACAGATACTGCTTGGACCTGCTGAGTTTCTCCAGAAATTTGGTTTTTTTTTGATCCCCACAGTTACTTTGGCTAGCACCTCCCAAACTTCTGACAGACCTGCTTGAAAAGACAAGAAGATGAGGTCCAGTAGTTAAAATATTTAAGAATCTCAAATGTAGAAATGCCTGTGTGTTTCCCACTCATTTCTGCCAGAAAATGGGGAATGTCCCAAGCTCATTGGGCTCCAGGTTAATACCAGGGTTTATTCTACGGCTTGTCAGGGACAGAGCTTCCACCCTCCTCTGCAATAACAAACTTGTATGAGTAGCTCACGAAATTCCTTGATATGGGTTTCACTCCTTCATTAGGTGCAGCATGTCATTGAAAGAGGCTACCTGGCTATGCCAAACTTATGCCAATCATGCTTGCGTGACCCACCTAGAACTGCAAAGTGGAATATGACATCGAGTCCCACAAGATATTGAAGCATTTAATTTTAACGTGTCTCCCTTATGAAAGTGAAACCATGTATTCTGTTTAGTCTGAAAGAAATCTGGCACCTTTCCCTTGTGAGAAAAGCTTCCTTAGCTTGTGATACATACAGCACATAATTGCTGTGGCAGTGTAGCAAGGAAGCCTCTCTGTAACCTCAATACGTCCTTTAGGATTAGTAGTGAGATTCCTGGCCAATGGATTTCCAAGCATATTAAATCATACCAACATTTAAAATGAATATAGGACTATGTACAATCTAACACCACTCCCGTTGATCTTCTCTTTTCTCAAAGATAATTTGTTCAATTTAAATATTTGCCTTTTCAAATTTAAAATGAAGAAGTCGGCTTTGATTTATGTGCATTAAGTTTTTGGGGTTAGTCTATTTTTGCAAAAGGTCCTTTGAATGCTGAAGTAAAAACCTATGAATTTTGCTATCACCTCGAGAATGAGTATTTTATAAAACATAGAACAATGCAAACACATAATGGTGGATATGAATTCCAGTGTTTTATGCAACAAAAAAAAACAATTGTCTTCAATGATAACAAGCATGGGGCTGGATGAACACAGCAGGTCAAGCAGCATCATAGGAGCAGGAAAACTTGACGTTTCGGGCCTAAACCCTTCATCAGAAATGGGGGAGGGGAAGAGGGTTCTGAAATAAATAGGGAGAGAGGGGGAGGCGGATAGAGGATGGATAGAGGAGAGGATAGGTGGAGAGGAGGCAGACAAGTCGAAGAGGCGGGGATGGAGCCAGTAAAGGTGAGTGTAGGTAGGGGGGTAGGGAGGAGATAGGTCAGTCCAGGGAGGACGGACAGGTCAAGGGGGCGGGATGATGTTAGTAGATAGGATGGTTTTGATAACGTTAACAGTCATTATTTGAAAAATGCATTTACCTCAGGTCTTTCTAGTATATTGCCTTTCTGCTGACAAATGCATTTATTCCTGATGTGGATGGGCTTGTTGCTGTACAAGGTAAAGCAATTTCACTCAGTTCTGAGCACAACAACCATGAAAAATCCAATTTAATATTTATTATTTGTGTCACAAATCATTTACAAAGTCAATTAACCTTCAATGCTTAGTGTTATATATGATGACAATGCTAGGCCACAGTCAAGTTCAAAGCAAAAATAAATTAAATTGTATTAAATGTCAATTGGCAACCTTTCCTAGTTAATACATGTCACCCTTCACAAACTGTCAGATGCTAATATAAGAATTCCAGGCCAGTAGCTAGAATCCTAATCAAGTTCAGTGTCCTGCTGAGAGAGAGAGAGAAAAAAATTATTCCTGAGCATTGCAGTGCATGGCAGACCTCAGGGAAAGTCCATGTACCCAAGCATGTGGGATGTTTGTTTTATCCAGACATTCCATTGATTACTTTTTGGATTGTTTGCAATTCTTCTATGGTTTTATTCTTGTTAAGTTAAAAGATATGCCATTCTATTAAGGCAGGAGGCTTAAAAGCATCTGTTCTGCTGCAACTTAGGCTTGTGTTTATAGGGCACATTTATTTGTTGCAAGCAAACACGTATGATTTGGTTAAAGAAAAATGTTGCTGAGAGAACTCTATGCGCAGTTTGGCAGTGCTGGTAAATTCAAGCTCGTACCAGGACTCCTGTGAAGTTGTTAATTTTAAAAAAATTTAATAGGATTTTTTCTTTTGTACTACTTTCACAACAGTCAGATTGATCTCAGCCCCACAGTGAAGCTCTGCAGAAGTTTAAAAAACCTTTATTGGGTACCTGGAATTTCTATCAACTCCCCAGTTGCCAACCGTATAATGTGAAAGCTATTCTCACAAACATTAAGACTCGGTTTTCTTGAGTAACACATTTTCTTTTTACCCTTGCCAGACACAACCTTCAGAAAATTGTACCAGACCTCTTAATACATAATTCCTATTTATCTTGCATATCTTTTCAATGTGGTGTATGATAAATGAATTGGGATATCACTGATACCATTTTTGCCAGATCCCACCTCTTTATCTCTTTCCTCCTTGACAATGATAGTCAGATAGTGAGGGCTTTAGTATTCTCTACAATTGCTGGCTTCCCAAATGCAGTGTGCTATTAATTGTACATATATTGCTTTGAGAATGCCCTATTGCTAACCAATGGCATTTGTGAATTGCAAAGGATTCCACTGCCTTAAAGTTGAACTGATTCATTATCATCAAAATTGCATTTTGGAGACCTGCAGTAGGTATCTTGGGACATGCCTTTACTCACAAGTACTTGAGCAAAGATAGATTTCTAACTATGCAGAGATGGTTGCTGGCAAATGAACCTGTCTCATGATGTCAATAAATAGTCCACAGACAGATACAGAGCCTAGGCACAATGATGCACATTCTTCCACCCGGGCCATTGCAAAATAGACCATAAGTCTCCTGATGATAAAGTTTCAATGCCTAGGTTGCTCCTGTGGATCTTTGCATTATAACCCTCGACAGGGTATGCCACATTATTGTGGCATGCTGTATCCTAAACTGTTTGCACCAGGAAAGTGGGGATGGCCTGGATGTGGATGAAATTGAGAGCAAAGGCGCAGCTATGAAGTTGAAGATGAGGCTGAGGATCAGGAGATTAACCAGTATACTGTCCACTAGAAGAGGATCAAAGCAATCTTTTGGATAGGTCAAGCGCCAGAAGCAAACACGTTGCCAACTACTTACAGCATAATTGAGCTCAGTTCTGATTTTATACGGTTGTTTGCAGATCCAAGTTGCTCACCCAGCTGGTAGCACTTACTTGATGTTATGGAAATGTCAAGGTCATGGGTTTGCTGTTCTTTACTTTTTATCGTGCAGATTAAATGTATGTGATCCATGGTAATAGGCAAATTATATCATCCGTTGAATCATGGTTAAAGCAGCCATGCAGACCCGGCCCTATATCACAGTTCGGGAGAAAGAAGCAGCAATGAGACAGTACACTTAATGCCACATGACACTAAAATTACATAACTCTGAAACCAATCATGAGGACATGACATTATTCAACTATAGTCCACTCTTTCATGACAGCCACCAAATTGATGTGAGTCCTGAGAAACTTCCTTTGACGCTTCCTTTGTCCATATCCCTTTAATGCTTCAGGGTATGCAGAGTGTAATATTGCCTTGTTCATCCCTGATGACAGTGTTTAACCTGGGAAAAGTAGTGCTTTGTGCAGCATTTCTTTCCAGATTGTTGTGCCAAGAGGGACAGTGGATAAGTGAACTGCCTACTGAACACTAGATAACAAGCGTGGGGCTGGATGAACACAGCAGGTCAAGCAGCATCATAGGAGCAGGAAAACTTGACCTTTCGGGCCTAGACCCTTCATCAGAAATGGGGGAGGGGAAGAGGGTTCTGAAATAAATAGGGAGAGAGGGGGAGGCGGACAGAGGATGGATAGAGGAGAGGATAGGTGGAGAGGAGGCAGACAGGTCGAAGAGGCGGGGATAGAGCCAGTAAAGGTGAGTGTAGGTGGGGGGGTGGTAGGGAGGAGATAGGTCACCTACTGAACACTGTCTGGCCTGGAATGTCACTGTATTCGATTAAAAAGCTCATATATGGAAACAATCTTGCCCTGCTGATGATGTGTCAAATCATCACTGATTCCATACTTTCACCCATAAGTTAGGTTTAAGTGTCAACGTATGTGTATAGGCCAGTCCCTCTGTCACTCCCCGTACATGACAGTTACCTTCAATTGTTCCCAAATGAATGGGCTGCGGTACCTGGAAGTTAAAGTCAAGGTTCGCTGACGGATGAGATTATCTGCAGTTAAAGACATGATGGCTTGTGAGAAATGCACAACATTTGGTAGTTACAACATCTTATACCCTTCAGATACTTGAAGAAACTCTCATTTTTCATATGGGTTTAACTTAACCTGGTCGGCCAATAAAGTTTATACTGCAAATATTTTAAGTGGAAGTGAATGTAAATTTACAAAGGAGAAAGTTATTTTCAATGATGTTTTACCCATGGCACCTATGTTTTCCTCTTCCTCTCCCTCTCACTACATCAAGTGCAATCTCAACTTCCAGAGCTGGGGTAAAGGATGCCTGCACTGTGAAGGGCTTGGAAGACTTGGATGGTTGTCATATGGTGCCTTTGGGGCTAGAGGCCCAGACCTGCTCAGAGGCTCAAGCACAGATGTTGGCTCAGCCTCCTTGCCTTGAACACCTGCAGGTTTCAGTATCAAGGGAGGGGAGAAGTGTCAGAGCCAAGTCCCTCCTGGAGTGCCTGAGAAAATGATTTTTGCAATGCCTGTACACTACTCCTTCCTGTTGCTTCCTGAGGGCCCATTCTTTCTCTCGGAGAGAAAGGAAGATCTGAAGTGAGCTTAAGGTCTCTGATGCCCCTGTAGCCTCGCCATTGATGGTGCGTACATATGTCTAAACCTCTGGATTGCAGGTTTAGGTACATTTCCAGCAGCCACTGAACATTGTGCTGGACTTGGATCTCCATGGCAGATGCCAGTTTTTCCATGGAGACAGCCAATCAGTCGCATTCCTGAACCACTGCAGCAGTGAAAACATGGAAAGACTGCTCCATCTTTCATTCCAGCCTGCCAAGTGCCCGTGATCTACCTGCCTGATACTCCTGTGCTTCTGCGGTGTGAGCAAGAAACTTATAGACAGTACAATTAATAAAAGTTGTTTATATCCATGAAAAATTAGCTCATCATATTAACATCAATATTTCAATGTATAAATAGATGTATAATTCAATGGATAAATATAAATAGCATTAACCATATTCAAGCTAATGAAATTACATTTCAGAAGTTTAAATTTTGATATCTCAGCCCCTTGTTTTGGGGGGAAATCTATTATGCTTTGTTCTAAATTTTGAGGAGAAATTTTCAGTTTTGTCAGTGTTATACTGTTTAAAATTGAGCTCACAAACAGCTTACTCAACAGTTAAAGCTGTAAACAAAGACATGAAGTATATAAATTATTGCATCGATTTGTAATTAGGTAAAATAACTATCCTTCTAGTCCAATCACCTAGTTTCCATTGTGGAACTTTGTCAAATGCTTTCTGCAAGCATGTATTGTTGGTCATAATTTACTTGGCAGTCTGTATCAAATAAGTTGAGGAGGTTGTTCAATCACTATTTCACTATTGAGTCTAGGCTCCAAGACCCTGGAGCAACCTTGCAATGATGTCATGGGGCTGTACGTCACCTAGCCTAAATAACCCAGTGTGGAAGGAGTTAAAACATTCTAAAATTCAATGCTCTCTCAAAAAGACATACCAAGAACACATGGACAGGAATATATAATATCATTATCCAATTGTGACTAAAAGATCAGCCTTGTTTATCTTTGAGTACTATATATAGTAGTATTCACTGGTAATGCTAATAAACAGAAATCTAAGCTTGAAGATAATTCTCATGTTTGCATTCCCCTAGGCCTATTAGTTTCGAAGCCAAATTCATCATATGCTATTAAGCCATATGATAAAATATGTTGACAGCAATGGAATTAATAGCTTACAAAAAGCACAGGCAGCAGTGAAGATCAAGAAACAGATGAAATTATCTTGAAAACAGTAGACATTTTTCTAAAAAAAAAATCATTTTTTCAAGAAATTGTCAATACAGCTTTCAGACAAGCTCGCAACCTGAAAAGCCACAGAATCGTAGAGTCAAACAGCATGGAAGAAGACATTTCAATCCAACCAGTACATGTCGACCACAATCCGAAACTAAAGTAGTCCCACCTGCCTGCGCTTAGCCTATACCCCCAAATATTTCTTGTTCATGTACTTATCCAAATGTCTTTTCAATATTGTAACTGTACCAGCATCCACCACTTCCTCTGGAAGTCATTTCACACATAAATCACTCTCTGTGTTTAAAAAAAAATGCCCCTCATGTCTTTCTTAAAATCTTTCTCCTCTTACCTTGAAAAAAATGCCCTTTAGTCTTGATATCCTCACTCTAGGGAATAGACACCTACCTTATCTAAACCCCTCACGATTTGAAAAACCTCCAAAAGGTAAACCCTCTACCTCCTATGCTGTAGTGAAAATAGCCTCAGTCTATCCAGCCTCTCCTTATAACTCAAACCCTCCGATCCTAGCAACATCCCTGTCAATCTCTTCTGAATCCTCTCCAGCTTAATAATATCCTTCTTATCATAGGGTGACCAGAAGTGGTCACAGTATTCCAGAAGAGCTGAACATTTGAGAAAGTTCCCACTACAGATCATTGATAAGTTTTTTACACCTTCCTGGGAAAGTAATGCTTTCATTCATCTCTTTGAAGATATCACATTGAGAAAGGAAAACTTAATTTTGCATTGAAAACAGCAGAAAAGTAAAAAGTTTTCAGCATTAGTACTACAGCAAAAATACTTTCGGCAATAAAGATTTGATAACAGTTTTAGTGAACAAAAAGAAGAAAATATAGCAGCAAAACAAAAGTACAAGGAGATCAAATTCCTAACAATATTCTTCCAAGCTGAGAAAATAATCAACAACTTCAGGTGCCTATCAACCATCAGCTAATATAACACAATTCTCTGGTACCAGTCTTTGCACCAGAAAATGTAGATCCAGTTAATAGATCAGAAAATTGGCAGATATGGAATGCACAATCCCTAATATTTTGAACAGGTTCTGAATGGAACACCCAATCAAATACAGAGCAAGTTTGCTAACTTCTTTACTACACAAAAACAATATCAGATCATGTGTCAGGAAGACAACAGATCAATGAAAAACAAGTTACATTTGGCAACGAACTTGTGATCAACATTTCACTTCAAGAACAGATAAAACAATGGTGAGATCACACTTCAATATATTGTATGAGATAACATTAACACAACATCCTATACAAGGCACTGCTAAAATATCTTTTCACAGGCATTGTTCAAAACTACTGCCCAGCTGTCTGCTAAAAATTGTACTCATTGTAGTAAAATAGGTGACTCCTCAAAGATGCGTTATAGACTGAAGGTGAAACAAAACAACAAATCAAATATTTCATAACCTGACATGTAAATTTATGCCTTGGAGCAGAACCGTAAAGTGTACATCAAGGGAACCCATAGTTAGTAGATGCAAATATATTACCACCTGATTTAACGGTGTGAGCAGCCAGAGATATTGTATCTACAGTTAAAGGGATGTGGCATATCATACAGACATTCAAATACCAAACACTTGTAGAGAAAACTTACATCAGTTACTAGCAATTTTCCCTAGTAAGGAATGCATGCTTTGCCCTCAACCTCTTGCATAACGGAATTCACACTCACTGCACAAAACATTTTCAGCACCAGTCTCCTAAATTGTCTAAAAGTCTGGAAAAGCTGGAATTTCTTTGTAAAATCATTTTGAAAGATAATGCTAAACCAGTCTGCCTCTACACCTCGGAAAATTCCTCACTGCTAACAAAGGACATACATGGTCAATAGAGGGCTATTTACCTGGTGAATTACCCTCCAGAGAGGTGCTGTGGTGTGGTCACAGTCCCCAGTCCTGTTGACTCCAAGCAAATTTGTGTGGATCTCACATATTTCAATAAAATAGTTTATAGAGAGTTTCATAATACGTCTGCAGGTGATGAAATGTTGGCTAAACTTCCCACCAGTAGAATATTTACAAAGCTGGATGTTAATAGTGGAGTTTAGTGGATGAAACGTCTTAACTTCTTACCACCTTCATTGACCATACTGGTTGGTGCCATTTGAATTGATTTCTCTTTGATATCACTTCTGGAATGAAATTTTCCAACACACTATGTCCAAAATTTCACAGGGACTAAGATGGAGTTACATGCTGCTTGAGTGATACCCTGACACATGGTGAAACTAACCAGCTACATGAAAGGAGATTACATCATGTCCTGAAGCATTTACAAGCAGCAGGCTTTACATTGAAAGACGAATGTGAATTTTCCAGCGATTCCATTAATTTCCTAGGTCACATCACTAGAAGGGTGCAACACAATCTGACCTCCAGAAAACCAGGGTAGTCAAAAACCTCTGAACTTCAAAATTGGTGCATGATCTGCAATGGTTTCTGGATATAGTTGGTCAATTGTTTAAGATTTTACCACATTTTGCCTCTGTTATTGAGCCTTGAGAAATCTCTTTAAGAGGTCAGAAGCTTATGTTGGGATGCACAGCAACAGAAGATCAAGACAGTACTGACCGTCACTAATGTCTTAACCCATTATAATTCATCAAAGCCCACAATTATAGCTCAGATGCCTCAAAGACAGGTATTGGGGTAGTTCTTTATCAGGAACAGCTCAAAAGAAAAGTACTTTACTGTCATCAAGAAGGAAGCTTTCGTGGTTTCATGGGTCTGTGGAATTTTTTCTGACTGATTCAGGATCTCAAGTCAAGATTGACATCAGTCTTAAACCTTTGATCTCCCTGGTGCATGAAAAAGAGTGAGCAAAGCTGCTCCCTCAAGTACAACAGTTTTGCCTTAGTCTTATGAGGTAAGTATGAACTCGGTACATCCAAAGTCAGTGTCAAACGTCAGCAGGTACTATTTTGCAGAGGCATATTTGATGCACACTTATGGCGACAAGGTCATACTTTTGCAGCTGAAATACACGCTTACATCAAGCCAACTATATTATCTTAATCAATCTCAAGAAAGAAACAAAGGCACAGCAAGAAGGAACAAAGTAAGGATCCCAAGTAAATTATTGTGCACAAGTACAGCTCTCACGGTTGACCTGGAGCTCAATTTGTAGATTGCACCATGAAGACATATATCAAACACAGTCACCATTTCTCAATAGTCAAGTATGTGCTGGTTTTTAGTAGGTGCCTGAGAGTTCTTCATTCATTGCAGAAAAACTGAGGATTTATTAAAGCATGACCACATGCAAAGGAAAGGCTCATATGGCTTTTTGGTGCCCAAGGATATCAAAACAGTTAGAGAATCTTATTGTCAATTTTGACACATATGTCACATGAAGTAATTTACATCAGGAATCTCTAATTCCTACAGAATTTCCTGATACACCCTGGGTTGGATTGGGTATGGACCTAGTCATGAATGATTATAATGCTTATTGCATCAATTATTACTCTAAAAGCTCTAAGGTTAAAAATAACTGACACCTATTATCCACTGAAGTGATTGTGAGAGCCCTCTGGATGATATTTGTCTCTGTCAGTGTTCCAGATATCATCGCTTCTGACAATGGCCAACAGTTTGCGAGTGAGATGGTAAAAGCACTTGCAATAACACTGTGCTTTTGACATGCTACGGGTTTGCTTGGACATCTTCAGTCCAATGGACAGGCAGAATAAGTGTTATAGATATCAAAAAAACAGATAAAAAGTTCAGATTTTCTTGCAGCTTTGCATATGTACTGCTCTCCTGAGGTCTGCTCCTATTAGAAGTGTTGATGGGGCACTGATTACAAACTTAATGACCCACATTACTAAGTAACTTGTCTTTGCGTAGTAGTGTAATAGCATTATTACAGCAAAACATTCGATACGCTGAGATAAGGATGATAGGTCTGGATATTGGATTTCATCGGAAATGAACAACTTAATTAGTTAGAGAACAACTACCTGGGCAGCATTGACCTTTTAGACACAACTGAGGGCCTAACCATCATAATGACCAATACCTCACTGCTCCATCTTACCACATTACCAACCTTACCACCTACCAAACTGGAGAAAAAGCACACACCACTGGCAGTGTGCCATATGTACCAGTAATCTCTTGGATTGCATCACCCATTTAGAGCATATTGTCTGGCAGCCTGACTAATCAAATCTTTGACCTGACAGGAGCCCACAGGGAAAATAAAAGATCGTTGACTTTACTGAGCTGCCTATCAATTCATGAGATGAGTCAAGGTGAAGTCTTGTGGAGGAGTAGGAGAGATAGGGAAAAATTGCATGCAAAAATGTTGTAAAAGTCAGAAAACTAAGTAACTCATTTGACAGTCTAAATCAATACTAATCAATGTTTATGATGGGGAGTGTGGCGCTCTGAGAGAGTTTAAGGACCCTGGAGCAGCCGTGCAATGATGTCCTGGAGTTGTGCATCACTAATCATAAGTAGGGTAGTGAGGGTGGAGATAGAACACTCTAGACTGAAATGTTCTCTCCCCCACATTGAGAGCATATGGGCCTAAACACTCAAAGATGTGTAGCAATATTTAATACTAAAATGTAATAAATTGTTTTACTTTGTAGTGTAAGCTTAAAGTTCGTTCTTGACTTCAGCTTCTCCTTGACCAGTCTGGCTTGTACTCAGGAACTTAGCTGGGCATTGAACCACACCATAAAAGAATCACCATCTTCGTCTTCTGCATCCGTTACTGTGAATTCCCTCACTATTGTTTTTGTCGACATGCTGGGGAAATTCTATTAGTTGTGAAACACATCCGGTCCAAGAAGGTGAAACAGATTTAAGTGCAACCAAAGTAATTGTCAGCACACCTTAGCAACTGTTGCTATTATACAAGTGTTCCTGCTATTTTACCCCTCATGATATGATTATTTTATATGGGATGGAAGCAAGAGAGTGTTTGAAACAGAAAATAGCCTTTCTTATAATTTACAATAAAATAGTAATTGAATTAAATAATCTATGTCATTACTATTCATACAATAATTTCTAAACTGCGCATATGCAGTCTAAAAAATGTTTTGATGCATAGCAAATCAAGACAAGTTGGAACATAATTTAAGATTGTCAGTAGTATTAGTGGAGCAAAAACATATAATCTGTTGTCATTCACTGATCAATTAACCAGGTAATTTAGTTTGAAAATTCTAGTGACTAATACCTTCTTAGTATCCATTGCTATATCCATGAATGTCATTCATTCTATCACAACTCTCTTCTCTGCTCTTGTGCCCCAGGCTAAATTTACAATCAGGCGAGGAGAATGATTTGCACCCCTCCCTTTTAAATCCCTTCTTGTTCATTTGCGGCAAATACATTTATTTAGACGTTTTTACCATGGTGATGTCATACTTCGACTAAAATATCGTTAACTAGATCATTATGAATACATAAAAGTACAAGGGCTTTCTAGAAAATAACAGCATGAATTTTATGCCCACTAATTCTGAGAGAATAATAAAAACACCACATCAATACAGGCAGTAAGTTCAAAAAGAGCAAAATGTCTGAAATGGTCAGGAAGGATAAGCCAATGAATATTTGACATATAGCCCTTACAGTCTTTGAGATGTTAAGTTTAAACCTGAAGTCAGTTGTTTAGTTGAGATAACAAGGTGTGGGGCTGGATGAGCAGCAGCATAGGAGCAGGAAAGCTTGACGTTTCAGGCCTAGACCCTTCATCAGAAATGGGGGAGGGGAAGAGGGTTCTGAAATAAATAGGGAGAGAGGGGGAGGCGGACAGAGGATGGATAGAGGAGAGGATAGGTGGAGAGGAGGCAGACAAGTCGAAGAGGCGGGGATGGAGAGTTGCAGTGGGAGAGAGATTTTGTTCACTTATATTCTGTAGCAGCAGCAGCAATGCCGTTTATAGACCTTGAGTACTTGGTGAATGGTCATTGCCACAACTTACTTTTTCATGGGGCACTGATGTAGAAGTTGAGAGAGACAGGGAGAGAAAGGCTTGCAGTGTCCTTACTGTTACCAGTTCTTATTTCATTGCTGAAGCAACTCTCGATATTGGCCTATTTGTGTATTGGAGTCTGCTCCACTGTCCTTCCAAGTTTCAGGTAGCCCTTTAATGTCCAATGTGTACAATTTATCATGTGGATTGCACATTTTCTTGACACTGAATCAATTTTTTGGTTTCACTTTAAAGGCAAAATGATAATCTTAGCGCAGGTGAATCTTTTTTTCTGTAAGGAATTTGCCTCAATCTGCCATCAGATAATAACAGCAGCTATTTTAGGTAGATATTTGTTTTTATTAAAACAAAAAAAAGCCTCTGAAAGTCTTATATATTAAAGTCAGATATTGAAAGTTGAATATCAGTTGTCCATGTTTACTATTTTCCTAATGTCTAGGATGACTATATTTTGTCACTGGCAATTTCTTTATTTTTAGGGTCAGCACGGTGGCTCTGTGGTTAGCACTGCTGCCTCACAGCACCAGGGACCGGGTTCAATTCCACCTTTGGGTGACTGTCTGTGTGGAGTTTGCACATTCTCCCCATGTCTGCATGGGTTTCCTCCAGGTGCTCCAGTTTCATCCCACAGTTGAAAGATGTGCAGGCTGGGTGGATTGGCCATGCTAAATTGCGCATAGTGTTCAGGGATGGGTAGATTATAGGGGAATAGGTCTGGGTGGGATGCTCTGAGGGTCAGTGTGGACTTGTTGGGCCAAAGGGCCTGTCTCCACACTGTAGGGATTCTATGAATTAAACGAATGAACCTTTTACATTCATCGAGGACTTCCTTCTCATTTACATCAAGTTTAATGACTTTTCTTTATCTCCTTTTGGGAGTCAGAGGGGGATGTTTGTTATTCATGTCTTCTCTTGTGAATGCTTGAACGAAGTAATCATTCAGAATATCAACCACCTCATGCTCATTTTTACTGTTGGTACTGATTGCATCTTACTGAACAGCACTGAGTCAATCCAGGAGAAATACACTTCTAAAATTCTAATGTTAGCATTCTGACTGAAAATCGCAGCATGTTTGCTGTATAATGATTCCAATCATAATGCTGCACGGATATCACATCAAGAATGAACTGAAGTACCACACAACACAGTGAACAATGAAAAGATTGATATATTTTAAAAAATTATAGTGTTTTAGATATGGTGCCATCTTACTTACTACAATTTTTAAAGAATGTAGGTGATCCTTTACATCTGCTTGAAAAATTATTTTGGTATGTATAAAATAAGAAAAGAAGGAATTAAATTTACAATTGTCAGTTTTTTGTTTAACACTTGTAGAGAAAAAGCATGTTTTGTCTAAGTTGTTGGTATTTTGTAATCAATTAATCAGATAATTTATATGGGCATTTCTATTTAAGGGCAAAATATTGTCTCCTTTTATTAGACCTTGAGATTATGAAAGCTTATTGGGATATTAAGGGCGCACTGTCAATTAAACTCTTCTCGAATTGTCATCAACATCTCCAAAAGTCTTTTTTAAATGTACACATTAAATTACAATATGGCAGTGCTGGTGTCGCACTGGGGTGCACAAAGTCAGAAGTCACATGACACCAGGTTATAGTCCAACAGGTTTATTTGAAATCACAAGCTTTTGGAGCACTGCTCCTTCGCCAAGTCACCTGTTGGACTATAACCTGGTGTCATGTGCCTTTTGGCATAAAATTACAGTATTGAGAGAAGCAGGAGTTGGGATGTACAGGCTCATCAACATTCATTTTATTTGCAATCGGTTACAGTGCAAATAAGAAATTAATTGATCACTGTCAACAAGGATTACATTTGAAAAACCTCTGTCATTTCAAACATTTTATTCACCGAAGTCATTTAATTTGATTTTCTCTTAATATTTCTCAATTTATGTCATTTCTAATAACACTAATTCCTTTAATGTACACTGTTGTGTTACACTCTGCACCCTGTAAGGATGCGTTCATAATTTCTCTGCACTGTTTAGGAGTTAGCAAGCTATCTGACTATAGACTGCCATGAGGATAATCCTAAATCTCATTGGATGTAAAGCATCCACAGTTTTCAAGCTATTTTATTTGTAAAATCTGGGAGTGGTACTCATGACTGATTTCTAGTTTGTTGGACAAATTTTGCTTTCATTCCACCTGTGATCTTTATTATTTTGCAGGATGTGTTTTATTTGATTATTTTTTATTCTAAAACAATGTAATAGCACATAAAAGAGATCAGGCAGCTTTGCCTCTTTCTCTCCCTCGTTTTAAGGTTTTATCTAAGTTTCAAAATTCTCATCCATACTTTACTTTATGGAACATATTGAAGGGGAGAGCTGTCACTGCAGCCCTGCTAAGGTTCAGTTTTGTTCTTTGCCCAAACAGACAGGTGATCAGATATCCTCCACACCTACACAGTGGTACTTATCCCGAGATATGCCTTATGCAGTTGGTAAACTGTCGGGAGTCCAATCTATAAATATCTGCGTCGGTTTCAAATGGGTTGTGAAGACTGAGGTAATTCTACCCTCATTATTCTGGAGTGGATTGAGGCAACCAGGTGTATTTCATTTGATGTCCATTGGGGTGCTGCATTATTCAATCATATCGCACTGCATTAGTTCTTTGATTCCTGGAAAGAATCGAGAAGCATATGTCAAATTGGTTTTGCTGTCTACTGAAATATCCTTCTCAATGTAACTACTAAATGGAATAAGAAAAAAAAACAACCTTTTAAATTGTTTTTACATGATGTTCAATTATTCAGCAACAAGCTATAATTTATTAGTTACATTTGACTATTTACAATATTTTAACATCTTTTAAAATTCTGAGGAAGGTTACAGGAAATGCTAATATTAATTTCTCTCCACAGACACTGTCAGACCTGCTGAGTTTCTCCAGCAATTTCTGTTTTTGTTTCTGATTTCCAGCATCTGCTGATCTTTTTGTTTTTTCAAAATTATGTTGCTTTAAAAGATACTATCAATAAAACTAATTTAACAATATTCATGTATCCCATATAACTACATTGAAGGCTGGCACTTTTTCATAGTAGTCAGTACTGCCACAGGATCCTTATTCTGAGTGCTAGTTAACCTTGTAAAGTCAAGAATGATCTTTGTTTTAATAGCAGGGCCTTTAACAAATTACTTCCAACATTCACTGACAGCTGAGACCAAACCAATGTCAAAATGAGAAAGTAGATTCTTCATGTATATTGAATTGTAGCTGTGACTCTTCTGTAACTTAAACATCAACATCTGGTGAGGAAGACTGTGCAGATTGAATCTCTCAAGTAATCCAACATCACCTTATATTTCATGCAGTTATATCTTTCTTTCAGGAAACTTTGTTTCACTGGTAAGATTCAGAATAACCCTGGTCACTTTACATTCATTACTGCACGTAAGATTATTGGTATTAAAACTGTGGCAAGACATTAAATCCTTGATAAGGAAAGAGTATGAGATAATGATTTTCACACGGCTAGGCTGAAGCACAAATCAATGAAGGCTCAACTACATTCCCACTAACAATTGCATTTATAGAATACTTTACTATCCTTAAATAAAATCTGAGGGTGCTTTTATTGAGCATGATTAAATCTTCTGTAGAGTTGCTCATCATCAAAATGGATGGGTTTAAAGTAAGAATGCTGGTTTGGTAAAGTAATAATGTGAGAGAATATTTCAGTTTTGTGTTAATGAAGCAGTGGTAGTTTTATTTAAAACTGTGATACAGTGAAAATAAATAATAAAATTTAATGACAATGTTAATCATAGTGATTAATTTATTTATTTGCCAAACATGAAAAGCTTAGTTATTAGGTTAATCAAAGAGTAAGTAGAGTTTTGTTTTATGCATTGACAAGAGAAGGGCATCCATGGCTAGCCAGCATTTATTGTCCACCCCAGAGGGCAGTTAAAAGTCAACCATATTGATGTGCTTCTGGAGTGGTAAGGATGGCAGTTTCCTTCCCTTACAGGGCATTAGTGAACCAGACGGGGCTTTTCAACAATCTGCAATGGTTTCAGATTCTAAACTCTTGATTTTCATTTTTTTGAATTCAGATTCCACCATCTGCTGTGGCAGAGTCAACACAGTGTGGAGCTGGAGGAACACAACAGGTCAAGGAGCATCAGAGGAGTAGGAAAGTCGACGTTTTGGGTCAGGACCCTCAGAACTGAAAAACTTTCCCTCAGAACTGAAGAAGTGTCCCAACCTGAAATGTCAACTTTCCTGCTCCTCTGATGCTGCCTGATCTGCTGTGTCCGTCCAGCTCCACACTGTGTTGACTCTGTCTCCAGCATCTGCAGTTCTTGCTATCTGCTGTGAAAGGATTTGAACCCAGGTCACATTCTAACCTGGTATCTTTGGGTAAACAGTCTGGCAATAATGCCACGAAGGTCATTGCCTCCCAATAGAGTAACATAATGGATTCTAAAATGTTGTGAGTGTAATGTAGATGGGAGCTACCAATGTGTGCTAATGATAGAATTGTATTAATTATTGAGAAGTTAGGTATAGGAAGAAATAATTCTAAAAAAGGTGGTTGGTTTTGAAGACAAAGTGTAAATGTAGGCTTGTGAGGAAAGAAAGTGTAATGAGGGACTCTGAGGTGAGCAAGAATCATGTTCCTGTATAACACAAGCTGGTGGAAAAAGACAAGAAAAGTCTGCAGATGGACAGATTGGGAAATGGTGCTAACTTGGATTGAAATTAACTAGGTCAAGAGTCTATTGTAGCAGAGTATTGGGTTGGAAAGTGTACAGGGAAGTGGGCAGATACAAAATGATATTGACTCAAAACCTTGCGAAAACATTAGTCTTCGTTGGCATTGCTCCATTGACACTGATAGAAAATATTAGCGTATGCATATGCACAGAATAATGTGGGAATCAAGATGCTGCTGCCAGTGACTCTCTGCTCATCCAGAAGATGCACTGTTGAAGTCTGCCCAAAGAGCACGATTTCCATGTTGCCATCACTGTAGTACCCCGAAAAAAATTACAACTTGTTGATTGAGATGTAACTGGATTTTTCATTCCATACTAATTTTGTAATTACCGCTAAATACTTTCACTCATTTTGAAAAGGCTAATTTTGTTTTTACTCGTATCAATTTTCTTCCTTGTTATAAAATAAGACATATTTTTAAAATCAATTCTGCATGCATTTCATTGATGTCAGCATTTTACAACTTTTATCTAATCTATTCTTACCCTTATCTGACCATTATTTACTTTCTAATGAAATCAATAACAATGTTCCTCTCTTCTAACTCAATCATTTCAGGTTTTTTCAATTTTTGCGGAAAGTTCTCCAATATGCTCCTTCCATAACTTTCTCATTTCCTCAGAGTTTGTTCAACAGTAGTTTTACTCTCTACCACTGTTGCTTATTTTCCTTGATTCATATTGCTTCTGTGTAATAAATACTCTTACTTTTGATAAAAACTGTAAAAATCAGGTAGAATAGAGAAGCCGATTTGATTTAAAACATGAAAAAAAACTTACCATCAATGTTTATTTCACTTTGTAAAGATTATTCACTTATCAAGAGAATGTCCGCATGCAGACAATAATGATCACCAAAGGAATCAAGTTAAAGGTTTGTGGATGCTCTGACTTTTGCATAGTTACTCTGATTGTCCTTGTATTGAAGTTTACGCTGAGAATTTTAACAAAGAAAGTGTACATTCGAGATGTCTAAAAGGTACATGCAAGTATTTAATATGTTAATGTTATTCAGAACCAACACGATTTTGATGCAATTTTGCTCAAGTTACCACCAAATGCTGGTAGGTTAGCAGGTGAAGTGGAATGTTTTTGCATGGATGTAAAAAAAAATTAATTCACATATTTTTGATAGTTACACAGGAATTAGAACAAAAATGTGGAACTTTTGTGTAGTAATTTATTGCATAGAATGCAGAGGAACATCTTTTTAAGCTGCACCATTCTACATTTACAGCTTTGTGTGGATAATTAGAAACAGTTACAACTTATTAATTGATATAATCAACACTGATAAGTTTGTGACAGAGCTGGGAACAGAAATTACCTATTCTGTACATCATATCAAGCATTTGCTCTCGTCTTTTAGTTCTAGCCTTTATGATTGGCACCAATAAATGCTCACAGAATAGATGTCAGCACCGTGTGTGTAAAGCCTCTTTGAGGCAGTAGAAAACCTTAAATACCTTCATAAAAATTGCTGCTGTGTAGATAAGTCCTGCTCCCTATCTGGATTACTGAAGAATTGAATTCTATTACAAACCTGGAGAACTGCAGATTCAAGATAATGGAGTTTTAAAAGTGAATACTGTCTGAACACTTAATGGACTGACTCTCACTTTTTTTTTGGCAATTTCATTGAGTTACATGGAGGGTCTTTCTGCATGTGACCTGGAGAGATATCTCATCATATTATCCAAAATTCACAGCATGGCACAGTGGCTTAATGGTTAGCATTGCTACCTTACAGTACCAGGGATCTAGGTTCGATTCCACCCTTGGGTGACTATCTGTGTGGAGTTTGCACTTTCTCCCTGTGTCTGTATTGGGTTTCCTCTGAGTGTTCTGGTTTTCTCTCACAGTCCAAAGATGTGCAGGTTAGGCAGATTGACCATGGGAAATGCAACGTTACAGGGATAGAATGGTGGGCGGGGAGGTCTCGGTGAGATGCTCTTTGGAGGGTTGGAGTGGACTCGATGGACCAAATGGCCTGCTTCCAGGCTGTAGGGATTCTTTGAATTAACAATGTACTACACTCCAATGGCGCTCTGCACATCTGATACATTCTTCCGCACCTCATAGCCAGACATTCTCACCACTGCCTCAATATCCAGGAATACGCTATTGCTGGCTCTGGCATCAGATTTAAAAGGCTGTTGCACACCCAGATGAGCACTGGCATTCTGGACAAAAACCAAAAGAAATGTGGATGTTGTAAATCAGGAACAAAAACAAAGTAGCTGGAAAAGCTCAGCAGGTCTGGCAGCATCTGTGGAAGAGAAAACAGAGTTAACGTTTTGGGTCCGGTGACCCTTCCTCAGAACATTCTGTTTTCTCCTCCACAGATGCTGCCAGACTGGCATTCTGGAGTTGCCCTGCATATTGACTGACATTCTCCCCAGTGACGTCTGTCAAGTTGAAACTGACTGTGTGATTTGGCTAAAACGGCCCGGACTCCTGTTGGATTGGATGGTGCAGAGGCGGGGTATCCTGATCCTCTAGACTCCCAGTGGATACCGTGATACAGGACCTTGCCAGCTTGCTCTGAGGTCACGATTCGAGTCCGTGTAATCTTCATTATCTGGAGAAAAATCAATGACGTCTTTGCTCTGCCAGATTAAGTCCCAATAATCCTCTCCCTGCTACATCACACTATCTTTGCTACAGTACCCTCCTCTCACTAAGGCTTGAGATCTATTGGTCTCACTGTTGCATGCAACACCTTCCTTCACTCACTCTCACCTTCCAATCCTCCCACACTGCTAACCTTACATGGTCTCTGTTATGTCTACCCATTTGCCTGGGACACCTCTCCAACCTTTCCCCACCTGCACTGGCCCTAATTGCTGTTCCCACTTTCATTGTATTTAATGTCTCCCTTTATTTCATGAAGGAGAATACAACACACAGCCCAACTAGTTTCTCATGTAATAGAGGTAAAGAAACTCAGAATGAGTTATTTTGCAGTTAATTTGGAACCCTGCAGGTTTATGAATCCACAAAAAAAATCTAACTTCCCTGGGATCATGACAATTCCTTGCACTTAGCAAGAAGATGGCTAGAGTAGCCTGACCTTGAAGCAGCAATCAGGACAGTTTAAAGTGAATGACTGGTTTGTTGCATTTCAAATAATACAAATGAATTGGAGCCTTTAACTCATATCCACTTCTTTCCTGCAGCTATCAGTGATCAGTCAATGTCCTCCACCAGCAATTCAGTTCATTCAAGGGACAAAATCAACCACAATGGAGAGTAAAATCCGGTGGTGTTGAACCTGCCCATTCCTACCAGATTGTCTAGGTTAAAGTTTCACTTTTATGCTTGAATACGGTTGCCTCACCCAGTCATCTCGAAATTCTCTTGCACAATATCTCAATGAACTTTGCAGAAAATTACAGAGCAGCGAATCTTTCAAATGTGCGATTTCTGAAAAATATAACATTGTTATTGTATTAGTACTTATAGATAAAGCACTTTTCACAAAATTTCACCTCTTGTCTCTTGAACAACTGATAGTTAACATGGAAAGAGCTGAGAGATTTTGGAAATTCAATCTTGTGTTTAGAAAATAAATCCGAAATGTGTCGAGGAAACCATGGTGACAACTGGAGGATCAGTTTCTTGTGCAAATTATTAGACGGGTGCTTTAGAATAATTTCATAGCACACCACAATGTGAAATATCACCAAATAAATGACTGGCTTAATTTAGGAAATCTGCACAGATCATTTAACAGTGTGTTAAACCTTCTGTTGAATATGTGATGTAGTATTGAGCACTGTTGAAAGTTTCTTTAATCCCTAACCAGACACATTTCACTGAGCAATAAATGAAGGTTAAAATTGCTGACACTCCAAATATTCACTGATTGCTTGCTGTCATTTCAATATACTTTCACAGATATGTTTATTATGATACGGGTGCAAATACCTGCAGAAAAGCTCAATTTTTGACTTTGCCCCAGCTATAGCGAATGCTGAATATACACTTTAAATGGTTCTACGATGGCAATAGCAGCCTTCACCTTTATAGGACTTCTCTTATAGGGATCATTATAAGAAAAGTACTGTACAAAAGTAGCAGTATGCACCAAAGAGTAAGGGAAACATCAAAGGAAAGCTGAGAAAGATGATGAAAAATTCCAAGAAATAAACTTGGAGGCAAGCTTTAGAGGAAACCTAAGCAG
>JAHRHZ010000076.1:171392-218524 GCA_024137785.1 Ginglymostoma cirratum
GGTCCTGTTTCTGCTTGGAGAATGTGGGGTGAGTGGGTGGCGGTGTGTGTGTGTGTGTGTGTGTGTGTGTGTGTGTGTGTGTGTGTGTGTGTGTGTGTGTGTGTGTGTGTGTGTGTGTGTGTGTGTGTGTGTGTGTGTGTGTGTGTGTGTGTGTGTGTGTGTGTGTGTGTGTGTGTGTGTCAGAGAATGAGAGAGAGAGAGATTTGAGTTGCGTTCAAACAGACACCGTTTTACTGTAGTAAATCCTTTAAAGTAGAAGTTATCAATATTTAGAGGTCATAAATGTTCTTGAATAAGAACAGTCAAGCTGTCAGCCTATTTGCTGATATAACTGGGTGGTGGGGGTGTTCACACAATGTTCACAGGTTGAGAAATTGCTCCGAGAGTTCATTAAAGCAATAGGTTATGATACATGTTTGCGTATATGAAGGACTACATACTAGTTGAATTATGTCTTATGGTCAGTGTACCTTTAAGCAACATGCTTATGATATCATCACTGAATTGTAAAATGTCACCTAGGTAGATAATGGTCACATACGACATATTATCTCACATCACATCTTATCACACATCACGTGACACATTTACTCTCTTGGAATCATGTTCCTTTGTTATAAATAATAGCTTAACAATAGCCCAAATATTTTGTGTTATTTTTAAAATCACTCGGGGGATGCTCTACTCCTTATGTTCTTACGTAAACTCTGGCCGAAGGAGACAAAGTTAAAAACAGCAAGCAAGGCAAAGCAAAACATTAAGTGAGTGAGTGCTAAGGGAGCAAGCGAACAGCCCTGAGATTCAACTTTGTCCAATCTGTGAGCTGGATGCCCAATGCTATGCAGAAAATGTCCTTGCAGCAGAATTCCAATAATAGTGGTGGCATAGGGGTTCAGTGATTAGCACTACTGCCTCATAGCTCCAGGGATCTGGGTTCAATTCTACTCTCAGGTGATTGTCTGTGTGGAGTTTGCATGTTCTCACTGTGTGTGAGCTTCCTCTGGGTGCTGTGCTTTCCTCCCACAGTCCGGAGATGTGCAGATTACATGGATTGGCCATGTGTCCAGGTGTGCAGGCTGGGTGGATTAGTCATGGTAATTGCCTATTTACAGCAATAGGGTAGGGGGGTGGGTCTGGGTGAGATGCCCTTCAGAGGACCAGTGTGGACTCGATGGGCCAAATAGGCTGCTTCCACACTGCAAGGGATTCTATGACAGTTGCCAGGTCATTGTAAAGTACAGCACTAAATTGCAGAAGCAGCCAGTCGGTTAGGTGTTCCATGCTGGTGCAGCAGAAAAGCTGACAAGTGCCGCATACAAATGTCTATGGGTGAGGAGTGTGTGCAGCAGCTGCCCATACACTGTGCCCTGAGATATCTGTGCTGGGTGTCCAAGATCGAGGTCCGGAAGAGGAAGAGACGGTAGGAATCACGAGGTACTGGCTCAGACTCATGACGAGAACTCACAGTGTCTTGTTTCTATCCAGATGGCAGAATCGGAGAATGCATATTAAACAAGACAAGATTAAGGAACGATGAGAATGAGTGATAATCCCCATTAATAGGGCTCTCACTGCTCATCTAGACATCTGAAATTCAGTTGGTTAATGCAACTTATTGCTCTGGAAGTCGAGGAAGACCTTTTCTCATGTGATTTTCCCAAATTCCGCACCATAGCCCACAACATTCAGGGTCTGGAAAGATACCACCTCTTATACTTAAGATTAAAAAAAAAATTAGACATGGAATAGAAGAATAACAATGTATTGTCACTTGTATTTTTGAAAATACAGTGAGATGTGTATAAGTTGCCACAATTCGGCACCATTTTAATTACTGAAATTATAAAAATAAATAATTGAGACAAAGTTAGGAAAAAGTTCATCTTTTGTTCCCTCTACGGCCCATGGGTTTCTGGAATGGCGAATGGGATGCCACGCTGAAACTGCCACTGAGGCTGTTAAAGCAAGTATTTCGAGACTGGACCCACTGTAATGCCACCACCAAAGTCGATGCAGATGCCACTGCATCGCTGCTACAGCCCGGGGGGCACAAACTGGACCTACCGAGTCATCAACGTTGAAGCCGTCGCCAATTCAGTCGCTGCCTGAAGCCACCACACTGGCGTCCTTGCCACGAGGAATGAACTGGAACCACAATGCCACCAGTACTATAGCCATCACTGAAACTGTTGCAGAGCTGTCAGGAGGAATAGACCAGACCCACCGAGGATGAAGACCTCAATAAAGATGCAGCTACATGGGTCTATTACACTGTCGCTGCCGCAACAGGTCCTTGCTCCACTATAGCTGCAGAAAAGATGAAAAGGTGAACTTTGATACAAAGGAGAAAGGAAGAAACAAAACAAAAGCGAACAAATCAGAACGTGTCTGGCCAGGAGCATAGACCTCAAACACTTCTTACTCTACTGCTGCCGCCATCTTGAATATAATTAATAATTGCAGATAATTATTAAACATAATTAACAATTTCTGAAATATGCATGCTATACAAATGAACATACAGTTTACATGCAGCAGGTTAAAAGCTTAATTTTGAAAGGTAAAGTTTATTGAATCGTACAATGTTTTGTGATAACTTCTGCATTCACTTAGATGCCATAATATTCTGTGTGAGAAACAAGTGAAGAACTGCAGTTACAATAAGAACATCTTACATTAAAATAAATGTTTTTGAAAATTACATGTTTTTGGGTCTAAACAGAGTCCTCTATTTCAATAAATAATTGCTGAAATGCACGATAATTCGGACTTCATGCCTGAGGGTTGCTAAGTAACTAAACAAATATACAAGGGCATTGAGATTTTTTTTTAATTAGAAGTTTGGAGAAAATCTTTCTTGCAGCCAGTTTTCCTAATTGGCAAGTATTGTCAATACCATTCATAACTGACTTCAAACATGATTACTTGCATGGGCTGTAGGTATATCTATTTCACTGAATTATGAATATTAATTCAGAACAAAATTATGCCAAATTTGCCTTGGTTCAGAGGATGTATTTTCCCCTTTAGGTCAGAAGGTCATTAGCTCAAATTCTGAGACTTGAACAAGGTGGGAGGAGTTTTTCACTCCCTTGAGTGACGTGGGCAATAGTAATCAATTGGGAATATACAGCAAAAATGAAATGAAGTCAAATTCACAATGTTGATAATTATTTTTTCCAATTTTCTACTCAAGATTAACATGGTAGGTTCAGAATTTTATTAATGACCTGCACTACCTTATTTCCACACATTTACATCTCATCAAATGCTAAACTCACATCATTTCGATATAGCTCCCAATTCTCCTCTCTTCCCATGAGAACCTGGATGGTAGCCAGTTCCAGATATGAAAGTCAGAACAGTAACATGGCAACAATGGCTCGCAGCTTGCTTCTCCAGGTCTTCATCATAACATTCCTGCGTCCTCCATGGACACCATTTTCCTTTACTTTTCATTCAGTTGAGTCGGCACTGACAAACTACCAGCCTCAACAAATCATTAGTCCAATTCTCACAACTCAGCCCTTAAGAACTTCCTTTGGACCTCTGGGACACATATGCTTCTGCCAGGTCAGGACACACATGTACACTTCATGCATCTACGCGGGATGGATCTTATGGCTCTTAACTTTATTCTTAGTGTTCACTCACTTTGCACTTCGCATTTACTTGGGGTTGCCACTATTTGTGGATTGCTTCACTTTTTAGTACGCAGTTGAGCCAGCTTGTCACAGTATGGCGCACCAGCCAGTCAAGTGGTAGACATATTGCTGTATAACAGAGTTCTACGTCGGTGTCACATCAACAGCATGAGCCAGAGATAGTAGGAATTGCCGATGCTGGAGTCTGAGATAACAAAGTGTGGAGCTGGAGGAACACAGCAGGCCAGGCAGCATCAGACGAGCAGGAAAGCTGATGTTTCAGGTCTGGACCCTTCTTCAGAAATGGGGGAGGGGAAGGGGGCACTGAAATAAATAGGGAAGGGGGAGGCGATGATGGAAGGTGGATAGAGAGCAGATAGGTGGGAGAGAAGACGGACAGGTCAAGGCAGTGGGGATGAAGCCAGTACAGGTAAGTGTAGGTAGGGAATTTGGATGGGGGCTGGTCAGTGAGGTGGGGAGAGCGGATAGGTAGGAGAAAAGACAGACAGGTCAAGGAGATGGGGACAAGAAGAGCTGGTCATGGGATAAGGTTGGGGGTGGGAAGATTTTGAAGCTTGCGAAGGCCACATTGAGACCATTGGGCTTCAGGGTTCCCCGGCAGAATATGAGGTGCTGTTCCTCCAGCCTTTGGGTGGCATCATTGTAGCAGTGGAGGAAGTCCAGGATGGACATGTCGTCCAAGGATTGGGAGGGGGAGTTGAAGTGGTTCGCAACTGGGAGGTGTTGTCGTTTGTCACGAACCGAGCGTAGGTGTTCCACAAAGCAGCCTCCAAGCCTCTGCTTGGTTTCCCCGATGTAGAGGAGGCCACATCGGGAACAACGGATACAACATACCGCATTAGTGGATGTGCAGGTGAACACCTGTTTAATGTGGAAGGTTTTCTTGGGGCCTGGGATGGGGGTGACAGGGGAGGTGTCGGGGTAGACGTAGCACCTCCTGCGGTTGCAGGGAAAAGTGCCAGGGGTGGTGGGGCTAGCGGGGAGTGTGGAACGGACAAGGGAGTCACGGAGAGAGCGGTCCCCCCTGAAGGCAGACAAGGGTAGGGAGGGAAATATATCCTTCGTGGTGGGGTCAGATTGCAGGTGGCGGAAGTGGCGGAGAATGATGTTTTGAATCCAGAGGTTGATGGGGTGATACATGAGGACAAGGGGAATTCTATCTTTGTTTTTATTGCGGGAGGGGGTGTGAGTGCTGAGGTGTGGGAAACGTGAGAGATGCGGTCGAGGGCATTTTTGACCACTGTTGAGGGGAAGTTGCGGTCCTTGAAAAGCGAGGACGCCTGGGATGTCCGGGAATGGAACACCTCATCTTGGGAGCAGATGTGGCGGGGGCAAACGAATTGGGAATAGGGGATCACATTCTTGCAGGAAGGGGATGAGAGGAGGTGTATTCTAGGTAGCTGTGGGAGTCGGTGGGCTTGAAATAGATATCAGTTTCCAAGTAGTTACTAGACATGGAGACAGCAAGGTCGAGGAAGGAGAGAGAGGTATCAGAGATGGTCCAGGTGAACTTAAGGTTGGGGTAGAAGGTGTTAGTAAAGTGGATGAACTGTTCGAGCTCCTTGTGGGATACGGCACTGATACAGTCATCGATGTAATGGAGGAAGAGGTGGGTGATGGTGCCAGTGTAGCTGAAGAAGAGGAACTGTTCCACGTATCCTACAAAGAGGTAGGCATAGCTTGGGTCCATGTGGGTGTCCATGGCCACCCCTTTCGTCTGTAGGAAGTGGGAGGAGTTGGAGGAGAAGTTGTTAAGGGTAAGGACAAGTTCGGCTAAGCGGATAAGGGTGCCGGTGGAGGGGGACTAGTCGGGCCTCCAGGAGAGGAAGAAGCGGAGGGCTTTTAGGCCATTGCATGGGGAAAGCAAGCATATAGGGACTGGATGCCCATGGTGAAGATGAGGTGTTGATGGCCAGGGAATCGGAAGTTTTGGAAGTTTCGACAACATGAGCCAGCAGCTTACTAGGTGAACATAATGATGTGTTTCAATGGCCAAATCTGAAAGTCAAAGGGGATTGTTGTCAGTTGAGTAGGTGCTGCCACGGCCAGTCAAGGGGATCATCCAGCTCCAGGCCAGGAGGTTGGACATGGCCAGTCCTGCAGATCAGGTGCAATCAGTCCAGGGATTACAGGTATACCAGTTGGGGTGCTGTAAAGATATCAGTCTGGTGTTAATTCAATACTGCTGTGCATTGTGTATCACCCAGGACATTGCACTAACTTATGTTGCTATCTCAGACCGGGCTAACTGAGACTGGTAGCATGTGCTCTTTTGCTGGTCTACAGGAAGAAACTGACATAATTTTCACTGCGATAACAAGGTATAGAGCTGGATGAACACAGCAGGCCAAGCAGCATCAGAGGAGCAGGAAGACTGACGTTTTTGGCCTAGATCGTTCTTCAGATTGTCTGAAGAAGGGTCTAGGCCCGAAATGTCAGCCTTCCTGCTCCTCTGATGCTGCTTGGCCTGCTGTGTTCATCCAGCTCTACACCTTGCTATCTCAGATTCTGCAGAATGTGCTGTTCCTACTATATCTGAATCATTTTCACTGTGCTGTCTGCCCAGCAGCCTCAAGTCCCTTTTGGTGAACCATTGCATTCAGCTAATTATAGAAATTCATAAATATTCACCTAACCACCAAAAGTGCTATCTCGTGAGACAGATAAGACTAGAGACAAACATCTATGGCTAATTTCCGGAAAAGAGACAGGGAAGTTTTTCTTCCATATGCTAAGGCAGGCAGGTGCTAGGAGATTAAACAAACAGCAACTTCCTATAATTGAGATTTTTCTCTCAGAGACTGGTGCGGTAATCTTTTAATAGTCCATGGTACAGTAGAAGTTTGCTGCCATTGTGAAGATGTTACATCAATGCTTGGGACAGGCAGGCAGTGACAGAGGCTGCTATTTGAACAGCATGTTCTGTATTAATTCCACTAGAGCAGTGCTACTCAAAACAAATTCTTGCCCATAAGTCTTAACCGAAAGTCATTTTATTCAAACTCTTCACTTACAGATTTTTCAGTTATGAACTTTATTCGTCCAAATCAAATGATCTATTCAAACCATTTGAAACCAGCCAAAATATCCCTTTTACTGCTGCATTTCTGCAAGTACGCAATGCTAATCCATGGAGCTTATCATCAAAATTAAGAGTCCTAAGATTTGATATAACTTGATTGCTCTTCTTTGTTTCTTCTCTAAAGCCATTACTCACTTCAGTGCAGGTGAGAACTTAAACTCTGTGTAATACACATCTTGTAAAATAAAAGACAAGTTTAATACAAGTCCTCATGTGTTATTAATAGAAATTGTAATTTCAGCAATCAATATTGAAATACTTCTGATTGCAGACACATTAATGTTAATTATAGGACAGTGGACTCAGTTCAGTTATGCACCATTAGCTGCCCAATGTTTGAATGGATTAGCTTCCCGTTGTTGGCTAAGTTTATTAAATATCCATGAATGGAAACAATTGGCTTTATTTGCTTTTGCATCTTGAATTAGCATTACACTTGACAGCAAAATATGTGATTGAGATTAATGCAGATGTTTATTTATGGTTGGCGATAATATAATTCAATCTGAGCTGTGGTGACAAGGTGAAGCATCAACCATAAATACAAGAAGAAAGCACATTTTAATTTGCTGAAGTCTTTAATACTGTAAGTAGGTGAAATTAAGTTTGAACCTTAATCTTCTTTCATTCATTCATTAATTCAATATGATCTTTGCTGCTAAAGTCATTTTTTATTGTCCATCCGTAACTGCCTTTGAGAAAATGGCAGTGAGCCAATCTGAATCACAGCAGTCTATGTAGTGCAGATATTCTCACAGATAGATGACAAGTTTTAGGATTGTGACTCAGTGACAATGAAAGAGCTGCAACATTTTCAAACTTGGATGGTGTGGAACTTGGAGGTTATGGTATTTCCAAGTTGTTGATGCCTTTGGCCTTCTAGGGTGGAGGTCATAGGTTTGAAAGATTTTGATAAAGAATGTTAGAAATTTGGGGATAGTAAGAACTGCCAATGCTGGAATCAGAGATAACACAGTGTGGAGCTGGCTCCATTTAAAACGATTTTGTTTCAGTATTTTCTAGTAAGTTCTGAGTAGTGTAAAATTTGAGAAAACTGCTTCTCCAGCAGTTATATTCTTTGGTTAAACATAAACAATCTCTAACAAGCAAAGACAAAAGTAAGTTAAAGATAAGAGTGTTCACAGCTACCTGGCCACTGATACCGAGTGCCCAACATGGTTAGGTAAAACAGAAGGAGATGTCCCAAGCATAGAACATAGAACATAGAACATAGAACATAGTGTGAACTAACCTAAGCAGGGTGCTGTTTAAAGTGGGACATGACTATCGTGTGTATTGTGTAACTTTCGTGTGTTTTTTGCATGGAGGGATTCAAGTGGGCGATTGACATAAAGTAAACAACCAGCCTTGAGGAATCAAGTATACCAAGAGCTCAGGGGGAAGTCCAGTTCAGGTGACATGCCAGGCACCTTTGTTCAGATTGAAGATGGAACAGTAGAAGGGGAGTAGAAGAGTAGAAGAGAGCAGGATGCTGCCTTCACAACATTAAGAAGATCGGTACATTATTGCCTGCTCCGGTATCAGTGAACCATCCTTAATTGTCATGGCCACATTCTGTTTTTGGCTATTTAACAAATCTATCATATCAAAAATATTTGTTCTCAATGAACTTAATAAACAATTTCAAAATTCCTTCCGAGTGGTCAACTGCCTAAATTAGTAACTGTGGTCTCAAATCTCAAAACCTGGAAGGAATTTATATCGAAACATAGAAAATAGGTGCAGGAGAAGGCTACTTAGCCCATGAAGTATACTTCCCCATTTAAACATGATTATGGTTGATCATCTATTTCAATGCCATACTCCTGCTCTCTCACCATACTGCTTTGCACTTATAGCTTCTTAAAATATCTTCTTCTTAAATGTATGAAATAACATTGTACTCGCAGCCTTCTATGGTAGAGAATTCAACAGGTTTATCAATCTCTGAGTGAAGAAAATTCTCCACATCTCAGTTCGATATATGTCTTGGCAAAAAATGGTCTTTGTATTTTTGGGATGACTATCTTGTGTTTTTTTAATGTCATCATTGCAGGAGGGCACCGGGTATTGGTCTCTGTCAGTTCCCTTCAACTCATTCCATATTTTAAGGAACATAATCAGTCCCTTTTTCCCTCTTTTTCAACAGCGATTCAAATTCCAAGGGCTCCATTTGTCTTCAGTGAAAGAGGGGGGTAACCTGTACAGACAGACATCTCATCATTCCCCACTGGAAAGTAAGTTGACTAGAAGCTGACTCACTCCTTGCAAGCTCACCCTGCAGCAAGTATAAGGTATGGGTCCCTTAAATTGACAGATTTTGGGATTTCTGTTCCTTACTCAGAAAAAAAGGCCCCGCCTTCAGGACCTGCTGACCAATCAATCTGGGCAACAGCTCTATGACTCCTGGCAGCACCAGGGCTCAGTAATGGGCACTGCCAGAACTGCAGGAAGGGAACTGAGGAAGAGTCAATACAGTGTGGAGCTGGAGGAACACAGCAGGTCAGGCAAAATCAGAGGGGCAGGGAAGTCAGCATTTTGGGTTTGCACCCTTCATCAGGCCAATAGACTTGCTAGTCAGAGAGTCATGGGTGAATTATACCATTATGCATAGCTAGTGAGCATGTGTAAGCAGCTGTGACGTAGTGATATCAAATCACATGGAGTCTACAAGGCTCCAGAATGTGTCCTCTCTTCACATTCTTTCTGTTTAATTATGTCTAATAAAGTCTTTTAATTTCCACCCTACTGAGCTTCCACCTGATCTTACTACATGGTGCCAATGACCTTTGGGACAAGATGTAAGTGGAAAGGAGTGCCTGAAGTAAAGTTCAGTGCAGTGCTACAGGTGAAGGCTCCTGCTGAGCTTTCCCTCAACATTTAAACTAGAGATGTGGGAGAGTAAACGGAGGAGAACTGAACAGTAACAGGAAGCAGATAGCAATGGACATCAAATCCCACATAGGTATACAACCACAGAGAGGAAAAGCCTATGCAAAGCAGACGCAGCATGTGAGCGAACAGCAAGGAACGCAGAAAACAACAGTAATGTCAATTGGCCTCTGTGCATGAAAAATGACAATGAATTGGATGTGTAAGAGTACTGTGATATCTCACCAGCAGATAGCATTCAAAGAAATAGGGGACTCCTTCACAGGGCCCAATTGGCAGAACCCAGCACATCAGCACTTACGACTGAGGCACATGGGCATTAGATTCCTATCATTTCACAGACTCACATGATGAATACTGATATACAGATGTGATGATTAATGGCAAAGAAACTAATTTTAATTTGGACACATGATAGAGTTATCTTTTCTTTCAGATACTACGCCATGTTTGAGGTGAGGAATTCTCAGGTCACCTTCCATTCAATGTTGGAGCACATGAGGTATTAAAATCAGAGAGCGAAGATGTATGCCACTTTGCTACAATGTAAGGGAAGACCAGTGAAGCCTTGTATGTCATTCCTAATCATTACTCATCTTTGTTAAGTAGAGATGCTTGTGTAGCTTTGAATATTCTTCAAGAATCAGGCACAGAAGGCACTAAGGAAATTAATTCAGTGCATCAAGAATCAATCTCCACTGCAGAAATGTCAGCCCTAGAACTACAAGAAAATAATGAGACAACTTCATTTCTCTGATAAGAAAGGCTGCAAACAGTTGGGCAAAGAGGCAGCAAAGACAGAGGTTACTGGTCACAAGAGGGCATTTCAGACTTCAGTTTGCTTTATAAGGACTGAGACAAACAGAAGGAACCCACCATTCCTAATGTTCAATTAGCAAAGGCAAATGTCCACTGTGTTCTTGGATTCAGGTTCTGCTAAAGAAGTTGTCATTGTCTCTTTTGAGGAGAATCATCCCTTTGTTAAAAAAGGTGACGAAGAAGTAAAACTGTTTCACTAATGTCGTCCCAGCAACAGGAGCAACTGCAATTACACTCACAGTTAAATGTAAAAATTTTTCTGTGATGATGGAACCAAAAAGAGACTGGTATCCTGAAGTTTTAGCTGCTGGCATCTACAGCTCCACTTCTGTTAGGCATGAATGTCAGGGTACGGCACCTGCTCTGCACAGGACCTTAAGAAACTACAGAGAGTTGTGAACACAGCCCAGTCCATCATTTAAGCCAACATTCCATCCACAGACTCCATCTATGGTTTTTGCTGTCTCGGGAAGGCAGCCAACATAATAGAAGACACCTCTCATCCTGGTTATAATATCTTCCACCACTTCTGTCGGGCAGAAGATACAAACAGTTAAATACACATACCAACAGATTCAAGAACAGCTTCTTCCCTGCAGTTATTAGGCTTCTGAGTGGACTTCTCAAATCTTAAATTTCATAGTGACCTTGATCTTTATGCTCCTTCTCTGCAGCTGTAACATTGTATTCCTTGCTCTGTTCAATTACCCTGACACACTTTGTATGGTATGATCTGCCTGTACTGCTCACAAAACAAAACCTTTCACTGTACCTCTGTACCTCAGTAAATCAAACCAAATCAAAATGAATGGAATCTATGAAAAGTCACAGAAAGCACAGCTGAAAGCCCCACATTTGACTGTGTTGCAGGCTAAGTGCAATGAACAGGTATGCACACCGAATGCCTTGACACTTAAAGGATCTGTAGCTGGAGAAGACGTTATTACTTCAGTCACAAATGAGCACAAAGGAATCTTCAAAAATTTCTCCATCAAGCAAACTGACCACAATGTCTGAGAAGTCTCAGATGATTGTGTTAGAAAATCATCACCAATCATCCATAGGAGGGCTCTCAGGGCTGCAGCACAGATTCACAGGCATTGAAGTTCCAGCCAAAATGGATAGTGCTACAGCTTTACTGGCAGAGGCTAACTGTACGCAACACATTTTCACAATCATTCACAGGGAGCTTCTCCAAGAACTTGACCCATTTAGTAAAAAAACTTCTAATCTTGGAAACAGTCCATTACTGATAGTTCAACAACTATTAGAAGCCAACAAAAAGCTATCCAGGGTAGAAGATATGCTTAAGTTCTAATTGGACTTTGCCAATATTTTACACTTGGAATTTTTTGATTGATGTAACTTGCAGCTGGAAGCTGCAATTGAGTTCTGTCAGCAAACTGTGGAAACACTCAAGAGGAGATCCAAACGATAGAGCTATCAGAGATTAGAAGTGCCTGGAGAAACATTTGATTTGAGCATCAAAGAATGATGATGTGTGATTTATTGTCACGCGTATTTTTCAATGAGAAATACAACAAAATATATTGAAAAGCTTTAATTCGTCACCACAACACAGCACCATTTTTATAGTTTTAAGATTAAGAGGAAGATGCAAAGGTATAGCTTAAAGAGAAGTTAATCAAACCAAAGTTAATGAATTGAAACAGTCTAACTTTCCTGAAGAAACGGCTGTTCTAAAAAGTCAAAACTGTTATCAACTCTAAGAAATGCAACGGCTCAACAAAGCAGCTCATCGGCATCTCCTCCAAGGAATGTGGGAATGGTCAGTAAATGGTCCCCCTGCTATCGGAAGGATGTTGTGAAACTTGAAAGGATTCAGAAAAGATTTTGAAGAAAGTTGCCAGGGTTGGAGGGTATGAGTTATAGGGACAGGCTGAATAGACTGGGGGTATTTTCCCTAGAGTCAGAGGCTGAGGGGTGGCCTTACAGAGATTTATAAAATCATGAGGGGCATGGATAGGATGAATAGACAAGGTCTTTTCCCCTAGGGTGGGGGAGTCCAAAACTAGAGGGCACAGGTTTAAGGTGAGAGGGGGAAGATTTAAAAGGGAACTAAGGGGCAACTTTTTCACGCAGAAGATGGTGCATGTATGGAATGAGCTGCTAGAGGAATTGGTGGAAACTGATACAAATACAACATTTAAAAGGCATCTGGATGGGCGTATGGTTAAGAAGTAATTAGAGGGACATGGGCCAAATGCTGGCAAATGCAACTAGATTTTAATGGAGACAACAAGGTGTAGAGCTGAATGAACACAGCATCAGAAGAGCAGGAAAGCTGACGTTTCGGGTCTAGACCCTTCTTCAGAACTGGGGGAGGGGAAGGGGATTCTGAAATAAATAGGGAGAAAGGGGGAGACAAATAGAAGATGGATAAAGGAGAAAACAGGTGGAGAGGAGGCAGACAGGTCAAAGAGACGGGGATGGAGCCAGTAAAGGTGAGTGTTGGTGGGGAGTTAGGGAGGGGATAGGTCAGCCCAGGGAGGACAGACAGGTCAAGGGGGCGGGATGAGGTTAGTAGGTAGGAGATGTGGGTGTAGCTTGAGGTGGGAGGAGGGGATAGGTGAGTGGAAGAACAGGTTAGGGAGGCAGAGACATGCTGGGCTGGTTTTGGGATGCAGTTGGGGGAGGGGAGATTTTGATGCTTGTGAAGTCCACGTTGATACCATTGGGCTACAGGGTTCCCAAACGAAATATGAGATGCTGTTCATGCAACCTTCGGGTGACATTGTTGTGGACATCATAAGCTTCAAAATCTCCCCTCTCCCGACCGCATCCCAAAACCAGCCCAGCTCATACCAGCTTTCCTAACCTGTCCACCCACCTATCCACTCCTCCCACCTCAAGCCCCACCCCCATCTCCTACATGCTAGCCTCATCCTTGACCTGTCCGTCCTCCCTGGACCGAACTATCTCCTCCCTAATTCGCCACCTCCACTCACCTTTCTTGGCTCCAACCCCGCCTCCTTGACGTGTCTGCTCCTCTGATGCTACTTGGCCTGCTGTGTTCATCCAGCTCTACACCTTGTTGTCTCAGATTCTCCAGCATCGGCAGTTCCTACTATCTCTGTGAAGCTTTTAATGGATATCTGGTTGGCATGGACAAGTTGGACTGAAGGGTGTGTTTCCATGTTTATATCTCAATGACTCTAATGACTCTAAATGCTAGACTAGGCAGAAATGCCTATATCCTATTCACGCATTAAAAAACGTGACAATGCTAACAAGCCTTAGAGACTGGAACAAAAAAATTACAGAAGATTTCCAAATATTTTGTGGAGAGACAGCCAGAGTTCTCTTGCAAATCATACAAGATACCTTGATGGAAGAAGACGTTCATATCTAAAAGACATTTTCAGAGCTCCAAGAACATTGCAAACTATTAACTGAGGAAAATTTTCTGCAACAATATATGACAATTCTATTTAAAAATAAAATTTGTGAGAAAGTGAACAGAAATTTTTAGTTAAGTTTGCAGAAGTGAGTGACAGTGTGGAGGAAAGAGCAAAATGTTCTGGTCAAACATGGATTACACAACCCATGCTCTCCCCCTTTCCCAAAACTTTCAACTACCCAGCCCCTAACACCTCATCTTCATCATGGTCATACAGATTTTGTACACCTGTATCCCCCATGAGGAAGGCCTAGAAGCCCTCCACTTCTTCCTCTTCCGTAGGCCCAGCCAGTCCCTCTTCACTGACACTCTTATTCGTTTGGCGGAACAGGTCCTCACCCTCAACAATTTTTCCTTTGATTCCTTCCACTTCCTACAAGCCAAAGGGATGGCCATGGGCACATGCATGGGCCTGAGTAATACCTGCTTCTTTGTAGGATTCGTGGAACAGTCCCTCTTCCGCAATCAAATTGGCACCATCCCTCACCTCTTTCTCCGCTATATTGATGACTGTATTAGTGCTGCCTCATGCTCCTGTGAGGAGCTCGAGCAGTTCATCAACTTCACTGACACCTTCCACACTGCCCTCAAATTCACCTGGACCACTTCTGACACCTCCTTCCCTTCACTTGACCTCTCCATCTGCATCTCTGGAAATCGACTCATCACTAACATCCATTTCAAAGCCACTGACTCCCACAGCTACCTCAGCCACACCTCCTCTCACCCACCCTCCTTCAAAAATGTTTTCCTCTGCCTCCTCCGCATCTGCTCCCAGGATGAGGAGTTCTACGCTATGACATCCCAGATACACTCTTAATTTGGAGACCGTAGTTTCCCCTCCTCTGTAAATAAGGATGCCCTCAAACACATCTCCCTCAATTCCTGCTCTTCTGCCCTCAAAGCCCCCAAAAACAATAAGGATAGAGTCCCCCAAGTCCTCACATACCACCACATCAACCTCTGAATCCAACACATCATCCTCCAACATTTCCACCACCTACAATCAGACGCTACCACCAGAAAGATATTTCCTTCCCCACCCCTATCTGCTTTCTGTAGGGACCATTCATTTTGTGACTCTCTCGTCAGCTCTACACTCCCCACCAAACTCTCCACCATACCCAGTACCTTTCCCTGTGACCACGTGAGATGCTACACCTGCCCCTACACCTCCCTCTCACCTCTGTCCCATGCCCCAGACAATCCTTCCAGATCCAGCAGAGATTTACCTGCACTTCATCCAATCTGATCTGATTTATTGCATCTGTTGCATCCGATATGGTCTCCCTCCACCCCCAGCCTTATTCCATGTCCCACCTCCCTCACCTGATGTAACCTGGTCATCTTCCTACTCACCTATCTGCTCCACCCTTCCCACTGACCAATCAGTATAACCCCCTCCCTGCATCCACCTGTCACCATCACTCCTACCTTCCCCCAGCCCCACACAACTCCCTCTATTTATTTCCGAGCTCCCCTCTCCCACGCCAGTCCTGACAAAGGGTTTCAGCCTGAAGCATTAACTTTCCTGCTCCTCTAATGCTGTCTGACCTGCTGTGTTTGTCTAGCTCCACGTTTATTGACTCATTGTGAAAAAAACCCTGGGAGAAATGTGGAATAAAGGATTGCTCCATTGTAAATGTATTTGTTATAGTGATAAAAATAGAGATTGCTGGAAAAGCTCAGCAGGTGATGAAGGGTCACTCGACCCAAAACGTTAACTCTGATTTCTCTCCACAGATGCTGCCTGACCTGCAGAGCTTTTCCAGCAATCTCTGTTTTTGTTTGTGATTTACACCATTCGCAGTTATTTCAATTGTTATAGTAATGTTTGTTAATATTCATTCAGTTAGTGCAGTCTTGATCTTCCTTCTCTAAAAAGCATAGCTGAATTTTCATGATTTATTTAAATATGATGGGTGGCATTTGATTTTGACATCCACCTGCCTATCATATTTTCAGGATGAGCTCAGGGATGGGTGGGACAGATGGTAGACTAACCATCCAACCTACTGAAAAAGTGCCTGCCATGGGCACTTAAAATTCAGTCCCAAATCTTTGATTGACTTGGTGTATTTCCAATACTGATTCATTCCGAATTATGCAGCAAGTTGTTTGGTCAGTTCAATTTTACTTGTATCTCTCACTAAGTAAGGACATCACAGAAAAATTGCTTACTCCAGAATTGGGTTTCCTGGCTCTGCTTATTTCCATTCCTATCAATCGATTCGTTGGCCTAGAATCCATTTAAAAAAGGAAAAGAGGTTGACTCACATAGAAATGTCTTTGCAGCCATTAAAAAAATACTGTAAAAATACACTGGTCTCTGGAAACTTTCTCACCAGACAAAAAATATGATATTTTACCCATTGCTTCACTAAGGAGATGAGGTGCTATTTTTAATGAGGGTTCATTTCTTTGATTTATTTTCCGTTATCTTTTAATTGTTAAAATAACTCTCAGTGGTTATTTCAGCATTCATGGAAAGTATAGAAACAGTGAATTACCCACAAATGGAAATAATACAGCATGTGGTCATATTTTGCAATGATCAAACAACATTGTCTTCAACAATCCTATACTTGATTGTAATTTTCTTTCATGAGAGTGAAATCACATTTTAAGGTATCCTTTTTCTCCAGTTGATGATTTCCCTGTGTTACCTTCCGAGTGCAACTGAGAACCATTGTTAAAATTAGCCATTAAAGTTAAGCTACAGGAATGTAAACTATCATGGCATACTATAAAATACAATGCATTGTAGACAGACGAAAGTTACATTACTGACTGTGCATTGCATTTTGCAGAATGAGTTCACTTTTCTGCCATGATGATGTTCATGGAAACACAATGAGAGTTCTGCCCTGTACTTGATTGGTTTTTATTTTTATAGCAAATGACAGGATCTTCAGATTTCTCCTAATGTTAAAGAATTGAAAACACAGTTTATTGTGTTCTCAACAGTTACTGTGTTTAAACATGTTTAACCGAATTGCTGTTATCTCACATTACACCTATTGGATCTTTTCCCTGTTAATATACTCTGAAATCAGATTGAGACTGAACTTCCCCATATAATGCTGTTACTTCTACACTGTAAAATCTGTTGCATGTTGGTGCAAACATGTTTGTACAAATGCAGCTTGATTTTTCTGTCGTGGCAAAGCTCAGACGAAGCATATGGCAGATAGAGGAATCAGGGACATGATCTGTGTCCTACAGCTCCATTATACAAGATGTTGGAACTTCAGATCATAATGGTTTCATTGTGTATAATCTAGAAGTCCTTGGAGAAAGGGAAATCACCTGTACTAAGTTGAAATTATTACACATAAATTCTCTTTGAATATTGACTTCAAGTACAGGACAGTATTTATTCAGGCTGAGAATAAAGCTATGTTATTGATAAATTATGTCACAATAAGCCACAAATAGTACTGTGACAACAATTCAATGCAATGCAGCTCATTTCTGAACTCTTACAAAGTACTATTTATTGCTGTAGAAAGCGATATCCCTAATATCCCTAGTTCATGGGGTTGCCTTCATTGCTCAACTGTAGTTCTGATCCACTAGGTATCTGCTCTGCAATATTTCTGTCAAGTAGCTACACCTTGAATAACCCTTGGGAATACCATCCCCATGGTAACATGAAACTTGCCAATGTAAATTTGTTATATTTCCACATGGTGTCAGTATAAACACATATTATAAATGGTTTCCTTTTATTTTGCTTCCTTACTGTCTTTCCACTATCAGATCTGCATAACTAATTTTTTTGTCAATATTTTTCTCATTTTGCTCATCTCCTAAATACCGAGGCTCGATTCCAGGGGCCATCAGTTATGTTTGAGCCTTGGCAGTGAGTGTTGCTGGCCTACGTGAACACCAGGGTTTCAAACATAATCCTATCTTATTTCCTCCTCATATCTATGGATCTAAACTACCAGCAAGGATGTACAGATTGCAATTAGGTGTGGAAATCTAATTTGTTTTCCTATTTGATACAGTAAAGGTAATTCCATTGCACTTAACATTATTTTCTTTGAAATTAGCAGTATTATCATAAGCAAAAAGAAAGGGGCATTGTTGACTTGAAATTTCTTGAAAATTTGGCCGATCATTATCGGGCATGAACAGCATGTTTCTTTTCTTCAACTGTATGTGATCCAGGAGATAATAGTGCAAATGCATTGTGCAAAAAATTGTTCAGCATCATAGCTTGCTGAAACTTTTGTGCCACTCCTTCAAAACCATGGCTGATACTGAGAAAAGTTCATTATCAAAACTGTCCACCACTGCAGTCAAAGTTGATTCTGATTTTCCTGAAGCATCTCCAGCCACTTATACAAAACAATATTGATAAGAATATTGCAGGTGATGAGGTATTGATGTGATTTATGGCCTTTGCATGGCTCAGGGCCTGGAAGACAACAAGACAGCCATGAAAGTTGAAGAATGTCATCCTGAACTCTGGGAATTATTCTCAGATTTTCTTTCCTTATTCTCTCAGTTTCATGGTTTTTATAGTTTTGCGTTCCAGTTTTGTGTGTCTAAAGACAATATTTTCAGGACTTTCACTCTCTTCATGTTAAGAGGGCAAAAGATTTGCATCACAAATAAATTAAATGCTAATATTAATATACACCTTCATATATTTTGCGAATATCTTGAAAACACATTAAAGTGCCTAACAAAAATGGCTGTTGTCAAAAACAACAACAAAGAGTAAATTGACTGCTTCAAGCCATCTCCCACTGTTAGCAAGGCAAAAGTCAACATATCACATCCATGGAATGGCACACCTCCCATTTATATGAATGTTGCAAACAAACCAAGCCAAAGAACAGTAGGTGAGTTCTCTACCCCAGTCAGTTCTGAGTAACGGAAACTATTGAAACACCTCATGCATGAGCTGACACTGATGATTCCACCAATTTGCTACAAAAGGCTGTACATTTTAATCAGAGCATCAAAACCCATCTCATCCCATGCATATGGCTGAAATTACCGATTTGCTTAAACTGCCTTTAATTCTCTAACTTTCAGTTCTTTTGCCAGCCAGAAAAAGAATTGCACCTCCAAGTTTAGTTAATGCCTACCTCTGAGTTCACTCCCTCTCAAAAGTCTTATTTCTGTAAGGAAGACTTTAGTTCGCCTGGAAAGTGAACTGTAAACCCAAAATGTTGACTTTCCTGCTTCTCTGATGCTGCCTGACCTGATGTATCCCTCCAGCTCCACACTGTAATGAAGTGAACCAATTTTCAGCTTACAACTGCTGCACCTTCAATTTTAATTTGACTGCGTCTGAACTCTTGCAAAGGAGACTTCTATGCATAACAAGCTGAAAGGATCACAATACATTGACATACTGGACTCTCTAATTCATCTGAACTAATATCTTTAGTTTTACATCATTTGTAATTTGTAGCTTCTCTTCTTCCCCTTCTCTTTCATTCGTTCTTGGACCTATATGTATGTGAAAATGTGATAAGAGCCATTACCCCTGGTTTTGAAAGTGTTCATCAAAACCTACATTGTTTTAACCCTGAAGAATTTGCTGTGGGTCGTTTATAAATTGGATTTCACAAACAGGATTTGGAGAAACACACCACTGCCTTTTCTTTAAAAAGGGAAATGAAAAATAGGATTTGAAAAAAAAATCCCTTTGTTATAGACAGAACAAGTGAAAATAATTAATTCATTTCTCCCTCTTGTCCATGACGCTTGCAATGGATTTCCACACATATTTCTTTGCTCTTGATTATCATGAATGATTTAAGAAAAAGCAGAGGAACAAGAAATTATGCATGAGGGACCATGAACAGAGACAGCTGAACATAACACAGTCCCTTCAACACCTCCACAGAGACGAACAGGAACAAATATCACAAAGTACTGCTGGGGGGTTCGTGCATGGCGCAGATGATGCTGCATCAAGTAACTTATTGTCCACCTTTCCAGCATGTTACAGGAAGACTGGAAGTTGTCATTTCTCCTTCACAGGGCTGTAACAGTTGAAATGATGATAATAATGGCCATCGATTTTAGCAACCTTGGTTTCTTCAAGTTGGATATTGGACATCACGTAAAATCATCTAAGGAGCTGTGAGGTCCTGCGTTTAGCTAGTAACAGATGCTATTTCCCTCAAGGGCATCTGAGGTCATTAACTTTCGACTAGTTTTGTCTCTGCTTTATCACTTATAAGAGCCAAAATTCTGAAGATTGTTGTCCTTTTATTCATTTTTTTTGATGATGACACAGCAATGGAAAAGGGGATGGGTAGACCAGGGAAATTATCATTTCCAAGGTTTACAATAGTTCTTAAATTAAAATAAACATTCTATTATTAAGTTGGGGTGATTTTAGAGCAGACATCAGTTGTCAAACCTCACTCAGATTTGATATCTGTTCTCTGGTTATTTACATTGCAGTGTGATACATCTGTGGGGTATGACATTTGCTGCACCACAAGCAATACTCCTTATCCATCGCTGAGCTCATTGTGCCCAATTCAGATAAACCTTCCTACAAGCCTACCTATCACGTAATGCCACATGATTGAACAGTCCATGACAATACTTAAAAACAAATCAGAGTGTAGTATACTCAAGCTGGCAGGAATTTTGAAACATAGAAGATAGGAATGGAAGTTGGCCATTGACCCCATGGGCTTGCTACTCCACTCCCTATCATCAGTTTGGAAGAATGCAGCTACCAAATTTTTATGAAATTTGTAATTAGTGCTGCCCTAATTATTACAAAACTTTCTGTATGACACAGTTTAGGAAACATATAGATTTCAACTAAACTTGATTGACTCATTAACAGGCAGTTGAGATCTGATCAAATTCATTCACACGTTTAACGATTTTAGATATTAAAGCAATATTTGGTGTGATATTTTATAACCATTTTGGCTCAACAAATTGACACCTCAATGAATCTTCGAGTTGACTTGCCAAGTTTATATTTAGCCTTCTAGTTTAACTTGTCTATTTTAGATGCAAGGATGTGATAGTCTATTATACATGCTACAAGTCAATTAGTTCAATCAAAAGGCAGCATGTATATAGAATAACACTCAGTTCCTCTCAAGTGCGATTATTACTGCATTTATTCATCAAAAATGTGAAACATATCTGTTTAAGAATGTAGGATAAGGGTGGAAACATAATCAAATATCTTTTAAACCACAGTAACTGCAGATTACTGGATTGTTGAAAAACATTTGGTGGAGCTGTAGATAAAGTCACTAAGATTGAGTTCAAAGTTATATATAGGAAGCTTTCTTAGTTGAGTTTTACAAGAAATCTTCATTTTAGACAGCAGGTTTATCATTTGCCTAACTCAGAATAGTGAGTGAATTTACAACTTGATGGGATGGACTGAATGTTTTCTTTCTCATTCCATGTTTTCATGTTCTAGTTAGAAATTATATTTGAGCAAACTGGAAATGAAACAAAGGGGAACTGTTGCAAGTTTGTTGTACACAAGGCCCTGTTCAGGAATGCACTGCCTGAAAGTGTGACTGAAGAAAATTCAACAGTAATTTGCAAAAAAAATGGCTCATACTTGAGAAAAGTAGGAGGGGGATATTTGGCAGGATTACATAAAAAGAGCAAGGGTGTTTGAGTAATTGGACTGTACTTCCAAAGAACTAAGGCATGATGTGCTAAATACCTTCCCCTGTGTTGTGTGATTCTCTGAATTTTCATGTAGTCATTATCCATTTGTCAGCTTGCAACTTGCCTCTCCCTGAAGTCTGGAATAATTTTATTTATATGCTGGATTTGGAAATGTGACTGCTACCTTCCGCCTCTAAAGCTGTCAGCAAATTCCCCCTCGCACTATAATTTTCTTACTATCCACACATAAACAAATCAAATTAAAATTGAATTTTAAAATGCTTGTGGTTAATTAAAAGAGAAAAGAATGCACATATACATGGGGGGATACATACAAGAACATCTAATTTGGAATGGCCTAATAGAGTCCAATAAATTGAATGTTTCTTTTCTCTGCTAATGCAAACAAATGGGTGTGGTGTCAATTTGAATACTTCCATTAAATGTATTACAGTTATGTTAACATGCTTCACTTGTCATGCATCCATTACATTGTATTTCTGCAATGGCACTGCCAATTGTGTAGTGATTAATTTTAATAAGATGAACAAGTTTTGGCTAGAATGGTAGTCTGCAAGCTGTACCCAATAGTGCTTTATCATATCAGAATTACTTGAAGTGCTTTACACTATGAATCACTTATGCAATTTAAGGTATCTACGAAAGAAAACAATTTGTTTGTAAGATAATATATTTCTGCAAGTCATTTGTACCTTAGTGCTGAATTATGAGCCAATATAAAGGCCGTTGCTGGAGTCATCATTGGCTCAATTTTGGATGCTGCTTATGCCGGTAATAAAAAGCTCTGTAATTGTAAAATAAGGCAGACTATGTTACTGGATACTTCCAGTACATCTTCTGTGATGGTCCAAGCCAGATACAGCATTAGTGCAGTGTGACAGGGTTACAGTGGAGTAAAATGGAGAGGAATAATTGTAATATAGCAGCTGATTTGGCATATGTTTATGTTCAGATACGTTGGTGGTCCCAGCATACTACTTTTGAATCCATTCAGAGGATATGTGCTCACCATTCATTTCTTATTCCTAATTGCCACTGGAAAAGTGGTGGATGGAATTGCCTCTTTAACTACTTCAGACCTTGGCATGTAGGGATACTCCCAGAGCTGTTGGGGACAGAGTTCCAGGATTTTGACCCACTAACAGGGTGGAACTGCGATACATTTCCAAGTCAGGGCGGTGACTGGCTTGGAGAAGACCTTGCAGGTGGTAGTCATCTATTCTTTCACTATTTCTAACGTTCTGAAAGTCTGACCTGGAGAATAAATCAATCCCACATCTACCAAGAAGATTCTCAGGAATTTCTGAGCATTGGAAAATAATCTTTTATACTGAAAATCAGCGTGGATGTTTGTTTGACGCTATTGAATTTATTCTTGGCAGGAGGGTCAAACCTGAAAAGCAAGTTCCCTCAGAATAATCTATATCTGGTATTGGTTCACAAAGCTCTATAACCAGACATGGAACAGAACCTTAACAATTACCTTGCGCTTATTTGGAATACATTTTGCTTTGAATGTAAAATGTTATTACTTTTCAAAGTTCTCCCCAGTGCAATTATCCATGACATTATCTTTTGATGATTTCCACAGCTGTTGTATTGTCAGTTTAAACAGCACTTTTTTGGCTAACTGGTGAGCTCCACATGGTTCTTACTATGACAATGGGTACAAATTGTAATAATGTGATGTCTCCTGTGGATACAATCTCCACCATGGCCATCTGCTAGCCACTGAAAACTTTGGCAAGAAATGCTACATCTGTGAAATCTAGAAGTTTCCCACTCAGTGATATGCTGGCTGAAATGCAACTCATTGTGCCAATGTGTCTTAATCTGTACATAAACCTGTAGAAATGATGCTCCTTTAAATAACTGTAATTGAGTTTAATAGGATTCATGGTTAGGACTACAATAAAGTGGTATATTTTGGATAATCAAGATATCAGGATAAGTATATTTTGAAATCCAACCCTATTCACTCATTTAAAATTCAAAGTTTGAACGCAATTTTGATTTCACAGAATCATAGAATGATACATTAGAGAAGAAAACCATTGTCCCTGTATTGACTTTCTGAAAGACATTTCAAATCTTGCCCCTACACATTGTTGCTCCCCATCCCCTTCCCACCACCATCTTTTAACTATAGTTTATTCAATTCCCTTTTGAAATTGCTATTGAGTCTACTTTTCACGATCCTTTTAGGCAAAGCATTCCAGATCATAAAAAATCTCACGGTATGAAGCTATCTCTCAACTTTATCTTAAAGGTACTTCTCCTGGTTACTGAGGTTGCTGTCGGTGGAAACACTTCCTTCATTTTTTTCACTTTCAAAACCCCTCACAACCTAAAACCAAACCTCTAAAGTCTTCCCATAAACTTCTTTGCCCTAAGAAGATCAACCCAATCTCCTTCACTAAACTGAAGTTATTCATTCCTTGTCTTGTTCTGGACACCCTCATCTGCATCATCTCTTGTGCCTCGTTATCTTTTCTAAAGGCTGACACCCAAAATTGAATATTATATTCTAGCTGATGTCTAGCTTGTGATTTAGAACGTTTTATAATTGCTGTTTTGCTTTTACACTCCCAGCCTCAATTCAGAAAGCCATTGATCCTTTGTGCCTTTTGAACGGCTTTCTCAAATTATCACTGGGTTTCAAGAGGATGTCTGCTAACATCACAAAAGCACCGTTAGTATGCAAAACATTCATGTGCAGCACTATTGCCAGTGGTATCAGTCCATTTGGTGCACTCATATTTCTTGTTTATTTGGACACTGCCATGCATTTTTAAACTTTACATATGCACAATGTGAACCCTATGTTGGTTAGGTGACTCAGCTAAGTCTCAAATCGTTTTGTGTGTCAAACCCCAGCTCTCTCTTCTTCCATCACCTTTACAATTTTACTGTTTCATTTGAATTTCCTCAAATCATTTTAAGTTCATTACTTCATGTTTCTGTTTCTTGTCTGAAATGTTTCTGTCCATTTCATCAGTCTGTTCATATCTTGGTTACTTGTTGTACCTGAGTCCTAACATTTTGTGATTCATGTACAAGGATATCCAAATATACTCCATTGGCCAAATTTCTGCCCACTCACTTACTATATTAATGTCCCTTTGCAGTCACCTTGTCTTTTCCTACAAATTGCTTTCCTACCTACTTCACAGAACCCAAGAATTTAGATCTATGTGGTCTTGCTCTTGCTCCTTTTTACAATTGTCAAGTCTTATTCTTATCTATTCAATCCATCCTTCTAATGAATTTGAAAGCTCTATCAAATTTCCTCTCAGCCTTCTTCTCTCTCAGGAGAAAATCACCAACCTCCTCAATCTATCCTCATAACTGACTTTTGTATATTTCTTTGCAATGTCTGCAAAATTGTCTGCAATACATGTGGTGACTTCATCCAAGTCATTACCACATATTGTGAATAGTTGAAGCCACATGGCACACCACTAATTACATTTGCTAACCTGAAAGTTACCCATTTATACTGTCTCTTTGTTTCCCTTAACAAAACCATTAACCTTCTTCACCTTGGTTAGTCCCTCTGGCATATATCTAATCTTTGCTCCCTTGATTGAGGAGATGCAGACTAGAAATGGCATAATGGACATAGATAAAAGGTACTGCAGATGCTGGAGAATCCGGCATAATGGACAATTGTTTTAGCCATGCACCAGATAAAGCAATGTTGGGTCCTGTTCCGATTTGCTTACCATTCTACAATTAAAGCAAAAACAATCCCATTCTATTCTATTGTTAAACATTTTCAATCCCTTTTGTTCAGTGCCCTTCACCCTTACCTTTGAGGTTTGCAACCCAAAACTACAAGGCTTATGATTTCTGGGTCTGTAAAAGGATTTATTCAAGATGCTGCATTCCGAATGACCATTCTCAATGATTGCTCTCTTTCTATATTATAGGGGCCTACACCCTTTGGGTTGGCTGTAAGTATAGTTAGCAATCTTATAAACACAATACTAACCCTCACCAATAAGAGTAAGGACTCCTGGAATTCCTTGCTATTAAGACAAAGTCTCACTGATCAGCTGCCTCTATTATGCGCTGACTTTCATTAGCCCACGAGACCATACCTCCCCAAAAGATATTCTCTACCTGATCCTTGAACTCACACCTGTCTGTATTTTTCAGAGTTAATATTTTGAGTCCAATGACCCTTCTTCAGAACTGGCTGGAAAAGGTTGACTCTGCTTTCTCTCCACAGATGCTGCCAGACCTGCTGGGCTTTTCCAGCAATGTCTATTTTTGTTTCAGAACTTCAGCATCGACAATTCTTTGTTTCATATCTGTCAGTATTTGCTTTCTTATCTCTCCTCATGTCTTCTTAAAGCTCATCATGCCCATGAAAGCCACCTCGTGTTCCTTCAACACGAGCCCCACTAGACTGGTGCGTATGTTTGCATGACAGCATATTATTTGGAAGGGTAAACATTTACACTTTTACATTACTGATGGTGTAGTTTAACCAAATATTGTATTTGCATACTGTGCTCCTAAGGACACATGTCCAGCTCATGGTCTGGCCTAGGTTGCATTGCGGGGCTCTTTACTTGCAATCATAATGCTCACTCACTCTGAGCAGACCTGGATGCTTATAGCATACCTGCCTTGAATTGCCTTGCCTTTTTGCATTTGGGCCATTCAGCAAGAGATACCAGGCTTCAGTCAAGTCAAGGGGGACAGCCTTCACTGTGAAGTTTTGGGCACAATATGTCAAGGGAAGCTTCCTATTCCTCTCCAGGCCCTTCTCAGGCAGTCAGAGTCAGGATCCTCCAGTGTTAAGGATGAGGAGCTGAACGACAGGCAGAACACCGCCCAGCTTGACCCATTCTGCCCTATTGCAAATATAGAACATAGAACAGTAGATCTGCAGAAATTCACCAAAAATCCTGAGATAGTACCTTTTAAACCAACAATCACTTCGATCTAGAAGGACAAGGGCAGCACATACATGGAAACATCACCACCATCACTGTTGCTGGATCAAAATCCTGGAAATCCCTCGCTAACAGTACTGTGGGTCTACCTACGGCACATGGACTGCAGCAGTTCAAGAAGGCAGCTCACCACCAACCCTAGTTGCAAAGGCAACTAGGGATGGGCACTAAATGCTAGCCAGCCAGTGATGTCCACATCTCATTTAAAACAAAACTGGGTTGCATTCAAAAACATTCCAGCGAATGCATGACCTTGGTTAACACCCAGTGTGCGTAACTGAATAAATAGATATGGTTTTGTGGCGGTCAGCTCTCTTGGTTTTCTTCCAAGTTTATTGACAACTATTTTTTGAAATTGGAAACTTACAGTAGATGTTCAGGATCAATACTGGGAGGAAACTGTGGATGAAAAGTCTAGGAAAGAAGCTGAGAGAGCCTATACAGATTTTAAGAGTGTTAAACAAAAAAATCTATTGACCAGCAACTGAATCATTTTTCTGGCTAAGTCCAAGCTGCATCAAGTTTTTAGGAGAGTTTCTTGCCTGGAGGCCTAGTGAGTTCTCTACCCCATCCCACCAAATGTACATCATTATTTGACTACCATGCTCCTTTGGCATCTCTTGGGTCTAATTTCCATTCATCTTACCATTGTTCCAGACATGGCAGACAGGAGAAAATAGCCTCCAGCTTTATGGGCAGAGTCCTGGGAGTGCTACTGGATGGTCTGGTACCAACGTAAAATTTCCTCCTTCCTCAGGACTGGCAGTGCAAACCACATCACCCGAACATACTAGCCTTGTCCAAGGTTACCATCTGAAGTAAGGTAATCTCAGCCACCTGGCGAACGGGGTTAATGTTCTTCCACAATCCACCGAGGTAATTCCCACCTTTCCAATACATTACTTAATCTATCTTTGCTGTTGTATCAACATCTCACTATGGCTCATGCTCCATCTCTGTCACTGTTTGCTGCAACATCTTCCCTCACTCACCCCAAATCCTTACACTACTAACTCTTTAAGCCCTCTGCACTGCATATTTACTGGCTTGGGACACATCCCCATCCACACCAACAATAGTAGCTATACCACCAACTTAATCTCCCATAATGAATGCCTCTGTCTCATTCCATGATGAAAACAGTCCTCAGGGAGGTCCCAGAGACTGGAGAATAACCAATGTTGTTCCTTTGTTCAAGAAAGACAACAGGGATAACCAGGAAATTATAGGCTGGTGAGCCTTATATCAGAGGTAAAAAAATTATTGGAGAAGACGCTTGCATTTGGAGAAGAATGGACTTATACAGGAGAGGCATTGTCTCAAAAATTAATTGAGTTTTTTAAGGAAGTGATGAAGATGATTGGGTGTTGTTTACATGGACTTTATGAAAGCGTTTGACAATGTCCTTCATGTTAGGCTGGTTAAAAATCAAACCATATGGAATCCATGGTGATTTGGCAAGTTGGATGCAAAGTTGACTAGGCCATAGAAGACACAGGGTATTTATGGAGAGGTTTTTTTTTCTGATTGGAGGTCTTTGACCAATGGTGTTACACAAGGATCAAAGCTGAGACATCTGTTTGTAATATATAAATGACTTGGATGAAAATGTCGATGGTCTGATTAGTTAGTTTGCAGATGAAACAAAAATCGTTGGAGTTGCAAATTGTGAGGAATGAAGGATGCAGCAGGACATGGACTCACTGGAAAGTTGAGATGAGAAATAGTAAAAGGAGTTTAATCTGAGTAAGTGTGAGATGGTGCATTTGGGGAGGGGGAGCTGGAAATGCAACTGGAGACTATACTATAAATTGGTGGACATTTAGGAGTATTGATATACAGAGGAATCTTCGTGTTGAAGTCCATACCTCCCTGAAAGTGGATAAGGTGGGTAAAGAAGGTGTATGGCATGGTTGCATTCATTGAGGATAAAATTTAGCAAGTCATGTATAAATGTATGAGACTTTGCTCAGGCTACATGTGGAGTACTGTGTGCAGTTCTGGTCACCATTCTATAGGAAGGATAAAGACGCTTTGGACAGTGTGCAGAAGAGGATGTTGCCTCAATTGTAGTGTATTGGAGGTTAGACAAACTTGGATTGTTTTTGTTACAGTGTTGGAGACGAAGGGGTAACCCGACAGAAGTGTATAACATTGCGAGCAGCATGGATAGGTTGGGTAGTCAGAGTCTTTTTTCCCAAGGTGAAAGTGTCAAATGTTGGGAGGCAAGTTTTTTTTTACACAGAGTATAGCAGGTGGCTGGAACGCATTGCCAAGGGAGATGACAGAAGCAGATACGAGAGCAACGTTTAAGAGGCATTTAGACAGACGTGAATAGGCAGGGAATACAGGGATCTGGGCCACGTGCAGGCAGGTAGGATTAGTTTAGAGTGGCACCATAGTCAGCACAGTCATGGTGGATCAAAGGGCCTGTGCATCAGATAATGTGCACTGCTGCAACGAAGCATCAGTGGTGGAGGGGATGGATGTTGGTGGTTGTGGTTTCTATCAAGCCGCTGCTTTGTCCTGGATGGTGTTAAGTTTCTTGAGTATTGGTGGATCTGCACTCATTCAGGCAAGTGGGGAGTATTCCATCACACTCCTCACTTGCATCTTGAAGATGGTGGACAGTCTTTGAGGAATCAGGATATGAGTTACACGCTGCAGTATTCCTAGCCTCAGACCTTCTCTTGTAGTCAGAATAGTATAACTCCAGGCTGCTGGTTGGAACATTATAATTCACTTTCTAAACTTATTTTCCAATATTTTTAACATTTATTTAAGTGGAAACTTCTATTTGCCATCTTTTAACATTACATCTTAGCCAGCAAGTTTGAAGACTTGCAAATAAATAAAATACCTTTTATATTGATGTCAGTGCAGCCAACGGTAAAGTACTCACACATTAGATTCTACAAATAGTAGCCTTCCATCAGCTTCTGCGGCAATAAATGTGCCTAAAAGCTGAAAGGCATTAACCAGGTTATTTTAAATGGGCTAAAGCCCTTTCAAAGTAGTTAGCAAATGAATTTGAAATTGAAGAATTAAGTGTTTGTTCAATAACAATATCTCACATTTATAGACAACATTTCATATGTAATGTTCCAGGGCAGTCTAGAGAGATAAAAATGGAAAATAAACAGCGAGCACTGAATTGTAGTGGGGACTGAAAGCAAAGGCAAACAGATGAAAAAAAATGGAGGCTTTACAGGATTACGGAATCATTAATTATTGCAGGATAAAAAGAGGGCACGGGTCCTTCATGGCTGTGCTGGTTCTTTTACAGAGCTATCCAATTAGACCAACTCCCTTGCACTTTATCCATAGGCTGAAAGATGTTCCCTTTTACAAACTTTTTCAATTCCCACTTACAAGTCAGTGACCTGAATTTTGTTGAGAGTAATGGTGAGACACCCAATATCATAGAAGCTGTCTAACAACTACCCTTCTACACATGCTGGAAGTTGCTAAATGCAGAAATGCAGAAGTTGTATTGTTGGAGCCGCACCACTCCTGTACAAGTTGTGCTGGAGCAATGCTTGCCAACAGAGACAACATTGAAATAAATGATATGAATGCCAATTGGCAATCATTACAAAATGAATATCTGGGGAGCATTTTACAAACTCGCCAAACAATCTAAAATTTAAAGAAATAAGAATCTGCACATAAAGAAGTTAAATTGTCAAGCCAGAGAAGTTGATTGGTTGCAATGCAAGCTTATTATTGTGTTATTAAAATTTAACTTGAGATTGAATGGACAAGCAATGAGCTTTTCAGATGTCTTTAATACGTATTTAATATTAATATTCTTCTTTTGTTATAAACATATCAACTAAACACAAGTAGTAGTAAAACAATAATTATTTGGAAGTAGTCCTAAATACAGACTGATTTATTGGAAGGCTAATTATGGCACATCTGATCTCTATCACTGTTTCAGACTCATAGTCATACAGTTATACAGCATGGAATCAGACCCTTCAGTCCAACTCGTCCATGCTGACCAGATATCCTAAACTGATTTAGTCCCATTTGCCAGCACTTGGCCCATATCCGTCTAAACCCGTCCTGTTCATGCACACATGCCTTGGGATTAATGCACCATATTTGTCGAGGCAGATAATGATTGACAACAGTTTAAAATAATCTCCCTTAAATGTGCATGCGTATCATATCACAGCATCCAATGCATAAGTACTGCAGATGCACATCTTTTCATGCATTTGAATGCCAAATCCCTTTGTGAAATATGATTATAGTAAAGCTTTTACAGGATGAAGCAACTCCATAAATCCATAGGACATGGGAGCAGAAGTAAGCCATTCAAACTGAGACTGTTCCTGCTTTCAGTGAAATCTGATATGATAATTCTCAACTTCTCTTTCCTGCCTTATTCGTCCATAACCCCCAATTCCCATACTAATGGAAAATCTGGCTATTTCAACCTGAATTATACTTAATGACCCAGCCTCTACAGCCCTCTGCAGTGAAGAATTCCAGACCTTCATTACTCTTTACCTCATAAACGATTTGGATGTGAATATAGAAGGTGTAGTTAGTAAGTTTCCAGATGACATCTAAATTGGAGGTGTAGTGAACAGCAACAAATGTTATCTCTGAGAACAGTGGAACATTGATCAGTTGGACCAATGGGCCGAGGAGTGGAGGATAGAGTTTAGTTAGATAAATGTGAGGTGCTGCATTTTGGGAAGGCAAATCAGGGCAGGACTTACACAATTAATGATAAGGTCCTAGGGAGTGTTGCTGAACAAAAGGATCTTGGAGTAGAAGTTCATAATTCCTTGAAAGCGGTATGTAGATAGGATAGTGAAGAAGGCATTTGGTATGCTTGTCTTTATTGGTCAGTGCATTGAGTATAGGAGTTGGTAGGTCATGTTGAGGCTGTACAGGACATTGGTTAGGCCACGATTGGAATACTGCATGCAATTCACATCTCCCTGGTATAGGAAGGATGTTGTGAAACTTGAAAGGGTTCAGAGAAGATCTACAAGGACGTTTCCAGAGTTGGAACGTTAGAGCTATAGGAAGAGACTGAATGAGCTGGGTGTATTTCCCCTGGAGCATCGGAGGCTGAGGGTGTGGTTACAGAGGTTTATAAAATCATGAGGGGCATGGATAGGGTAAATAGACAAGGTCTTTTCCCTAGGGTAGGGGAGTCAAAAACTAGAGAGCATAGGTTTAAGGTGAGAGGGGAAAGATTTGAGAGGAATTTAAGGGGTAACTTTTTCATGCAGAGGGTGGTGCATGCGTGGAATGAGCTGCCAGAGGAAGTGGTGGGGGCTGGTACAAATACAACATTTAAAAGGCATCTGGGTGGGTATATGAATGTGAAGGGTTTAGAGGGATATGGGCCAAATGCTGGCAAATCTGATCGGCATGGCTGATTTGGACCGAAGGGTCTGTTTCCTTACTGTATATCTCTACAACTCTATGACTTTGATCTCTCAGCCCTTGATCTCTTTGCCTATAAACACTGTGTCTGTGTGTTCTTCTCTCTCGCTTCACCGGACAAAGGGGCTGTGCTCCGAAAGCTTGTGATTTCAAATAAACATGTTGGGCTGTAACCTGGTGTCGTGTAACTTCTGATTCTGACCCAGTGATAGTCAGGGATAAGACTGCCCTGAGGATCTCTTGGAATAATGTTCTGGAATGTTGTTATCTGGCTTATCTTTCTCCCTTTTATTAAGCAGGTGGTTTACATTTACTAGCTTCCATTCCCTTGCCATCATTAGGGTGAGAATTCTCAGGAGTTTATTCTGGTTTATTGAAACTAGACAATAATATTGGAAGCATGAACTCTCACACTTCTATGCCAATATGGTTCTGTTGATGACATTCTCAACACTCAACTAAATCAATATGGATTCATGTTTCATTCAAGGCTTACCTACAGGAACATATAATATCTTCAGTCATATGTTTTAAGAATATAAGTTTGAGTTTTGGAAATTTTGTTCTGAGAAAATGAGATAGCTCTAACATAATTATCATTCATAAAACAATCCAAGTTTACTTAATAAGGATAGAACTAAAAAGTGTGAAAACTGTAAACGCAAGCATCTCCTTTCTGAGCTTTGATAGAGAAGAAACATGCATTTATCTTTACAAGTGGTTTAAATTCTTCTTGTGAGTAATTAAGAGGTAGAAAGGAATGATTCAACAAGGACGATTTTTAAAGTGTCTATACTATTCAGATCAAAGTGTGGTAAACTTCTTATTATCTAATACCTGTCCATTCGGAATTCTCACGCAACTGACAAAAATCTCAAAGAAAATTTACGATTTTTATAAAGTTTCTTCAAAAATGCGTATTCAAACTTAAAACCTGTATGTGTATGTTCACTTGCCTTGTGATAATCCTCCCAGTGTCCACTAACAGTGCTGCTCATTATCCTCCCTCATGCTATATCACTGATAAAGACTCCTGTGCAGGACTAAAATGAAGAAAAATGTTTTGACTTGGAAACAGAAAATGTAAAAATATGGGAGACTGGAAAATGAGCTGAAAGTTAAGATAATTAATTGAAGTCTTTATCTGAATTGATCTGGAAGATCCCAGGTATACCAATTTGTCATGGAGATAGATTGCAGGGAGTCAGCTTTGTTTTGGAGCTATCCGCATGCTTTCACTGAGAATTAGCTGTTAGAAGCTGGGAAGCAGCTTTGACAGGAGCAGAGAGAATAACTTGTTAGGATCTTTAGACCACTGAGCAGGACAGCAGTGAGCTTGAGTTTTGGCACTACATCTAAGGAGAGGTAGAAAGTGGTCTGTATGAAACCTAATGGAAGGATTGCAGTAATATTGTACCTTGAAAATAGCTGGAAGCAGGAGAATTGAAGTGAATTCCTGAGACCTGTGACACGTGCAGGAAGACGGAAAGAACTCTCTAGATCTTGGAAAGTATAAGTGAACTCCCTGGGCGGAATTAAGAACAAAACAGGATGTAGCCTGTTGTGGTTTTTAATTATGCACTTATGAAATATAGTGTTAAGCTAGTAATACACAATTCATTTAATTCTTATATAATAAAAGCTTTTGTTTAAAAAGTGAAATGTTGCCTATAATTCTTTCAGTCAATAACTGGGAGTTCACATTTATTATTAAATGCTAATGGCCTTCCTTGAAATCTTAACAATGATGAGGATTGGCATTTCAACTTAGTCCTGGAGGAATTCTGAATCACTGAAGGAGCTATTGTTCGATGAAATTTTAAAATTAAACTGTTTGCCTCTTTAATGGTTCAGTTGGATATTAAAGAAACTGTGACAATATCTGGAGAATGTACCGTTTAACACCATTTTTTGCTGACTCAGTGCTGTTTGTGGGATCTTGCTGGTTGGAAAATCGTTGCAGTATCTGTGCACACAGCACCAATGACCACATTTCAAGATGTACTGAATTGTGAGAAATGCGAGTCGTAATGTTTCAGAGAGGGATGGTTTAATGAAAAATGCACCTTCTTTTGAGTTAAATGAAGCAAACTATTAAAAATCAAGGTGAATCTTATAAAATTGTTCTACGTTGTAAGCAGAAATAAACTCACACATTAGATTCTAATTTGTTAACAGTGTTGAGGATATAAAATGTGTTTTTGGATGTCTAATGAGTGATTGATCATGAAGGATAGATGTCAGAAAGAGTTCACTAGAGAGACTCTAACTGCAAAATACATGTTTATAACAATGGAGCTTCTTCTCCATTGAGAACAGAAATGTGATTGCCATGGTAACTTAGTGCTGGACGCCTGCTTTGGTTTAAACTTAATTTGAATGGCAGATCCCACACTTACTTGACTCATTCATACCTCACTTTCCTTTATGTCGAATTACAAAAATAATTACAGCGCACAAACAAGTTATTCATTCCAACTGGTATTTATGGACCACATGACCTCCCTCCCATCTTTCATAGTTTTGACAATTATTTTGCATGACAGGCTCAGGAATAATGGAATTATCTCAACTTCTTGAGCAAAGAAAAATAACAAATAAGCCAAATGCTACTTTCTATCAAACACTGATTTGGTGCAAGGAATCTTTGTAGAAATAATTCTGCACATAAATTAAAAGGGGCAATAATGTTCTCAGTCACTTGTAGAATTGCATTTCTCATGGAGAAAAAGAAACAAAATGCATGCAAGTCTTCTGGCTTCCTCGTGCTGACAGGGATAAGCAGTGGTTAGCCCTGCTGCCTCACAGCACCAGGGACATGGATTCAGTTCCACCCTCAGGTGACTGTCTGTGTGGAGTTTGCACATTCCCCCTGCGTCTGCGTGGGTTTCCTCCGGGTGCTCCGGTTTCCTCCCACAGCCCAAAGATGTGCAGGTTAGGTGGATTGGCCAAGCTAAATTGCCCATAGTGTTCAGGGATGTGCAGGCTAGATGAGTTAGCCAGGGGAAATATAGGATTACAGGGATCGGGTAAGGGGCTGGGCCTGGGTGGAATTTTCTGTGGAGTGTCAGTGTGGGCTTGATGGGCTGAATGGCCTACTTCCATGCTGTGGGGGTTCTATGAACTAGAGAGCACTCAGAAAACCTACGTTACTTTTGTTTATTTTTTCAAGGCAGAGTGTGATTTGTCTACCTCCCTCACAAAAATCTTTAAGCCTACTTGTCAATTCTTGCTACTGTATTATGGGATTGCCATATTGCTTCCCCAAACCGTCAACTGTGCAGAAGTTGGTCAAACTCCAACATCACCAAACATGGAGCAACGCACACGTCTGCCAACCCATAACTTGTCAATAAAATCCATGGAACACAGAGCTGAGAAGGATGCAGGCCAATTAAATGCAATCATGTGCTGTTGTTACAATCCATCTTACATCCAACTTGAAAATATGCCTGCACATATTTTAATGCAGAGTCACATGATAGGACAGACTTCAAATTTTACCACCAAGAAATTGGCTTTTGTAAATCATCTGCTAATTTTAATTGAAAAATGACTGACCAGGTTCTCAAAGCAGCAAGTTTCTGGTAAATATATCATGATAGTGCATCCATACAAATGCATGGTGACACACAATGATTGACATATATCAGAACACAGAAATTATATAATTTTACAGCACAGAAGGAGCCAATTTTACCCATTGTGCCTGTACCAGCTCCTAAAAGAGCTACCCAGCTCGTCCCATGCTCTAACCCTAATTCCATAGCCCTTTAAAGTTATCTTTTTCAAAGAAATATCCAATTCTCTTTTGAAAATTCCTATGTAATCTGCTTTCACCCAAGCAGAGCATCACAATTCTCACAACTCTCTGAGTAAAGATATTTTCCTCATTTCACTCCTAGCTCTCTTGCTAACAGACTTGAAATTGTGGCCCCTGATTACTGACATACCTACAGAATATCCTTCTTTACCCTGTCAACATTGTTTACAAGTTTGACCAACTTAATAAGTTGACCTCTTAATCTTCTCTGCTCCAAGGAGAATAAGCCCAATTTCCTTAATCTTTTTCTTCTTCTAAAGTTCCTCATTCCTGGTATCATTCTAGTAAATCTCCTTTGCACCCTTCCCCCTTGCTTTAATGTCCTTCCTCAAACAAGGTACCCAGAATGCAATACTTGAAACATCACTTCCTTGATTTTATACTTTATGTCTCCATTTATAATCCCAAGGATCCTACAAACCTTCTTAATAACAGTTTGAAGTTGCCTGGTCACCTTCAGAGAATCATGCGCCTAAACTCTGAGGTGCCTCTGCTCCTGTATTCCCCTCAAAGTACTACCATTGAGCCTGTATTGTATCTCTGTGTTTCTTCTTCTTCCAAAGTTCAATACATCAAATTTCTCTACATTAAATTATATCTGCCAGGTATGTGCCCATTCATCCAAATTGTCAATGTCCCTCTGAAGTTGCTTGGCATCGTCCTCATGATCCTCCCTTGCTTGGTAAAGTAAGCTTGTAAATTTAGAGATTTTGCCCTCAAAAGACATCTCCAAATCACTTATGTAAAACAGAAAAGCAAAGATCCCAATATCAATCCCTGGGGAACACCACTTTCAACTCATTTCTAATTTGAGAAATGCCCATCTGTACAAATCCCATTTCCTGTCTTTTAGCCAACTTCTAACCAATGCTGCCAAGGACCCATCAATCACAAACATTTCTAATTTGCTAGCTAATTTGGCATGTGGCACCATATCAATTGATTTCAAAAGTCCAAATGTGCAAGGTCTACATCATCATCTCATCAACTAACTCAATCGCGTTTGTCAGACAAGACCTGCATTTGACAAAGCCATATTAACTATTTAGTATTCTTTGAAGAAGAAGGGCATGCCATTTAATTTGATGAGTTCAAGTGTAGTTGCCATTGCACATTTTTGATACAGCTGCTGTACAAATACTATTAGCTGTAGTGAGATGCTGTGTAATATCAAAACAAATGCTATAATAGAATGAGATGTTTAGAATTTGTTGATGTTTGGAATCATTTACACCCATCAGCAACATGTTAGTTACATTGACTGGGTGCCACCAAATAACATACAGGTTTGTATAAGTCATGAAGTTTCAAAGTAGCATTCCACTTCCTAAAGCAGAAGAGGGCTGAAGATAAATTAAACCAAATCATTGAAATGAGAAACAATCAATCAAAACGAGGCAACTATAGTCCAAGGCAGTCTCAAGGAATATTTGTTCTTCTTGCCCTCCCACAGGATATAACTTGCACTCACTTTACTGAGATCTGGTCACTGACCTTGGAAAGATAGAGTAAGGTATGACAGTATCATTGTAGAACTACTTCATTCAATTTGTTTGTGCTGGCAAATGGTTTCTGCACAGGGATTGTCTTATTGTGCAAATCAGGTGCATATCACGAAGAAGAAAGATTATGTGTTTATAAATCATTGATTTATAGTATATATGTGAGGGAAGAAAAGCGCCATTAATTTGAGTCAATGAATAGTAATGACAGGCACTTATCAACCAACAAAATGAATGAAATGACACATACACTTGCAAAAGAAAATGTGACATTTCAGAACATTACCTCATCATGTAATGATATTATATTTTTACGAAACACAATTCCAACTGCATTTACTCTACATGATATGGTTGTATAATGGCCCAGCACAGAGTGTGGTAGCGACCAGCAGTCAGACCGCATGGAAGCCCCCTGCACTGGTCTGCTACAGACAGCCTTTGGAGAGAGACTGGGGCGTTTGTCTTTTTAACTTTGCTTCTTCTTTTCTTCTGATCTGTGGACATACTGTGGACAGCTGTAATTAACTTTTTTTCCTTCATTTCCCCATTCTGTCTCTAAGGATTGTACCTAAGTACTGTTGTACTGAAGATGGTGCTGTAAGTGGCGACTTACAATTTTTGCGCTGTACTCATTTGAGTACATGTGACAATAAATCTAATTCAATTTAATTCAATTAATCAACACTATTTGCTTAAAAGAAATATCTTTGGTGTGGAGAATAGAGGAATACTACTTGAACTCATTGCATTTCCTCACTTACGGATGCTTATTGAGTTCCTGTACCTCTCTCAAGATGGTACCTCTTTGGCAGGGACAGGTTATGGGGTGCTTCCAGTCTGGTACACCACTCCGGGTGTCCTCTACTCCATACAAAAGACCATTTGTAATGCATGAACCCACAGAGTGAACATAAACAACACAGAGATAATAGGAACTGCAGATGCTGGAGAATTCGAGATAACAAGGTGTGGAGCTGGATGAACACAGCAGGCCAAGCAACATCATAGGAGCAGGAAAGCTTGACGTTTTGGGCCTAGACCCTTCATCAGAAATGGGGGAGGGGAAGAGGGTTCTGAAATAAATAGGGAGAGAGGGGGAGGCGGATAGAAGATGGATAGAGGAGAGGATAGGTGGAGAGGAGACAGACAAGTCAAAGATGCGGGGATGGAGCCAGTAAAGGTAAGTGTAGGTGGGGAGGTAGGGAGGAGATAGGTCAGTCCAGGGAGGACGGACAGGTCAAGGGGGCGGAATAAGGTTAGTAGATAGGAGGTGGGAGTGGGGCTTGAGGTGGGAGGAGGGGATAGGTGAGAGGAAGAACAGGTTAGGGAGGCGGGGACGAGCTGGGCTGGTTTTGGGATGCAGCTGGGGGAGGGGAGATTTTGAAGCTTGTGAAATCCACATTGATAGCATTGGGCTGCAGGGTTCCCAGGCTGAATATGATTTGCTGTTCCTGCAGCCTTCGGGTGGCATCATTGTGGCATTGCAGGAGGCCCAGGATGGACATGTCGTCTGAGGAATGGGAGGGGGAGTTGAAATGGTTCGCGACTGGGAGGTGCAATTGTTTGTTGCGAACTGAGCGCAAGTGTTCTGCAAAGCGGTCCCCAAGCCTCCGCTTGGTTTCCCCGATGTGGAGGAGGCCACAACGGGTCCAGCGGATGCAGTATACCACATTGGCAGATGTGCAGGTGAACATCTGCTTGATGTGGAAGCTTAGCTCCAGATACGTCGTTACCTTATATTCTGGGACACACAAGTGATAAATTTGATAGCACTTGAATTAAGTTTCGCAATATATAATTAATCAATTTACAGCAACACAGGCAACATGCCAAAATCACACAGATTGATGCTGTGAATTATTGCAGAATCGAGCCACTGCTAATCAAGCTGTTGATTGGCTGGACCATTGAGCACGAGCCCAATAATATGCATGACCATCACTGATCAAAATCTATCCTGTACTATTTAAAGTTTGAATCTACTTTTCAAGGGGGAGTTATGTTGTGGCTGAAGCAAACGTTGGGAGCCCTGTGCAAATTGAAACTGATCTGTATGCCACATGAGACAGAAAGTTTTCAAGGTTTTTGGTCATTGCAGTGGAAATTTTGGAGGAGTAGAAGAAAACTAGGAGAAATATTCTGGCTCCACAGAGGGTCAGGGGTCATCGTGTCAGTATCTTAGAAGGCAGTGGGAACAGACGGCTACTGAGATCAATGCCTGGAATCAGACCTGGGCACCCGAAAACCACAAAGTTTATACTGAATAGCCATGGTTAATGAATACATGTTTAAAATCCATATCCCTTAGCAAATATACCACTAGGAAATACTAGCACGTCTTACAAAATACAATTTTGTATTCTTTTTTAATTCATCCATGGGATGAGGACATCACTGACTAGATCAGCATTTCCCCCAAAGGACAGTTAAGAGCCAACTACATTGCTGTGGGTCTGGAGTCACATATAGGCCATACAGATAAGAATGGCAGTTTCCTTCCCTAAAGGACATTAGTGAACCACGTTGTTATTTTTGTGACAATCGACAATGGTTTTATGGTCATCATTAAACTCTTGGTTCCAGATTTGTAATGCAGTAAACAATGTAGAGAAACAGAACCTGTAGGCGTACTTGGATTTCAAAAGGCATTCAACAAGTTACCTAACAAAAGGTTAAGTCATAATTTAACATGTTGAAGTGTTGATAGTGTCACAGTGTTGAAGATAGCACATTAGCATGGATAGAGAATTGGCTCAGGGACAGGAAATAGCGAGTGAGGATAAAGGATTCTTTTTCAGGTTGGCAAGCTGTGACCAGTGAGGTTTCACAGGCATCAGTGTTTACCGCAACTGTTTACACTATACATTAATAACTTGAAGGAAGGAAGTAAACGTACTGTTGCCAAATTTGCAGATGGCAAAAAAAAGGTCAGGAGTCACATGGTGTCAGGTCATAGTCCAACAGGTTTATTTGAAATCACAAGCTTTCGGAGCGCTGCTCCTTCTTCAGATGAAATCACTGGACCTTGTCCACCCCAGTCCAACACCAGTGTCTCCACATCACATAAATGGGGGGAATGCAAGTTTTGGAGAGGGATACTAACAGTTTACACAGAATATTGATAGATTAAGTAAGTGGGCAAAAAGTAGGCAAATGGAGTATAATGTGGGAATGTGAAGTTGTTCATATTGGAACGAAGAACAAAAGAACATACTGTTATTTAAATGGAGAAAAATTGCAAAAGGTTGCAACACAAAGAGAGATAAAAGGTACTGCAGATGCTGGAGAATCCAAGACAACAAGCATGGGGCTGGATGAACACAGCAGGCCAAGCAGCATCATAGGAGCAGGAAAGTGACTTCAGGTACTTACGTACAAAACACAGAAAGCTGGTACACAGGTGCAGCCGGTAATCAGGAAGGCTGGCGGAACATTGGTCCTTATTTCAAGGAGGTTGCAGTATAATTGTAGGGAAGTCTTAGTGCAATGATATAAGGTGCTGGTGTGATCATATCTGGAGTACTATGAGCCGTTTTGGTCCCCTTATATAAGGAAAGGTATCATTTCATTGGAGGCAATTCATTAGGATGATCCATGATATGGAGGAACTGCCTTATGAACAAAGGCTAAACAGTTTGGGACTGTACTCACTGGAATTTAGAAGAATGAGAGGTGGTCTTGTTGAAATCTGTAGGATTCTTAAGGGACTTGATAGGGTAAATACTGAGAGGACGTCTCCCTTCATGGCAGAGTCTAGGACCAGAGGGCATAGTCTCAGAATAAAGGGACACCAATTTAAGACTAACAGGAAGAATAGCTTCTCTGATGGTTGAGAGTCTTTAGCGCTCTTGCACAGAGAGCTGCGAGGGCAGGTTACTTATATATGTTTAAGGCTGAGATAAATAGATTCTTGATCAGTACGGGAATCAAGGGTAATGCTTAAGAGGCTGGAAAGTGGATGTGAGGAATATCAGATCAACCATGATCCTACTGAGTGGAAGAGTAGGCTGAAGAGGACAAATAGTCTAATCCTGTTCCTACTGCTTATGCTTTCTGACTGCACCAGAGAGGATAATACAACAGATTTTGCGATATAGTCCACAACCACATGACTTAAACAACTTATGCAATAAAATGTAAGAAGTAACACGTATAAAAGTTCCAATCATGCATTAAGACTAAACAAACAACAAAAATAACTGAAGTAGGAAACATTAACTTTCCTGCTCCTCTGATGCGGCCTGGCCTGCTGTGCTCCTCCAGCTCCACGTTGTGTTATCTCTGACTCCAGCATCTGGAGTTCTTACTATCTCTGAAAATTTAACATTATGGGTTGCATACTGGTTTCGAGCTGTAAACACAATTAAAACTTAAGGACAATACTGCAGAAGTCATTGCATGTAAAATACAGATTTTCTTAATACCAGGATATGCTTAAGAAGAAAATAAATGACAAAACGGAAATGAACAGATCAACCTTTTTAGTTCTTGCTTGCTACATACTTTTAATTAACTTGTCTGCTTCTTTCTGAATTTATCTGGTGATCTTCCTTCCACTTCCATTCACTTGACTCTGCTCTCTCAACATCTCTATTTGTCAAACCTGAACTTTAACTGTTACTACTAATTCCACCTGAGGTTGGGAACGTGACATTGATTAATTTGTCTAAATCAAAGTCCCTGACTTACTTTGTTGCCCATTCTGTGAAACCAATAACACCCATTTTCTTCTTCGCTTTTGCTTTCTTTCTGACCTTTACTTTGGATTAAAGGAGGATTCTCCTCATTTCCATTTGTCAGATTTTCTCTTTCAAACAAATGAGGTTCCAAGTATTAACAGAGTCTCTCACCAATCTTCACAAGATATCTGAATGCTCCTACTGTCTTTATAACAACTCCAATAACATACCACTGCCTATCAACTCCGTGGCTTTTCTCATGATGACCTCTGCACAGCACTGAAGATGTTTTTTTTAATATCTGGAAATGTTATCCCATTCATCCAAACAGCTTTCATTCCACTCCCAAATCACCCAAGGAATTTTTCATTTGTTAACTGCGGTCACTAAATCACCCATGTTCCAACTGATTAATTTACATGCAAAGCCCTTTAAGGATAATGAAAACATTGAAAGATGAGAGAGGCAGAGGAGTGAACTCAGTTTTACTGTTTCATGTGTCATGACACGTCATCAATTTGTCTTCCTTGTCTCTTACTTTGCTGTTGACGTCAAGATTTAGTTTGCTTAAAGCTGTTCAAGAGCATGTTGAAGCATTAATTTAACATGAACATTTGGTGTAAACTGTGGGGTCATTCAGAAAATTGTTCATCCACTGTTTGAGTCTGGTGACTTTTCATCAGAACCGAACAGCTTTTCAGGTGAAAGGCTGAAAGTTAATACTGCTCTCTCCTGCACAGATGCTGCCAGACCTGCTGAGTTTTGCCAATGAGTTCTGTTTTTGTTTCAGATCTACAGCATCTGCTGTTCTTTGTTTTATCCAAGCTAATTATTCAACTTGCTTTGTGGAGTTACATGGAAATTATTGCCACGACTCATCACCTAGCAAGTGTTTTTTCAAAGATGTCTTCACAGTCTTAATCATCTTTCTGCATCACCATTTGATGCTGGGTGATGAGGTGGTATTATTGTGTTTGACTCTGTTCTTACTCAAAAATATTTCAAACTCTTCTGAAGTAAAAAGTGGTCCATTATCTGATGGCTAAACGTTTGGCAAACAATTTTGCAAACTGTCCTCTCAAAATCTTATTGTGTTGGCACTTGTGGTATTGAGCAGTAACTCATCATTTATTCACATGCTATAGCTATCAACCAAAACAACATGTTTGTTCCTTAATACTTAAAATAAATTGACATGATTCATGTCCATATTTTCTTGTGTCTAACCATGGAACAAATTGAACATTGATTGGATCATTCTGATACACATTGAACAAATTTTCATAAAATATTCATTATTTCTATTTGCCTTTGGGCACCAAACTAATTTATTGATGCTGCTTTCATAAGGACTATCTATATGGTCCTAATGAAATTCCTCTAACAATTTATGTCTTAACCTTTGCAGAATGATGACTTTGAAACCCAATAGGCAGCCTTGATCTACACCTAGTTAATTTCTATGTGCAAAATATTCCTGTGATTTCTTGTCATAACAGTCTTTAGACTAGCCATTCATGACTTAATTGACCACTTTGTTCTCTAACTTCTGTGGAGGACATAGATATGTCATTTGTGTTTATGAGATAATTCAGGGATTACTCGGTGTTTGGACATAAGTAACAGGAATACAGAGTACAGAGTACTGGGCTAATGGTAAGATTCTTGGTAGTGTGGACGAGCAGAGAGATCTCGGTGTCCATGTGCGTAGATCCCTGAAAGTTGCCACCCAGGTTGATAGGGTTGTTAAGAAGGCATACAGTGTGTTAGGTTTTATTGGTAGAGGGATTCAGTTTCGGAGCCGTGAGGTCATGTTGCAGCTGTACAAAACTCTGGTGCGGCTGCACTTGGAGTACTGCGTACAGTTCTGGTCGCCGCATTATAGGAAGGATGTGGAAGCAGTGGAAAGGGTGCAGAGGAGATTTACCAGGATGTTGCCTGATATGGAGGGAAGGTCTTATGAGGAAAGGCTGAGGGACTTGAGGCTGTTTTCGTTAGAGAGAAGAAGGTTAAGAGGTGACTTAATAGAGACATACAAGATGATCAGAGGATTGGATAGGGTGGACTGTATAAGCCTTTTTCATCGGATGGTGACGGCTAGCTCAAGGGGACATAGCTTTAAATTGAGTGGTGATAGATATAGGACAGATGTCAGAGGTAGATTCTTTACTCAGAGAGTAGTAAGGGCATGGAATGCCCTGCCTGCAGCAGTTGTAGACTCGCCAACTTTAAGGGCATTTAAATGGTTGTTGGATAAACATATGGATGATAATGTAATAGTGTAGGTTAGATGGGCTTCAGATTGGTTTCACAGGTTGGCACAACATCGAGGGCCGAATGGCCTGTACTGCGCTGTAATGTTCTATGTTCTATGTTCTATAAATCAGTCCTCATGAGAAATCTTAAAAGAATGCCCATATGACCTGCTGGTGCTTGATACTCAATTTTATCATTTGGTTCTTTTACTCAAAAGCCACTTTGTGGGCTTTTAGCACCTCCTCAATACAAGGGATACTCTTGCTGATATCTACTATCAAACTTCAGCTCAAGTTTATTATCCTTTTAAGCCAATTTCTTTCCATTAGAGAGACTTTGGCACTCTACCTACTACCACCAGTTTTCTCTATCTTCGCGTGTTGTCTGGTTAGGATTGATTTTCTCGCAGGCATAGCAGGTGGCTACCATGGGAATGGTCCACATGTTCTCCTACAGGAGGATTCTTCTCAGTTCCAGGAGGAAGGGAGATCGAAGGAAACTTGATGGTGAGACAGGAGGTAATTCACAAAATTTGGCACTGCATCAGCAGTCTAATATGTTTTTGTCTCCAGGAAACCTTCCAAGAAATCAGTAATCATGACCAGAATCAATCTACATGCCTAACCACCAATTTGTGGCTGATTGGGACCATTAGCACCTCACCCCCACTCCAAACACCAACAAGTGCCTGAAAAGTCTCCTTCTGTGATCCTGCTGACCGGAGCTGTGACAGTCAGTAGACCACTGCTGCAGCTTTTGGTTACCCTGTGGAGAATTCTTCAGAAAGCCTCAACATGCTCATCCAAAATGGCATTCTGCTCTGCAGCGGAGTTGTCATCTTTCCAAGGCTACTAACTCTGTTCGAGACTGCAGTTTCAGGAATGCATCCACGGTCTGTAATTAGTAGGAATGCACAGAGGTGCCCACTGAATTGACCACTTCCAGCAAGATTTCACAGGTTGACACCCTGACTGTGAATGCTTAGTTGGAATTCAGAAATGGTCCTGACCTTTATAAGGTGCATATGTTTCTGTCTGAACCCAATTCCTATATAGCTTCTTGCAGCAATCTCCTTCTTCTCCCTCTTCCAGGACCTTACCTTGCCATATATAATCTCTGTTCACTTTTCAAGTGATACGTTATTCCAATGATAGAACCCATTCATGAACCCATATCTGGGAGCAATTATTTTGCACAGAAGCATTGAAGTTAACAAAAACTGCTTTTGCACCTCCACATCATTCCCGTAGACAATTAGGAATTGAAACAACGGTAAAACAAAATTAAGCATTTGTAGAGTCAAAGCACCAGCCACATTAAATTAGATGTTAACTAATAATGTAAGTTAATGATCACTTAAAGTTGTGTTGATGGGATGTAATTCCTGCCTCACTGGAGCGTAAGGAGGACTGTGGATGAGCACCCTAGCCATGGAAACCCTGTTTAAATGTCTTCAGGATCCAATGTAAATCACAGATCCCTGATTTATAGTTCTTAATGAAAGTGCACCCTAGTCAGATAGGTGCCTCAGCTATCCGTAGAAACAATAGCAATAAACCTGCTGTGGGATTCAAATAGATTAATATATTAAAAAAAATTGTTTTAGTTCATGTTTCTCACATTGGAGTAGAGAATTGATATTTTTCTAAAGACTTGAAGGTCAAGCTTTTGTTCCAAGTTAGACATTATGGGAGATACAAGTCCACTTGGAATAACATTAAATTTACAAAAAGAATGCCATTGTCCTTAAGCAGAAATGTCAGAATCCATATAATCTAAGAAAACTAACTATTGTATTTCTGACTGTTACTTGTTGACAATTGAAATCTTATTAGGAATGTTATAGAAGATGTCTCTACTAACCCACTGTGAACCAGTGAAACATTGTAATCTACTTCCAAAAGTAGTGCTCTGTTTGAAAAATGAACATACAGATCAAAAGAAAAATGTTTTTATCAAATGTTGAAAATAGCATTGTACTGATGGTTAATTCTAAAGGATGCGAGTTATTTGTAGAGCTGTTACAAAACGCACAAAAATTTTTGTAGCTTTCTTTCTAAAAATCAACTGCAAAAGTCTTTGGAAGATTAAAGACTTGTTATTAATTAAACTTAATCCACTTTACCTATTTTATTGCTGTCTGGAATTTCACATTGTTGTGCAAATTTTCCATTGACTTACCTGAAATTACTAGGAATGATTACAGAATTTTAAGTAGAAGTTCTGTTCAGTACAAATTGAGTTTTATGTCTGTCGCACTAGTTTTAAATTCATTGTGCTCTAATTGGCCACACCGTCAGGATCAATTATTCACCATTTGAAGTTTCCATTCATTTCACTTATTGGGTCTTTGAGGAAGGTCTAAATATCGAGCTGAATCCTTGGGGTCTAAGAACACTTGTAGGTACGTTTCAAAGACTTGATTTAAAAAAAAAACACAAACAGACTGCACAATATAGCTGGGAAAAGTAATTTTTGGCAAAAATAAACCCAGGTTTTCACTTGCTAGATCGATGCATTGATTAAAAATTTTTAAAATGAAATCCATTTTTAGCTGCATAAGTGTTTTTTAAAATGTATGCAAAATATTTAATCAATTCTTTAAAAAAAGGTATTTTACTTTAATTGGTCCAGATTTTCTGACTGCAGGATAGTTAGAATCTGGATGTATCATTAGAGATGTGTGTGAGACCCATTACAAATGGTGATATGTGGTAATTGCCCTGAACATTTCAACATTAGATGGAAATAAAAGGTACTGCAGATGCTGGAGAATCTGAGATAACAAGGTGTGGAGCTGGATGAACACAGCAGGCCAAGCAGCATCATAGGAGCAGGAAAACTTGACGTTTCGGGCCTAGACCCTTCATCAGAAATGCGGGAGGGGAAGAGGGTTCTGAAATAAATAGGGAGAGAGGGGGAGGCTTCAAAATCTCCCCTCCCCCAACCGCATCC
>JAHRHZ010000076.1:218924-263644 GCA_024137785.1 Ginglymostoma cirratum
GGGAGGTGGAGATGAGCTGGGCTGGTTTTAGGATGCGGTTGGGGGAGGGGAGATTTTGAAGCCTCCCCCTCTCTCCCTATTTATTTCAGAACCCTCTTCCCCTCCCCCATTTCTGATGAAGGGTCTAGGCCCGAAACGTCAAGTTTTCCTGCTCCTATGATGCTGCTTGGCCTGTTGTGTTCATCCAGCTCCACACCTTGTTATCGCTAAACATTAGATGGACAAAGGTTTTGTGTCTGGAACCTCTGAAGAAGTCACCAACTCTGAATTAGAATCAAAGACTTCAAAGGGTGTCAACCTACTTTCAAATTCGGCACAACATTGTGTGCTGAAGGGCCCATTCCTGTGCTGTACTGTTCTATGTTCTAACTCAGAGGAACTAAGATTTATTCTAACACCTGGCTAACTCAAAAACTGACCATGTTGGATTCGACATCGGACAGTCCAGTCACTCACACAAACTTATAATCGCTCACACCGACTTGCCCGAACAACTGCTCCATCGTATAAAACATCAGCCTCACCCTGCACCACCCAAATCCCCTAACCATCCCCTCACAGAATACTCAACTTCCTGAGACATGCTGAGACATGCAGCTAATCCTTCTCAACACTCTATTGTCCTCAACCGATAATTGCCTGCTGCTACCCCTAATTCAATTCCTGACAGTTAACTACAATCGATCCCCCAACATTTGACCCCTCCTACCACCCAATTTCGTCACCTAATGACCTGATACCCTAACATTTTACCAACTCTGCTTTCACCAATATTTGATTCCTTTACACTTACAAACAGTGAAAACTTATCTCATAGTAGCATTATGTCTGCTTGGTCTATTGCAGATCTCATAGCTCAAAAAGAAATGTAACTTCTGACAACAACGGGCAGGTACTCCAACAGGTACTGATTGCTCACTTTCTGCCATGAGAGAGTACAATTGGCTCTGTGGAGCTACAGTGTACGGCTATATCTCAGGATGTCAGAGTTGCTCTTCCAAATCTACCCCTTCATCAGTAATCTTGCTGTTGACTGTCAGCCAGCCAGTCAGACTTGACTGATTCCCTATGCCAAGGTAGTGCAGGCCAAAGCCGACGTCCTTTCGCTGCAGAGCTGCTCAAGTCCATCTTTCTTGGCCGCCTGTAGAATCCAAACTGAAAGTCTCCAGCCTTCCACCAGCCTCAGGGTTAACCTGGCAGTTATGGATATTATACTAGGATATATTAGCAATGAGGTCTGCTGTTGCTTGGAAAACTCTGTAGATGTTAAAAGATGTAGATGTGATCTTCTTGGCTAAAGGCCATGTAATCCCAACCTTTCTGTGAAGCTTTTTGAAGGAGTTCTGTAACTCCTGGCAGTGGGAGATGTGCTTCTGCAAGATCCACAATAGGCAAGGCCTACTGTCAAGATCCATTCTCCTCCTCCCTATGTGAAGAATTTCCCCTCTGCTTCATTTATCCGTTACATCGCAGACCAAAAGAGGCTGCAATAAAGTTCCCATATCAATTTTGCAGTCTTTTTTGTGGACAATTCACCAAATCCTGCTCAATCCTTTCGAAGATGCAGCAACTTAGTGCCTTCGAATCAGCTGGAATGGCCGTGTGACATTGTGATGTGACCACAGTGAAAGCTTACAGTGTGTACATCTCACATCCGTGCTAGCACTTTTCCCAGCATGAGCTATGTTGGAAATGTTGCGGATTCCATTCCCTGACTTTGACCCCAGCAGCAGTATGGAGCTCAATTTTTTAACACGAGTGTCAAACATTTGTGAAGCATTATAAAGAATTCTAATCTTACTTAATATTCATAAATAAATTCATAATTCATAGCATCATAGAAATTACAGCAGGTAAGGATGCAGCTCACTGTGACTTTAATGTTGCTAATTACTTATCAAGAGCTATCAACTGCAATCCTATTTGCCTGACCTTCTGATTCCATTACAAATGATGTCAGTTCTCATACTGATAGGCAATAAGAAGTAAAGCATTTGTGTTAATAACTCAGCTGCATAAAAATTCTTCCCTGAATTTCTCACTGTAATAACCTTCATTCTAATTTATTGGCCAATAGAAACAAGCTTTTATAACTCAAAAATATCAGAACTGTGGATGCTGGAATTCTGAAAGAAAAACAGAAATTGCTGGAGAAACTCAGCCAGTCTGACAGCATTTGTGGAGAGAAAGCAGAGTTAACATTTTGCGTCCAGACCTGAAAATTAACTCTACTTTTTAACCACAGATGCTGTCAGACCGCTGGGTTTCTCCAGCAATTTCTGTTTTTGTTTAGAAACTTACAAGGACATCAAAACCAAAAGAACTGCAGATGCTGCAAATCACAAATAAAAACAAAGTTGCTGGAAAAACTCAGCAGTTCTGGCAGCAGCTGTGAAGAAAAAGTCAGAGTTAATGTTTTGGGTCCGGTGACCCTTCCTCAGAACTGTTCTAAAGGAGGGTCACCGGAACCGAAACGTTAACTCTGATTTTTTTCTTCACAGATGCTGCCAGACCTGCTGAGCTTTTCCAGCAAATTCTGTTTTTGTTCCTTAAAAGGGCATGACTGAACTGGGCTATTGCAAGAAGTACAGCAGAACTGAGCGAGAAACCTAGCGAGGCCTATTGCAATTTGAGGAGCAGTTCAATGCATGTTTTAACTAATTTTAGGGTGGTGAGGTGCGATTCTCCAATGAAGTTAAGTATCGTGCTGGTACATTTACATTTGGGGCGAGGCAAAGATTCAAGTAAAAGAATGCAGTTCAAATTTATACGCAGTGTGCTGTCACTCATGCCATCAAAGAGCCCTCAAAGATCCTTCCCTCCTACTGCATCTTTGTTTCATCCCCAGTTCCATAGCTTGGCTGGAGAGTGTTGATGCGACAGCGAAGCCTGTTGGACCTGGAAATTTGTTCAGGGAACCTATGGGCGTTTGTGCCTGGATCACCTTGGTATGCTGAGGGACATCTTGTCAGAGGCAAGTGACCCTTCCTCAGCTTGCACTTCCAAGAGGCCAGAGGGGGCCAGGTAACATTGATGTGGAGGATCCAGCCACCATGAGGATGAGAGCTCTAAGAGGCGTCCAAGTGGCTCCTCTTCCGGCAATGTGTCTTCTGGCACAACACTGTTTCCTTGTGGGGAGGGGCCACATAGTGAATAGAGCCCAGGATCTCTGCCTTCCTTTCACCATGCCTTTGATCCTGAGGACCAGTGTCAACGTGATGGCATGCAGATGTGTCCAACCCTCCAGGAGACCCTGAGAATGCTGAATTTGTTTCTCCAAGGCAGCCACCAACCCGCTGATGGAGGCAGCTAGATAGTTGCGTGCTTGAGGGAGTGGGATCTTCATAGCCTAACTACACACCTGCAGTGTCTATGCTATGCTATTTTGAACCTCGCCCTCACCCTCAGGTTATACTCACCACTAGTCTTTCGTCTTTAATGAGAAAGCAGCTATAAAGTCCTTTGGGATTTTGTTTTCTTTATTCATTCACAGGACAAGGGCGTTGCTGGCCAGGCAGCATTTATTGCCCATCCCTAATTGCTCAGAGGGCAGCTAAGAGTCAACCACATTGCTGTGGGTCTGGAGTCACATGTAGGCCAGACCAGGTAAGGATAGTGGTTTTCTTCCCTAAAGGACATTAGTGAGGGTTTTTCCGAAAATCGACAATGGATTCACGGTCATCATTAGATTGTTAATTCCAGATATTTATTGAATTTAAATTCTACCATCTGCCATGTCAGAATTTGAACCCTGGTCCCCAGAACATTATCTGAGTCTTTGGATTAACAGTCCAGCGATAATACCACTAGGTCGTTGCCCCCCCCCAATAACGACATGACCTTATCATACACCATCCACCCACTCAAGCATTCACACTCTCTTCCATTCACAACCTGCTCACCTATTCAGTAAGATACTCACCAATTCACTAATCCACATTTATTCATTGAAGTTTAGGGGTAGGCGACAGCATGGTGTTATTATTGCTGGACGATTAATTCAGAGACCCAGGTAAAGATCTGCAGACTGACTTTGTATCTTGCCGTGGTAGATGGTGGAATTTGAATTCAATAAAAACCTGGAAGTAAAAGCCTGATGGTGATCCTGAAACCATTACCGATTACCAGGGGAAATAAACAACCCACTGGTTCACTCATGCCCTTTAGGGAAGGAAATCTGCCATCTTACCTGGTCTGGTCTACATGTGACTCCACAACCACAGCAATGTGGTTGATTCTTAACTGCTCTCTGGACATTTAGGAATGGGCAATTATTGCTGGAATAGCCAGTGATACCCATTTCCCATGAACGAATTTAAAAAAAGACTTAAAACTTTAAACACTTATCTGAATAGAAATTATACAAAAGTTCTCAAGTGCCAGAGAAGAGGAACCAATGGAAAATAACTTGTTTGGAGTTAATTTTTGCATGTATGACAACAACATCCAAGAGACTAGAAGCTAAAGGCTCAACTGATGCCAGCCCTTGATTCTGTCTTTAATTGCTTGTTCCCAGGATGGGGACAATTAGGGGTGGCACAGTGGCTCAGTGGTTAGCAGTGCTGCCTCACAGCGCCAGAATCCCAGGTTCGATTCCAGCCTCGGGCGTCTGTCTGTGTGGAGTTTGCACATTCTCCCCGTGTCTGTGTGGGTTTCCTCTGGGTGCTCTGGTTTCCTCCCACAGTCCAAAGATGTGCAGGTTAGGTGGATTGGCCATGCTAAATTGCCCATAGTGTTCAGGGAGGTGTGGGTTGTTGGGGCGGATGGCTCTGGGCAGGATGCTCCGAGGTTCAGTGCGGACTTGTTGGGGTGAAGGGCCTGTTTCCACACTGTAGGGATTCTATTCTATTCTAAGAATGGTTGGACTGTCCTACAAAGAGAGATTGGGTAAACTGGGCCTGTATTTTCCAGAGTTTCAAAGAAGGAAGTGTGATCTCTTCTAAAAGATAGAAAATACTTGAAGGGATAGGCAAGGTAGCTGTAGGTAAGACATTTTCCCTGATCGGGGGGGTCTGAAAACTGGGGAACACAATTTAAAAATAAGGCAGAGATAGTAAGAACTGCCGATGCTGGAGTCAGAGATAACACAGTGTGGAGCTGGAGGAACACAGCAGGCCAAACAGCATCAGAGGAACAGGAAAGCTGACGTTTCGGGTTTGAACCCTTCTTCAGAAATGCATTTCTGAACATTCATTTTTGAAGAAGGTTCCCGACCCGAAACGTTAGCTTTCCTGCTCCTCTGATGCTGCCTGGCCTATTGTGTTCCTCCAGCTCCACTCTGTGTTAAGAAAAAGGCAGATGCTTAAATATAGATGCTTAAAAATAAGTGAATGTTGTGTTTGACTACTTGATTGGCTATTTTGCCTGAAGTGTAGGATTGAGCAAAAATCCCCATGATCCAAAATACAACATCAACTCTCCAAGACACTGGACATTTCCAATATATAAGATACTGGACAAAATTCTGTGCTCAGGCTGTAACAAGCGCACAACAGAGCCAGAATGTTGTCTGTCTGGGACAGTTATTTAGCCTGGAATTCCCACATAAAACCTTCACTCTAAGAGAACAATCAACCAAACCTAACACTGAAGACTGAAACTAACTTTTACAACTTGGGTTACATAGTTCAGAGAGCATGGGGCCTACAGAGTTACCAAACTTTCAACTTCAATTGAAGTCCATTCACAGAGATACCAGACAATCAACTTTAATCAAAATCCATTCACACATACTCTTAACTATTGGGACACCAAGTGACTTCAAAAACAATGGAAAGTGCAGATTTGGCACTAAAATGAGAAGCTCACAATCAGTTTAATTGCAGGCTCCGAACTCACCCGAGAGAGCTTTTCCCCAGAGCATTCCAAGGACCTATCTCCAGAAGAAAAATTTCAACAGCTAATTCCAGTGGCTATTTCTAAGAGCTATTTCTAGAAGTGGGATCCCAACAGCAATTCCAAGAGCTACTGACACAACCAATGACAACTGACCACAACCAACAGACACAAGAATTGAAAAACTCTGAAAACCACTGACTTGACTGACACTACAAGGCCTCAGATACATCCTGAGGTGAAAATCGGGCCCACAAAACCAGCAGAAAGTAAGGAAAACCACATACTTACCTGATAGATCCACTACGCACCTTACTGCATCAGCAGACTCAACCCAAACTAAAAAACCCTATGCAGTCTGAAGTCTTCAACCAGTCTCCGGGTACGGCAAGCGGGAATAGCCAGCTATACTTCAAAATCGCGTTTTCTTCAGTGGTGGAGTGAAACTCCTGAGACCCCAAAGTTTCTGACCTAGCTAGCAGGGAGGGGAAGGCAGGTGGTGGCAGTGCATGGGACCCCGAGGGCACAAGCCTGATTAAAGATTCTGCAATTACGCTGTTGTCCTTAGGTTCTAATAGCATTTAATTCAGCTAATAATCTATTTAAAAGCATTACTCTTCTCTGCATAACTGATTGTGGTAATTTCACTGTTTATTGCCCTTACCTTTATTTCTTGTATTATACTTATCTTTTGTATTTTAAATAAATGCAGAGATTCTTTCACCCCAAAACACCTGTCTACTGCCTTCTTCATTTTACATCCCCGAAATAGGTCCAGCGTCTAGAACCTGGGATCTGGGGGTTTGTTGAAGTGCTTAACAATCAAGAAATTACTGATTGCAAACCAGAACCACATAGAAGTAACAAGAAATGTCTGTAAGGAAAACACATTTGATATAGCCTGCACAGATTTTAACAAGCCATTTGATATCATTCTGCATGGCAGATGAATTGGAAATGTAAGACCTGTAAGATCTGAAGGAAAATGGCCAGTTGAATCCAAAATTGGCACACTGAAAGGGAGAAAAGAGTACTGGTTGAAAGTATACTTTTGTGCGATCGGAAGGCTAGTCCCATCGGTACCATATGCCTTATTTTCTGTGCTAAATGTCAATGACTTATATTTAAGCATAGGGGAAACAATTGAGAAATTTGCAGGTAAAACAAAAAATCGGTCAAATAGTTAGTAGTGAGGAAAAATGGCTGTAGAATGAAGGAAAATATTATTGGATTGGCCAGGTGAGTGTAAAAGTGACAGAATTCAATGCAAAGAAGTGTGATGTTTATTTGTAAACACAGTAAGCAAATGCATAATTAATGCTAAGGTATTGAAAAGTGCAGAAGAACAGAGGCACTTTGGAGCATATGTTCACAGATCTCTAAACGTAGCAATGTAGAAATATAAGATGGTTGACAAGGCGAACAGGAAACTTTCCTTCCTTTATTCAATTATCCTTAACCAATCACCAGACTGTAAGAACTGGGAGAAAATGCTAGAATTGTGTAAAACTCTAGTTAGGCCACAGCTAAAATACTGAATACTATCCTGGTCATAACAATGTGTTCTTGCTGGAGAGGGAAGGGGAAACCTATGAGGCGGTGTTAGGAGTAGATAGTCTAAGATGTGAGGAAAGATTAGATAGCTAGCCTTAATTTATTTTGAGCTGAAGAGACAGAAGGGAGTTTTAATTGATTTGTGGAAAATTGAGGAGTCCAGATAAAGTGGATCAGATGCATCTACTTCCTTCAGCAGAAAGGCAAGTAACACAGCACACAAATTTAAAGTATTTGATAAAGGAGTAAAGGTGAATTGAAGAGTTTTTTAAAATCTGGCTCAATGATTTGTAAGGTTTAGTCATAATGCCTGATTTAAATAAAATGTATGCCACGCAAATGTAATATATTGCCATAAATGAAAAGATGAGATTTGAAATAAAGCTTCAGTATGAGAGTAATAACATAGATAAGTGCAATAAGCTATATATTTATGTTTGATGTTACGATATTACTGTTTTAGCAGTCTGCCTTAGCATTATGGCTTCTGTCTTCAATATTTGCTTCTATAAAAAAAGTTTGTGTCAGTCCATAATGTTTTCATAAATGAGAGGTGAATTGAATTGCAAGAGATAATGTCAAATATGCCGTGACTCTCTAATAGTCATCTGTATCTCTGCATATCAAATACCTCATTTTAGTTTTTCAGGTTTAACATGGATTATTTATCTGATATGGTTAGTTGGATCAAGCTGAGTTGCAAAGCTATCAGAATCAAAACTACATTTTTGTCTGCATTCAGTTTCAATTGTCTATGAAGTAAATTAATGAAGTTTACTCATTTAATATGTCATGCTCAGTTTATTGCTTATGAAGCTTCAATCCAATGGTGTAAACTTCTGCCATTCCACACAACTAAAAGAACATACAATCCCATAATGATATTTTTATTACCTGCCAGCAGGCTGAATATTATAGGAAACTTTTTAGTCAGGTAGTTTTGAGGGGCACCAAATTGAGTAAAACAGGTCAGTAAATGTTCACTGAATGAGCTCCAATAGTTTGCTGATAATATTCATTCTGACTCTGAATGGGCACTGCTTTCAGAAGCCACTTTTACTGGAGCAAAAGGTGCATACTATTTTTCCCAACAATTCATTTTACTTTGACCATTTTATGAGGGCTCTGCTTCCTTTAACCAGCTCCGCAGAAAATCAAGGGCAATATTTTATGACCTCTCCTATGGTGAGTTTGAACATTAGGAGGACTTTTAATCAGACTGGATGGTGTTGGATGGGGACAACACAACCTTCCTCATTCCATATCAATTAAGTCCAGAGTAGGATGGCTCATGGACAGCCTGGCACCAAATGATGCCCTTAATTAAACAATTAACACACAATGCCACCACCACTTGCGCTAAATTAGACCTGTCACCACATGGGAAGCACGGCAAATAAATTGTGTCATTTGTTTGTGATCTCCCATGGGGTGTTCCTCTTTTAAAACTATTCAGTGAGGTACCAAGTGGAAAGTGGGGCCCATTTAAATGACCACCTGTCCTTTCAGGTGACCCCTCTGCACCTAACTGTCCTCGCAATCACACCCACTGGAACCTCTCCTGCTCCCACTTCACTTTGGCCTGTGTTGCTCTGAAATCCTGGGTTTCTGGGACCACTCCCTGGTGACAATGCTGACCAAAGGAGCTGAAGGTCCATGTGGTCAGCAGCTCACAGCAGGAAGAGGGTCCAACACCGGTATACTGACCCCATGGAGGTCCATCACTGGCTGATTAATTGCCTGATTGGTTTATAATCAGATGCTCCTTCAACCAAGGAAGGAACATGGGTGTCTAACTGCTCTGTAAATTGACAGCTGAGAGTCCCATCTCCTCCATCAAAGACTTCTTGAGTATATGAACAGGAGCTTGGTTTTCCCACTCTACATATGTTTTAAAGGATGAAATAAATTAGAATAGAAGTAATGAGAGAGGAATTGTAGACGAGCTTCCTCTGTACATGTTGATTTCCACTTGCCAAGGTCTACATTGCACGGTGATTTTCTTTTATTTTTCTGCATGTCGGTTTCACCTTTGAAGGATATTTGGGAGATATGTAAACTGCTGGCGCAAACATAGAAACACAAAGAGGATATAAATATCTTTTCCAATTTTCTATTACACCATATTTGATGTACAACACTAACCTTTCTTCACAACCCTTGATATCCTTACCCAACAAAAACTGATCAAGTTCAGTCTTAAAAATTGAATGTGGTCCCTATTCATAGATTTTTGAGGGATTGAGTTCAAGACTACATCATTTTGTGTGAAAAAATGTTTTCTTAACTGAAATACAGTTACCTCATTTAGCCTTCCCTTATATTTGGGGTGAAGTATTCAATTTTTGATCTAAAATTTCTGAATTCTAATGAGTTTTGTAAAATTATGCCAAAAAGTAACAGTGGTCCACATCCACCTGAAGAACAGAATTCCATGCACCTATCAAAGATAATACTTATTAATCATTATATTTCCAATTCATCAGTCCAATTGTCATTATTTCTTGGACATCCAGCACTTCCTCCTCGAATAATATAACAGGAATAAAGTTAGAAATCTTCCTTCTGTATGCATTTATACTTTTGTTCAGGGCCATCTTTACTTGTGGTCAGAATAAAAAGACAAACATGGGCCGCAATAGGTCTGATAATGCACAGTGATATCACTATGCAGCTAATAGTGGATGTGATGAGATGCTGCAAAATTATTCAACCTTATTACAAGCATGGTAAAATTGAAACAATTATTCCAGAAAAAGAATAGGTAAAATCACATGCATCAAAACAGTGGGCATTCGCGGATAGTAATGAGAGGAAAGATATAACCAGTAGCACAATGGCAGGGAACAATTGGGTTCTTTAAGTTTTCCCAAGCTGATAAAGTCATTGAACATCTACAGAAATCCATATCCAGAATGTCGGTGATAATGATATCAAGATTGAGAAATTTTGCTTGCATTCTCAATGTGTTCCTTGTCTGCGATTCCCTTGTCATTCAGTCTCAAAAACGGAAACGTTTCCTTCCCTTACTTTCTACGGCCGTACCTATGAAAATTCACATGAAGTTTGTAAAAATGTTTCTACGTTGAAAACTATAGACCAGGAAAGTTAACCTTTGCTACAAACCTTTACATTTTGCCGCGTTGTCCTTCCAAAAATGATTTCCCAAGCTCTGGTATTTTCCACACTGACAGCCTGCTTTTATTATGCAGATTAGACTGGCCGTAAAATTAGAATTAGGAAATTTAAGTTTGGTTCTCTCCCTAAAACTTAATAACCTTAAACCCGATTGTCAAACTAGGCTATTAACTTGTTGTCAGTGTATTCTGGATAGAAGTTTAAAAATAATCCTATTAAAATTTAGCAGTAGATTTTTCCCCTATTGGCCACCAAATCTTCCATTTCTCATTTTGCTGTCTGCTACTAACAACAGTGAAACATCCATAAATTTAGGAACTAGGAGAGTTTTATAACCAGGATGCCTGGAGGTTTAAGGTGCCTCCTTATATTTTAAACCAATTTACATAGTTACATAATTATATACACCACAGAATCAGGCTATTCAGTCCAACTGGTTTACTGTAGCATTCAAGGTCCTTAATTCTGCCATTCCTCTTTGGCTAAACTCAACTTAACTAAGTCTGATACCAAAAAGTGAAAGTATAATCTCAGGGCCTTGATATTTGTGACAATAACTGAACTGTCCATTGATTCCTATGGCTTCAGGAACAAGAGAAAGGAAATGCATAGATGGGAAGAGTGTTTAACAGATTGTAAACCTCATCCTACCACACAACACCTATACTTCATGCCTTTTTATATGAGTGAATCAAGTGAATTTGCCAAGGACACAAAGAAACATGCAACTCTCTCACCAGCAAAGTATAGATGGGAGTAACCCAGTTATTGATCAGCAGAAGTGTGGTTCCTTGAATTGGTCTATAAATGTTCTAAGGAGAACAGGGAGGCAAGAAAAATGAGTGGCGTAACATTGTCAGATTCTAATCTCCACATATTCAACATTCTCCTGCATTCCTCAGATCAAAACGTCTTGTAATTCCAATGATTCCTTATTCTTCTCACACCTAATATCCCCATTGGGCCATCTGATACACACACTCACCCTCAGGTGATGGGCCAACTTTTGAACTCTGATATTTGGGGACCCAAAGCCCAATGTTCAGACCTCTGTGTATATTTCTGACCCCAATAAAAGGGCATGTAAAGGTGTAAATGGAATGGATGACACTATTCCAACTATTCCACATTTCAGTCAATATGCACAATTGAAAATGTATCAAAACCTTGTGTGAACTTTAAACATTACAAAGTGAGCCTCATCAATTATTTTATTTCTATTTGCTGTTTTGCAGTTTATATCTTGTCTTAATATAGACAAATAAGATATTCAGAGAAAACATGGCTTGCTGCCTCAAGAATTGAATGGGTGAAAGTGAATATGCTGTCACCACCCACACCGATTACAAACTAATGACTTCATTCAAACTGTGTCAACATTCTCTTTCAACCCAGCTGAATCAGTCTGTAGGAATTCCATTATGATAGAGTTTAATCCACCAATCAATGCCCGACTATTTACTTACATGGATTTAGCATTAGACCCACAGGCGTCTGATAAGTGGTTCTGTATTTCTTGCTTCAGCTAATGTACAATACCAAAAATGCTTTTGCCACTGTATTGATCAATTGGCACAGATTTGTTGGCTAATAATATCAAATCCTAAAACAATTGTTTCATACGTTTTCTGGTGGACCATAGCCTCTGCAAGAAAATCTAATAAAGATATATAGGATTTTCAGACCATTGGCTGAGAATGATTGGCTACCTTGTTTAAAGTTACTTCCTACGAACTGGTCTAAACAATTTCCATGCCATTCCTCTTCCTCTTCTGGACTGAGTATTGTAAATCAGGGTAGAGAAATAAAGCAATCTTTCCGATGTTCTTTTGAAGCCAGTGACTATATAATGTTGTACTGTCTCCTTTAGCTGATGAGTTCTGTATCTAAAGGTGGATATGACACATGGTACCGCTACCTCCAAAAGGGGTTGATCAAGGACCAGGTCCTGAATCCACCCAGATGGAGCAGGGATTGAATCCCATGCTGTTGGCACTCGTGTGATCCAGACTGGCCTCCTGCCACCTGAGACAACTCTGACACAACATGTGCTTTTATGTGCAAGCTGTTACTCTCGAGCTATGGATAATGATGATATAGGTTCCAAATTTTTTCCATCATATGGCTGACTAGGAATTTCTCCCAGTTTGGCCATCTGCTATTGGCATCTGTTTGAAAGATTTACAAGTTGATGTTAGCCACGTTATGAGTGAGCATTCCCTGGGTGAGCAATGGAGTTGATCCCAGAGCTTTTGGTACAGTAATAAGTATGTTATCTTCCACACCTCAAGAATTCACTACTAGTTCTATTTTTTGCATAAATCAAATTTTAAATGAATGCATTTGTATTGTAGCATTAACCATGCTTCAAAAAGTACTTCATTGGCTTTAAAGCAATTTAACATATCTAATGGGCATGAAAAGTGCTGTACATAGGTAAGTTTTGTTTGTTTTTTAATCACAGGGTGGAGCATCATGGATAGACCAGTATTTACTGCCCAATGAGCAGTTAAGACTCAATCACAATGCTGCAGGCCTGGAGTCACATGTAGGCCAGACCGGGTAAGGATGAACGTTTTCCTCCAGATTGGCTTTCCAATGACAATCAACAATAGATTCATGGTCATCATTAAATTCTTAATTCCAGATTTTTATTGAATTCAAACTCCGCTATCTGGCACAGCTAGATTCAGACCCAGATCCCTAAAGTATTACTTTGGTCTCTGGGTTAACAGTCTAGTGTTAATACCTATGGGTCATCACGTCTTCCTCTTCAAATGTAGGATATCAACATCTATTCTTGAACTTGAATTTGTTGCTTTATTTGTTCTGAAAAATATCCATTGAAATTAAAATGTTATTATGGGCACCTGATAGAAACCAATATGCATAGAGTTATTCAAGTTTTATCTCAGCATTCATTTTAGTAGTGGCAGATATTGCACTTAATTCAAAACAAATTTTACTTTTTTGCTGAATAAACACAAAGAAGACAAAGGCAATTTTCAGTGGTTAGTTTACTGCACAAAAAACTAGAACACAAAAAGATTTGTATTATCCACATTCCTGACAATTTTAATATCTTATGTCATATTCTTTTCAAACACTATTTTTCAATGAAAACTGTCTCTGTGTGTGATTTAAAATAGGGATGTCAAACCTGTAGGTATTGAAGATCAAATGGGTGGGGCACCAATGGGTGGCCCACGAGTGAGCCACAGCTTATAATGAATTTGTCCTCATGCTCAAATGTGTAAATCTCATTCAGACTAAGCAAAATCTAATTTTACAAAAATGTATTAAGTGAGCCATCTTCTCTGTCCCCAACTTGTCTTTGACTTTACTGTCCTCTATTCATTCCCCTTTTGTTTGCAATCATCATCTCCCTTCTCAAAGCATAGTTATGTTGGGCTTAATCTCATGTGTTTTTGTCTAAGTGCTAGTTATGTCAATTTTTTGGAGGTTATTTTGCCAGTTTTATAATGGGTTTTCTTGCTGTATCTTACCTAACGTGCTTCACTAATGACTGATACCACTCTTATGGCCTCCATCTTGTTTGATGCTACCTCTATCTTACCACTTATTGTTCCCAGAACAATTTGCCATTTTTGAGTATTGACTGGACTCACTGGAATTGAACAGCTTCTCTGCTGCTGGTGGCAACTTTCAAAGGTTGTTGTGCACCTGAACAAGTGCTTTCAGTCTGGAGAAGCTTTGTATGGTTGCTGCCATTTGCCTTACGCATGGCAGACAAAGTGAAATTTGTTGCCCCACTTTTTGGGCAGGGACCTTGGAGTGCTGGCTCGGGTGGTCCAGAGGTAGGACGTCTTCTTTTCCCAGGACCAGCAGAGGACATTCCAACAGCAGACCATCTCAGCCTCGTCCAAGGCGGCCAGCCAGGTTAGTGAAGCCTCAGCTATCTGGACAAATGTCCAGCACTGAAGGAAGCAGGTCAATGAACTTCTTCAGTCTCTGAGCCTAAGTATGTCAATCTTCTGTCTGATATCTTACACTCACTCTATCTCTGTTGCTCCTTCCGCCTCCCACCGAGGATCATGCTCTCCCACTCTTATTCTTTCCCACAACATCTTCCCTCACTTTCTCTCATCCATCCCAAGCCCCATCACCACTCATCCTGCATGCCCTCTGTGATGCTTACTGACCCACTGGCGAAGCCTCCCGACCTGCTCCAAAAAATAACAGCGTTGCCAACCACTTTCATGTCCTGTAGTACCCCTATCTGTCTCTTACTCCAGGAGAAAAGTAACCCACAATAAGGCTGAAACAGCGTCGGGTTGCCCATCATTCAGCTCCTCACACCTTATGTGGAGAGCATCCTCACTCTAACCATCCTGAGTGGCTGACTAAGCGTATCCAAGTCCCAGGACTGATACTGGCAGCTGCTCTTGACTGACTGTGCTGGGACCCCCTGACTGATTGCTGTTTCTCTTTTGACTTGACTGAGGACTGCTGATAACCATGGCAGCCTTCCCGGCTTTGTTTATGCATTTAATGGCACTGCAATGCAGCGGTACTGAGAGCCTGGTGTCTCTGGCCGAGAAGGCAAAACGCCAAAAGGCAAGGCAAGGAAATGCAAAGCAGAGATGATGTTAGCATCCGGACAGGCTCAGTGTGAGTGAGTGATGTGACAGCCAGTGAAGGGCTCGGAAATGCAGCCTAGTCCAGTCCGTAAGTTGGATATGTGTACTTGACCACACAATATCCTTGCAGCAGAATTACAATAATAGTTGCCTGTGCATCTGAAGTACAGCATTAAATTGCAGAAGGGTACTATAAGGGGATTGGAGCAGTGCCATGAGACTTTTTAGAAGTTAAAACATATTGTATGTCAATGTCCATGGACATTAGGATATGCGGCAGGTACCCATAGAGCATGTTCTGAAATGTTGTTGCTTGTTGTCCAACCTGGATGTCCTTTGGAGCAGGAAGTGAGCTGAAGTTGCTAGGTGCTTGTTTGACATACTTGTCAAGGATTCTCAATGTCTAGCTTCTTCAGTGCCTTTAGTAAGACAGGGAGGTGACTATGAATGAGGTGAGTTGTGGTGTCATTAGGGCATTTTTACAAACTAAATTCCCTCTTAATTGGCAACCCATGCTGTTTCGTGAGAAATTTACCTCAACACTCGACACGTGCATAAAAGATAGAGTGAGATAAGCCTTGTTAGACTTCTCGCATGATCGTTTTACAAATGTTGCTATAATCCACATCATCAGGCCCTTGTAAGTTTCTAGCTGTCATTTCCATCCTGCCACCTTTCTTCATTTTCCTATTTTCTCAACTTCTGTCTTAAATCTTTAAAAACTCTCCACCACAATCATCTTCAGTGATGTTTTCAATTTTCATCTTTACGCTCTGCATTGCTGTTCCTATTTTTGCTTTTCTCTATCCTCTCTTTTTCTATTTGCATTTTAACACATTTCTCTTTCTTGCCCTGTTTATAAATAAAAGACATCTTTAATTTCAAACATTTCAATATTTCAATCGTTTAAATAATGGAAGTGGCTTTTCAAAAGATGTTACCTCCATTCCATGATTCTATAAAGGACCCCCTACTGATATTCCTACCCCTCTAACTCTTAACAACAGCACGGATGATTTGTGTGTGCAATTAACCTACTTGGTCACAACTTACTCATTTTATTGCAGGCAATGTATTTGATCCTGAAATAGTGCACGTTTCTGAGAGACAAACACAACGGAAGGAAGACAAACCTCAGAAACAACCAACATTTCATTGATAACACACTATGGAGCTGGAGGAACACAATGGTCCAGGCAGCATCAAAGGAGCAGGAAAGTTGATGTTTTGGGTTGGGACCCTTCTTCAGAAAATTCAGCATTAGCAGAAATGCTTTCAGAGGTGAGTTCAAAAATTTAAAGTTAATTTTATTTATATTCTAGTGATTTTCTTCTCACATTTTTGTAGTGTCTTTTATATACTACAACTTTTTTAAAAAATCAAGATAAATGGAACTTTTTATAATTTTAGAATGTCTCTCTGTGACCCTTTAATCAAATTTGTCTGACTATATTTGTGTATTCAAAATTGCTCAATATGACTTTTTAATCAAAAGTTAAAAACAGAATCTAATTTTTAAAACTCTGACTAACCTCATATAATATTGTAAGGTTACGTCAACATAAAGTGGACTTTCTCTCTAAAAGGTACTACAATGGCCTTTAGGAACTAAACTTGTGAGGGACAAACATATCACATTCATTCTTCATTTGTACATTTTCTGTCATCTGAAGGCATCACAGAGAGTACAACAAAGAAGAGATGTGTATCATTTCTGTAATCTGGTCAGGAAGCAATATTACCCACTCCAAGATTGTAAACGGAGTAGATTTATTTTGAGACGGTGTCAGTGGAATTGTGCATCAGGCAACTATGCTTCATTAAGGAGGCAATTGGCTGCCTCTGTGATATCTTACAGGAGGATGTGAAGCTAAGTTAAAGATGCTGTTCTGCCTTGTCAATGGCAGCAAATATACCGCTACACTGGACTCTTATGTTTATGGGTCATTTCTGGTGACATATGTTCCATCTTCCAAAGCACTATGAGGACCTGCAATCAGCAAGTAATTGTTGCTATTTTCTGTATGACTTCAGAGTTCACTGCCATTAACATGTGTCCAGCACGGATGAAGGACATGAGTGCATATGATCTCATTTGAAAAAATTGCTGGCTTACATAAAATGCTCAAGGTTTACAATGAAACACATTGAAGATATAGAGCATGGAGACTCTTCCATATATTAACAGGAAATGGTTTTATCTAGGCAATGTCGCAATTGATCGCAATGCCCAGCCGAGGATCCTGAATGTGAATGCAGTCCATGGCGGGAGGTGCTCATGATGACTTTGTCCTCAGGGTCTCAACGTGTACCACTCAATGAGTACTTTACCTTGAAGATCAGGAATTCAATTAGGTGACGAGGGTTGGCTAAAAGACATGACTGATATTACCTGAACCATTATTCAGCTGTTTGACCCTTTGAGCCAGCTCTGTCATTCAATATGATCGTGGCTGACCATCCAACTTACTACCCTGTTCCCACTGTCACCCCATACCCTTTGATCCCTTAAGCCCTAAGAACTATATCTAACTTCTTCTTGAAAGCATTCAACATTTTGGCCTCAACCACTTTCTGTGGCGGACTTGTATACTGCAATTTGTGCTAATTAGCTATTTTTGTTATAATATTGAAATATCTGACGTTAATAAGATTATTTTGAACAGCTTTCAGTTACTATCTTAGCATATAACAGCAAATTTAAACAGAATGTATCAAGAGTTAATGTTTCAGGTTAGTAACCCTCCCTCAATACTGTTCTGAGGACGGGTGTCTGGGTCTAAAATGTTTACTTTGATTTCTCTCCAGGGATGCTGCCAGATCTGCTGAGCTTTTCCAGCAATTTCCATTTTTGTTTTTGATTTACAGTATCTGCAACTCTTTCAGTTTTTCTTAAAATGTAAATACAACCCTCAATAAATGAAAAAAAATTCAAAATTTCCTGAACAACAAAAGTATTTGTCATAAAGCTACCTCATCATTAGCTCTTGGAGATCAGTTCACCACCAGAACCTTGTTGTATTTGGACAATAAATTCCAACTGCAGTGTCTGATCAAAGTAGGGGAACACTTCTTCAAGCAGTTAGCAGCAAGCACTGAAACATCATGACTCAAAGGATAATCTAGGCCAATATTAATGTATCTATGTTTTTTTTAATACAAGAAGACCTTCTGGAAGATAAACAGTGTGAACCACAAGAGATGGGAAATAATGTACCATGGCTTGGATTTTTCTCTGCTGACTAAAGCAGACAGCCAGTTGTGGAGATAACAAGGTGTGGAGCTGGATGAAAATGTGGCCAGAACTTTTATTCTGTTTACGTTGCATTTCAAGTATATGAAAAATTTGGGACATGTTTCTCCTCAAGCTATCTGCTGCTGTTCAGCAATCAGAGGATATCACACAGAGCAGTGTGAAGAGATCCCAATAACATTAAGATTGTTATTGCAATGGAGCAATTACATCATTTTTTAAAAGAATCATTCATGAAATATGGGTGTCACTGGCTATATCAACACTTATTGCCTATTAGGCAGCTCAGAGTCAACCGCATTGCTATAAGTCTGCAGTCGCATATGGGCAAGTAGGAATAGCAAATTTCCTGAAAGCACATTAATGAACCAGGTAAGTTTTTGCAACAATTGATGTTAGCTTCAAGGTCATCATTAGATTGGATTTTAATTCCAGATTAATTAATCAAATTCAAACTTCAATATCTACATGATGGAATTCAAAATCATATTCCCAGAGCATTAGCCTGGAATCTTGATTACCAAGCAAAGCAACATTACCATTACGCTTGTACCTTCCTGTTAATGTTAATGTAAATTTATGTTGACCATTTGTGAAATAATTTTTCTGTTTAGTGTTTTATTATTGGTATTTAAGTTCAATCAAGACATTGTTCAATTGCTGTAAATTATTTAGTTTTCATGCCATTATAATTAAGTCAATGGATTTTTCAGTGGAACTCTATGTGACAAACTATCAAGAATACAAAGACCAAAGCGGGGATACCAGTTCAGACTGCATTGATAGCTGTTACCTGGATTTACATACGGAGGCAGAAAGAGCTTACTTTCAGAGAAGCCTCACAGTACAAAGGAAGTTTAACATCTGATAATACTTCACTTTTTGTCGTGTTGATTTTTTTTTTCTTGCAAGCACCTCATTTAAGTGATGAAATCTATTCACTGGTAATGCAGGAAGGAAGATATACCAAGGTGATGCAGAGCCAGTACAGCCTGATCGATGAAATTAGCACAGATGGCATCAATGAATTCTCTAAGCCATGGCACATGTGACTAGCAATGATAATGGTAGCTGTATTCATCATCAGGGAGCCATCTACAGAACCCTGCCATCAGCTGCGTGCACACCAATGGATAAGAACAGTTAGCTATGAGGTAACATCAGGCACACCTTGTTGCTGGCATGCTACACAGCTGAATTCTGGGTGTGATGCCCCATAGACGACGGTTTCTCCTAGCAACCACCTTACGCTGCAACATCTTCAATTTAGCTATTGCGCAGGGTGTTTGATTTAGCTAATGTTTGTCACTAGTTTACAGTCTCAAATCTTCATTTTGAGTTTTTCCTTCATTCATAAGACAGGAGTGGACTTTTCAGACTCCTATTACTTTTTGTTGGATAATGACTGATCTGTACCTCGGCTCCATTTAATTTCCTTTACTCCATATTTCTTGCTACCTGATGTGATAAACTAAATCTTCAGAAGACCATCACTGGCACCGTTTGGTCACAATAAGGTACATTTTCTGCCACCATATTTCTTTTTGTTGGGATCTATGTGCCTGCTCTATCTAATATGACAATATTATGGCTTTAAGAGGCATATTTGTCCTGTTTTATTTTATGAAGAGAAGATGAATCAGAAGTGACAAGCGGTCTATTCCAAGCCAATAAAATAAACAGCTTGTGAGGCCCTGGGTTATTTTTTAAGTTGGAACAATAGAAGCAGCATGAATGTGTAGAATCAGGCTCCCACAGAACTAGGATTTTAGTTTAGCTTTCAATAGTTGTTGGGGTTTGGAAGGTGATTGCGGGAGCTGCTACAACTTGCTCTCTTTGGTACCGCTAAAAGCTTGGCTTCTCTCTCCGCTGCCAGAATTACATGGTGAGGCATTCTGTTTTACTGAATTTGCCTTTGCCAAGGGTGTGTTTATGGGATGTTACTATATTGTTTAGTAGCTGTTATTCTGTTATGTTTTCCAATAGAGTTAAAGTGACATCAATTCTTCTTTCTTTTGACAGTATTTTAACCGGGGTTTAGAATAAAATGTGTTTTGCTTAAAGCTAATTATCGTGACCAATTGAATTACATTTGGAACACAGCACCTAAGATAAAACTTAGGGTCCACGTTATCTTCTTGATATGTTTGAAGGAGATTTGGTCTGGTCCATAACAAACTGGGGGCTCGTTGGAGTTTGAAATCTCTAATTTGAGTTTAAGTTTGGGGTTACTGTACTCAAAGTGGTTAGTATTGGTGTTTTTTTAGGGGTGTTGGATTCGGTTGGTTTAAATAGGATGTTCCTTGCGTAATAATAGCTTTCAGTTATAGATCTTAGAACCCCTACAGTGTGGAAACAGGCCCTTCGGCCCAACAAGTCCACACCGACCCTCAGAGCATCCCAAACAGACCCACACCCCTACAACCCACCTAATCTACACACCCCTGAACACTACAACCAACTTAGCATGGCAAATCCACTTCACCTACACATCTTTGGATTGTGGGAGGAAACCGGAGCACCCGGAGAAAACCCACGCAGACACAGGGAGAATGTGCAAATTCCACACAGACAGTCACCTGAGGGTGGCATCAAACCCAGATCCCTAGTGCTGTGAGGCAGCAGTGCTAACCACTGAGCCACTATGCCTGAGAGCTGCTGAGAGTTTCCTGGGTGTAGATGAACTCAGTTCAGTAAGGCTTTCAGAATTGGCAAGCAAGCTGAAGTGAGTTGCCTGTGCCTTTAGGGACAGGGGAGATAATTGCAGCAATATCTCTGCATTTAGTCCAATAAGAAGGGTTTGTGTCTTAAACCAGATGTAGTTTATTGCATGATAGAAATCAGGTACAAGTCACATAAGAATATGAGAAGTCCTGGATTGTCAGTCTGTCTCCTTCAAAATCCAAAGGTGCTCCGCCTTTCCCCATCTAATTTGTTATGGTATCATCAGATTGGGCTCAAAAGCAGTCTTCAGCATTAACCCTTTCAGAACCCATTACCTTATCTATAAAAAGGAGAAAAACACATGTCACCAAAAGGGTACTCAAAGGTCAAATAGAGCTAAGGCACAAAAACAATATTTGACAAATCTGATTTTGTGAACTAAGTAATAAAATTTAAACACAATTTCTTCAGGATTCAATCAATACAGTTTAATCTGGAGGAATATTGTTGCACACAAGCTATTACTGCAAATTTTAGTCGATAAAATCCCTAAAGTTAGCTGAGTATCAGCAAACAGCAGAAAAAAAATCCTTTCCAAATTGAAAGATGCCAAGAAGATTGATTTTAATATCCAGAGGGCCAAAGCATAACAGAAAACCTTAACCAGCCAGATGTGATTTTACAGCACATAGCTGGCTAACAGTCTGCAAATAAAACAACTCTACCATCAGAGACACAAAGGCTCCTTTAAATTTGAACACAATGTTCTAGGCAGAAAAACTAACCAGAACAAGAAAATAATGAATTAAAGTAACAGGGATTAAAATATGTTAAAATTAATACTTGAGATGTATTTTTGGTGAGGCTGCCTCAATCATTTGAAGGGTTTTGCCTGTTTATCATGAGAACAACTTTCTTAAGTACAGGTGGAGAAATGTACTATTGTGAAATTATGATTATCATCCTTAGAAGTAACAAAGGTTAAACAATTTCTAGTTTGTTTATTTTAAATGAAGGGTGTGATAGTTTGCAATTATTCACGGATGCATAGTTTGGCTCAGCAGCTGGTTTTTCTTGGTACAAAGGTGTAATTTTGCTTATGAAATGGGCCTATGGCATGAAGACATGCAAATGGAGCAAGCTGCATTTGATGACATTTTGACAAAGATACATGCACAAGAAGCATCTGCTGGTCAAATGTGGAGGAAACAGGTTGTTGCCTCAATTAATGTGAATTGATGCCAAAACCACCATTTCGAAGCTCAGCGATTATGCTCATGCCATTTTCCAACATGACACAGCTGAACATGTTGGACAGTCTCCCACCAAGACTATTTAAAGGGACCGCCATATACTTTTAGCTCAATAGTGCGATTGATTTCTGCTCTTGCTGTGATTGTAGGAGGGGCTGGTGATTTTCAAAATTATTTAAAGTTATCGTAGTCTCCAGGGACATTGCTATTCTCTACTTTGTGTAACACCTACACATGTGCACAGTGAACATATAATGAAATCCATGCCACCAAACAAAACTGCAAGGGTGCTGAAATAATGCTTCTATTTGCTGAGTCCCTCTGGCGAAGCACTGCAGTACGTGATAATGTGTTGATACACAATCTCAACATCATGAGGGCACATTTGTTTGATACCAAATACTGTACGCAGGTCTAAAATATGCCCCTTGGCCTGAAGTCAAGGGGACTTGGCGGGAGAGTAAAACTGGATTCCATGGGAGATAAGCTGAAGTAAAAATCTGAACAACAACCTCTCTATCAAAAACAGAAAATCTTTATAATAAGATAACAAGGATAACAAGATGACAATGGGCCATTTCTGAAGAAGGGTCCAGATCCCAAAACGTCAGCTTTCCTGCTCCTCTGATGCTGCCTGGCCTGCTGTGTTCATCCAGCTCTACACCTTGTTATCTCAGATTCTCCAGCATCGGCAGTTCCCACTATCTCTGAGAAAATCTTTATAGTTATATTAAATCCTGACGTAGAGGTCCCGGTGTTGAACAACGTCAAAAGTTACATGACACCAGGTTATAGTCCAACAAGTTTGTTTGAAATCAAATGTTTCCAGAGCGCTGCTCCTTTGTCAGGTGAAATGACAGAGGGGCAATGCTCCAAAACCTTCTGATTTCAAATAAGCTTGTTGGATTATAACCTGGTGCTGTGTGACTTTTGACCTATGTTAAGCCTATTCTTGTATCCTGTAAATACTTGCAATTCAATAAACTACATCTTGTTTACTCTACAAGACTTTAATCATTAGACCTGAAGGTCAATAGTCCTGCCCTTATGACAGCATAGAAGCCCCTAAAGATCCAGCACATTCAACAGATACAGATGGCAGTGCACTTCACACAAACCAAACGAGGAAGAGGAGGAGCAAGGGAGAGAGCAATTCACCCATATCTAATTTGTGACCATGTTGTTCTTGATAGATTCATCCAATTGCCATCACAGTAAATGTGACTCCAGTTCTCCATTCACCGATTGTCTCAGGTGTTAATTTCCCTCTGATACTGGCCTATACAGCAGCTGCTTTGCCACAATGCCAGCACAGAAATTATAAGCCCACACTGGGGACATAGGTTCATGTCACACCATGGCAGCAAAAAAAACTTAAATAAAAATCTATGCTTAAAAATATTTGGGATTTAAGTACTTTGGAGAACTTTGAGTGCCTCAGAAGACAGCAACAAAGCAGTGTTTACAAGACTGAAATAACACAGTTGTAGAAGAACAGGCAAATAATGAAGAATAAAAAAAAGTTGATGAAATTATTCTTCAGGGAATGGACTAAAACTTGTCAACATTTGATTCTCTGTTTGATGACCACTTTGAAAGTAATGCTGTGTGGTTGTGAGAATTGTTCTTTACTGATTCCACAACACTGTTCCAGTGGTGCACATTGCAGCATATCATCAAGGAGCTGAAGCCTTATTTCATATCTCATCTTGCTGTAGCTATCAGTGGATGTGTCAAATAACTACTGTGTACACTGCCTGTCACAGTTCTTCAGCTGGCCGTCTGCTGATGTCATGACACCATCATTGCTAATCAAATGTACCTGAACCTACAGAACTTAGTGAATGTATCCTTGTGGAACTAACCAACGCTTACAACACTGGCTTCACTTCTTCCTTTCCTTCCTAGAAGGTTCCCCTTGTCCTTAATTCCCATCTCACTTGTCTCCACATTCAAAAAGTTGTCCTCCACCATTGCCCCCAACTCCAGCAAGATGTCACCACATAACATATCCTCCTCTCCCCTCCAGCTTTCCAAAGCACCTACTCCTCCCTTCACTCCCTGGTCCATTCCTCTATCACTCCCTTAGCATCTTCCCATGCAGTTGCAAAAGGTGTAACATTTGCCCAATCACTGCCTCTGTCCTAACTATCCAAAGTCCCAACCACATCTTTCAGCTGAAGTAATGTTTCTCTTGTACCTTTATCAGTCTTGCCTCCTGCATTTGCTGCTCACAATGTGATCTCCTGTACTGCACTAATTGCAGACTGGGTGATCGCTTTGCCTAACAACTCCATTCGGAGCATAGAAAGGACCTTAACCTCCTGGTTTTTGGCTATTTCAATAAATCACCTTACTCTCATGTGAACATTTCTGTCATTGGCCTGCTGCAAGATTCCAACGAAACAAACACACCTCAAGAAATAGCATCTCATTTTCTGTTTAGACATTTTAGAGCCTGAGTTCTCAATATTGCATTCCATAACTTCAAAAACTGACGGCATGATGTCTGTTCTCAATTGTATTATCTCACCCCGACTCACCACAGTGTTTTCTTGTTTATGTCCAGTTTATTTTGCTGTTAATAGTTATGACCTATTCTCTCTTTTTCACACCATAATTTGCACCCATAAGATCATAAGATATTGGGGCAGAATTAGGCCATTCAGCATATTGAGTCTTCTCCACCATTTGATCCTGGCTAATATGTTTCTCAACCCCAAGCTCGCGTCTTCTCTCCATAATGCTTGATTCCCTTACTAATCAAGTACCTAACTAACTTAATCTTAAATATACTCAAAGACTTGGCTTCCACAGCCCTCTGTGGCAATGAGTTCCACAGATTAGCCACCCTGGTTTTGTTCCCTTTTTGGGTGTGTTTTTGTGGATAGTTCAGAACTACCCACCATAACAGACCAGACCATATAAATTCAGAATGGAACAGAACAACAGCACTTCAACAGAGTCTAGACAGTACTGAAGATGTTGCCTAGAAGGAGGAACGATACGTTTGCATGGACACCAATCAACTCAGCGAATCAACCAACAACGCCAGCCACAACCTGAGCTACAGATCTTCGCTAAAACATTAACCACCCTCTGGCTGAAGAAATTCCTCCTCATCTTAGTTTGAAAGGTCATCCCTTCAGCCTGAGGCTACGCCCTCAGGCCCCAGTGGAAACATCTTCTCCACATCCACTCTACCAGAATTCGCAGTTTTCTGTGAGTTTCAATTATACGCCCTCTTCATCCTTTGAAACTCCATCAAGTACAGACCCAGAGTCCTGAACCACTCCTCATATGACAAGTGCTTCATCCCAGTGATTATTCGTGCAAACCTACTCTGGATCCCCTCCAATGCCAACACATCCTTCCTTAGATATGGAGCCCAAAACTGCTCACTATATTCAAAATTTGGTCTAACCAGCGCCCTACACAGCCTCAGCAGTATGTCTCTGCTCTTGTATTCTAGCCCTGTTGAATGAATGCTAAATTGCATTTGCCTTCCTGACTGCCAACTGAACCTGCATGTTAACCTTCAGAAAATCCTTAACTGGGACTCCCATGTCTCTTTGTGCTTCAGATCTCTGAAGCCCTTCCCCATTTAAAAACTAAATCTATGCCTCTATTCTTCATAACCTCACACATTCCCACATTTTATTCCATCTACCACTTCTTTTCCCACTTGCCCAGCATATTCAAGTCCTTCTGCAATCTCCCCATTTCCTCAACACTATCTTTCCTTCCACCTATCCTTGTGTCATCTTAGTCATCAAATTTAGCGACAGTGCCCTCTGTTCCTTTGTCTGGATCATTAACATATAACATGAAGAATTGTGGTCCCAACACTGATCCCTGTGGAAGTCCACTAGTCACCGATTGCCATCCTGAAAATGATCCATTTATCCTCACTCTCTGTCTTCTGCCAGTCAGCCAATCCTCTATCCATGTCAGTACTTTGCCTTTAACACCTCAATAACTAAGAATGGCACATATGAAGCAGAAATTAGAAGGATAGCTGGCAGGGAAAATGAAACAATATTTAATAACAAGAAAACTCAAGCTAGTCACACGGAGAATTTGTATAAATTTCTTTGTTCTATCCAGTTTCCTGCATGCCTCAGAAACCTGGACAATAAGTAATGATCAATAGAAGCAAACAACCTTTGATACCAAGATGTATAATCAAAACTTCATTTTCAAATCAGAAGACAAATGAAGAGTTATTTGAGATTGCAAGAACTAAAGCAAGTCTGCAAAATGACATTGGAAAGAAAAATGTCAGTCTTTTTATCCTTTGATTAGATCTGAAAACCTACAGTAAATTCTTTTGGAGTACAAATTGGAGGACATCAGAAAGAAGGTGACCGAGGCAAAGGTGAATGACAGATGATTCAGTGTAGTTGAAGAGAAATCACCATGGATACAATAGGTCAAAGTTGACACTTACACACACACACACACACACACACACACACACACACACACACGTACGTGCGCACACCTTATATTGTATTAATCATATTATGTCATATAATCATTCTTTATTTCATCTTAATGAATATAAACCGGAGTTTTGCATGTCGGATTTGTCCCATGATGATGGCATGGAATATCGAAGGAGAAATAAAATCCTCACTGAAGAACTGTATTGTCGGTTTGAAAACAGAAAGAAAGGATGGGAAAATAAAGTTCAATACAAGACTTTTGTTAAAATCTGCTAAATAATTGTGCTTGAACAGTGAGAAAAAAGATGGTCTCATTGTTTCTGCAACTTTAAGGGAAAGGGAGTTAGAGATAACACCTCAGACAGTCACCCGTATTTTACTGAGCAAAACCTTGATAAAAGAGACCAGAGAAAATGCATCTGGTAATGGCTTCAAACTGGATGGTGAATTAAATAGGCGAGAAAACAGGTATTACCTTTTGTAGCACACAGTAATTGCAAAGAAATGATATAAGGAAAATATCTGAGAGTAACTCTGATCTGCAGCCAGGCAGACCAATTTGTTTTGAAGAAGGGTCACTGGATTTCAAACATTAACTCTGCTTTTTCTCTATAGATGGTGCCAGTCCTGTTGAGTCTCTCTAGCAATTTTTGTCATTGTTTTAGCATGGTTTGGTGACTTGTTTCAAATAAAAACCAGGAAATCTGTTGTTGGATAGACCACCTGAGATAAACTCTGGCTCACAGGGCTTCTGAGCAACTAGTGTCATTACGAATATGTACTGGTACTTAATAGTTTAATAAAGGTGTACCACATTAAGTAGAATGGTGTCCAAGTTGTTCTGTGCCATTGATATCTGGACCAGAAACTTTAGACCAAATAAAGGAGTTTCAATATTTGAGAATGGAAGAAGGCAGACAAGTGTAACATATTTTGACAGCAGACTTCCTGAGTGTGTCAAGGAACAACAGAAATATAAATATTTTGGAAGAAAGTTCAATCTTTTTCCCAGATCTTGTGTCTGTAATATACTATTTTATTCTAATGCATCACAATAAATTCAATCCTTTAAAGAGAAAAGAAGTGCTCTACTGCACAAATCCATTCTTTTTTTTCATTTCCCTCACCCACCATCTGTTTCAGGTCTTTCTCAAAATAGCTGCTAATTTAATTTAGATCAGGAAAAAAAGGAATTTAGGTTCAGACATTTGGGTTGTGTGCATGACTGGAAACTCAATGGTATGAAGCTGTTATCTGTGGAATTATTTCTGAATACTTTTAAATTATCTCCCACTCTACCAGTCACCCTTGTGGTCCATCTGAATGACACAGCCAGTAAATACCAATGAGCGAGTTATGGGCTCATTTGAGTGATGAGCACTGCCCAATAGTAATTCAGTTAATTTTGCCCAGATTTAATTTATGAGTCCTACAATTAACAAGCATTTCTGTCAGACAGTGCCAATTTAAAATCCAATGCAAAGAATAACATAACAATGCTCTAGCTCCTCTGTATTAGACCATAAGACATAAAAGCAGAGGCAGACCATTTGATCCATTCAGTCTGGTCTGCAATGCAATGATATTGTGGCTGATCTGCTAATTCTCAACTCCACTTTCCTGACTTTTCCTCATTACCATTGATTCACTTCCTGAATAAAAATATGTCTATTTCAGCCTTGAATGTACTTAACAACCCAACTGCAACAGTCCTCTGCAGTATACAAATCCACAAATATATTTCTCGTTCTGAGAAGACATTCCTCCTCATCTCTGTCCTTACTAGGTGATCTTTACTCTAATAATCAATCCTTGATATCCTATAAATGGAAACAATCTCTCTACACCTACCCTGTCAAGCCCCCTCAGAATCTTGTATGTCTCAATAAGATCACCTCTCATTCTTCTAAATTTCAATAAATACAGGCCTAATCTGCTTAACCCACTCAAAGAAATCACCATAGCTACAGATATACTTACAAGTTAATCATTAAACTGTTCAGGCACCCAGAAAAAAACTCAAATGTCACTAAATTAAAATTCAAACATCCAAATTTAAAAGTACTAATATATATATAAATTATAAGTCGCTCTACATCATAAGCAACAAATTATATTTAATTGGATAATCAAAAGACTGTAGATGTTGGAAATTTGAAACAAAAGTAGAAAGTGCTGGAGAAACTCAGCAATTTTGGCAGGATCCATAGGAAGAAAAGCAGAGTTGACTTTTTGAGGCTAATGAATTTTCATCAGAACTATTTTTCTCTTCAATGATGTTGCCAGACCTGCTGAGTTTCTCTACCACTTTCTGTCTTCTTTTATTGGATGTTTTACCATTCTCTCCCTTCCCCCATCGTATGCGATGAAAAGCATTGTTCAACCTCTGCTTATCACCCCTACCCACCCCTCAGGATGTCAGGAAAAGAGACAAAAAGCAATGCCATGTTGGCTGACAAGTTTTTGAATCCAGATAGATTGCATCCTACAGTTGTATAAGATGTTGGTAAAAAGGTGATAAGTTAATTTAAGACTGAGATGAGGATTAATTTCTTCTCACAGAGGGTTGTGAACCTTTGGAACTTATCACCACAGAGAGCCACAGAGACAGTGTCCTTGTGTGTGTTTAAGGCTGAGATAGATAGATTCTTGATCAGTAGGGGAACCAAGAGTTACGAGAAAACACAGGAAAGCGGATGTCAGGAATATAAATCAGCCATGATCTCATTGAATGGCAGAACAGGTCTGAGTGGCCAAATGTCCTACTTCTGTTACTACTTCTTATGGTTTTCTAGTCTTGAGATACCAAGTGTCCGCATGTTAATTTTCCAAAATTCCCTGGATTCAGGAAATTTCTATCAGATTTGAAAATAGCACATATAACCTGTTTATTCAATAGGGAAGAAAGGTACAAAATGGGAATTTATAGGCCAGTTAGATTGACATCTAGGGGGATGATGTTATAATCAATTATGGAGATATAATAGTCATGTATTTAGAGAAAGTCCATGTAATTAGAAAGAGTCAGCATGACTTTGTTGAATAAAAATCATGTTTAGCTAATTTATTGGAGTTCTTTGAAGGAGCAATAATGTGCTTTGGATAAAGGGGAACCTCTAGACATAGAATACTTTGATTTCCAGAAGGCACTTAATAAACTGTCACATCAAAGGTGTAGGTGTTAACATCTTAGCATGTAGAGAAGAGTGTCCTGCTGGCTAAAAACAGAAAGTAGGCACAAATGAGTTTTTGTTTGATTGGCAGGATGTGATGAGTGGAGTCCCACAGTGGTCTATGCTGGGATCTCAACTTATTAAAATTTAAAAATGAAAATTCATGGAAGACAGAAAGATGGGGAGGAAAATATGTTAGAAAGAAGACACAAAGATATTGAAAATGGATATATGTAGGTTAGTACAGAAAAATTTGGCAAGTGAAGTACAATGTGAAATAATATGAATTTGTTCATTTTGGAAGGAAAAAATCTTAAACGGAGAATGACTGTAGATATATAAGGAAATTTGGTTGTACTCGCACATGAGACAAAGGAATGTTGGTATGGCACATAATCAAGAAATGATAACGGGATGCTATGCCTCTTCACAAGAAGAATTGAACATAAAAGTAAAGAAAGGTGTTATACAGAGCATTGGTGGGACCACACATTGAATACTGTGTGCAACTTTGTTCTCTTTATTAGGAAGGATCAGAGGAAATTTATGAGGTTGATCCCAGATTGGTTGGGCTGCTGTGTAGATTCATTGAGACGTGCAGCATGGAAACAGACCATTCAGTCTAACTCATCCATGCTGACCAGATATCCTCGATAAATCTATTCCCATTTGCCAGCATTTGGCTTATATGCGTCTAAACCCTTCTTATTCATGTACCCATCCAAATGCGTTTTAAATGTTGTAATTGTACCAGCCTCCACTACTTCTTCTGGCAGCTCATTCCATACACACATCACCCTCCGTGTAAAAAAGTTGCCCCTTAGATTCTCTTTAAATCTTTCCCCTTGCACCTTAAACTATGCGCTCCAGTTTTGGATTCCCCTACACTAGGGAAAAAACCTTATTTATTCACTGTCTATCCCCCTCATGATTTTATAAGTCTCTATAAGGTCAGCCATCAGCCTTTGTTGTTCCGGGGAAAATAGTTCCAGGCTTTTCAGCCTCTTCTTATAGCTCAAACCCTCCAAATCTGGCAACATCCTTATAAATCTTTTGTGAAACTTTTCAAATTTCACAACGTCCTTCCTAAAAGAGAGTCCAGAATTGTACTCAATATTCCAATAGTGGCCTAAACCAATGTCCTGTACAGTCCCAACGTGACTTCCCAACTCCTATACTCAGTGCACTGACAAATAAAAGCAAGTATACCAAACACCTTCTTCACTATCCTGTCTACCCTCATTGTCCATTTTCAAGGAACTGTGAACCTACACTTCAAGGTCTCTTTGATCACTAACACTCCCCAGGACCTTGCCATTAAGTGTATAAGTCCTGCCCTGATTTGCCTTTCCAAAATGCAGCACCTCACATTTATCTAAATTAAACTCCATCTGCCACCCCTTGGCCAGTGGTCTCGCTGGTCAAGATCCCATTGCACTCTGAAGTAATCTTCTTTGCTGTCCACTAGACCTCCAATTTTGGTGTCATCTGCAAACTTACTAATCATACCTCTGATGTTCATATCAATACCATTTATGTAAATGATGCAAATCAGTGGACCCAGCTCCGATCCTGGTGGCACGCTATTGGTCACTGTACTAGGTATTGGGGCAAACTCTCCGCTGGTTGAAGTCATACACAGGAAGATGGTCGTGGTTGTTGGAGGTCTGTCTTCTCAGCTCCAGGACATCTCTGCAGGAGTTCCTCAGGGTAACGTCCTAGGCCCAATCATCTTCATCAATGACCCTCTCTCCATCATAAAGTCAGAAGTGGGATGTTCACCGGTAGCACAATGTTCAGCGCCATTTGCAACTCCCCAGACACTGAAGCAGTCCATGTTCAAATATAACAAATATATCTAGTCTGAAAAGCAACCCTCCACTACCACCTTCTGTCTTCTACTGTCGAACCAGTTCTGTATCCAAATGGCTAGTTGTCCCTGTATTCCGCGTGATCCAACCTTGCTAACCAGTCTACCATGAGTAACCTTGTCTCACATTTCACTCAAGTCTGTACAGATCACGTCAGCCACTCATCACTCCTCTTTGTTATTTCAAAAAACCCCATCAACTTAATTAGAGACGATTTCCCACGCACAAAGCCACGTTGACTATCCCTAATCTATCAGAATATTTGGACTGATTAGACTTGTTTCCACTGTAGTTTAGGAAAGTGAGGAATGGCTTCAAATCATAGAGTCCCTATAGTTTGGAAGTGGGCCATTGGGCCTATCGAGTCCACACTGATCCTTTGAACAACACCCTGCCCGGAGCCACCTGCCTACCCTGTACCAATAGCCCTGCATTTTCCATGGCTAACTCACTTAGCCTGCACACCCTTGAATACTACGTACAATTCAGCATGGCCAATCCACCTAACCAGCACATCTTTAGACTGTGGGAGGAAATCAGGGCACCCAGAGGAAACCCACACAGACATGGGGCGAACGTGCAAACTCCACACAGACAGTCACCTGAGGGCGGAATCAGACCCAGGTCCCTGGCGCTGTAAGGCAGCAGTGCTAACCACTGAGCCACTGTGCTGCAGTAATCACTTGACTGAAATGTAAAAAATCTTGACAAGGTGGATGTTCAGAATTGGGGCTCACTGTTCTCAACTTAGGGGTTGCCCTTTCAGGAGAAAGATGAGTTCATTTTTCTCTCAGAAGGTTGTGCAATATTGGAACGCTCTGCATCAGAAAGCAGTCAATGGGAGGGTCATCAAATATCTTTATGACAGAGGTGGATGGAGTCTCGTTAGTCAAGGGAATCAAACCTGATTGGGTCGATGGGCATTTGAAACAGATTCAAATCAGCCATAATCTTGTTGAATGACAGAGGAGGCTCCAGGAGCTGAATAGTTGACTATTGCTCCTGTTTAATATATGTGGAAAGAATTTATGTCCTCATGATGAGTTCAAGGAGGATCATCCACTTGACATTTCTGGATGAAGATGGATGCAAATACTTCAACCTCATTTTTTTTACTGATGTGTTGGGTTTCCTTAACAAAAGGGATGAGGATATTTGTGGAGCTTCATTTTCCTGTTAGTTGTGTACTTATCCACCACCATTCATGAATGGATGTGCCATGTGCAGAGCTTAGATCCGATCAGTTGATTAGTATCCTTTAGCTCTATCTACTGTATGCTGATTCAACTGCTTGGCATGCAAGTAGTCTTGTTTCACCAGGTTGACATCTCATGTTAAGATAAGTCAGGCATTGCTCCTCCAGGACCTTCTGCACTCTTCATTGAACTAGAATTGAAGGTATTGGTGGAGTGGTGGACCTGACAGGTCACGTGGTTGCTAATTGTCATTGAAAACAATTCTGCTGCTGATGGCTCACAAGTGCTTTGTGGATGCCCAGTTCTGAGTTGCTTGATCTGTTCAAAGATCTGTTCCCTTTAGCACCAAGGTATTGCCGCATGCCAAGGTGGAACGTATCCTTAATATAAAGATGAGACTTCATTTCTACAATGACTGTGCACTGATATGATTACAGATGGCTGCATCTGCAGGAGGTAGATTTGTGAAGATGGGCTCATGTAGATTCCCCTCATTGCAGTACCTTTTATCTTAGATTCCCCTCATTGTTGGTTTGTCTCAGCTCCTGCCATAGACCATTGACTGAGAGATGTGGGGAACCTTGCATAGAGATATTCCAATGTCTCAGGGGAAAAGAATTGCTCCGTTAACAGGGACTGGCTGGAGCGTATTATGTCTGAATCAGTGTTTCAGAACCTCTCTTCAGGGTTCACATCTGCACTCAGGTTTCCCTGGAGATAGACACAATGTTTCCTCTGAACTCATTGTGCGTGAGGCTAACCACGTCATTGTTGAATTTGAGTTTATACATCAAACTCAGGAAATTAATTTAATTTGATTTGTCAAGTTTCCTTTCAACTGACGTTTTTCTTACATTAGTGTATGCTCCTTTGAGAAGTGAATACTTGCAACCTTCAGCTAATTGATCGATTTACAGCTGCCTTCATCAGCTAATAATTGATTTAGATGTTGCTTTTACAAGGCATTATTTATTTCTTGTTCTCCTCGTGTCTTAGGGACAGAAAATCATGGCCCATTGGTAACATTCATGCCTCTTAAAGGTTGTGTGTTCCAATTTAACTTCAGGATTGGAGCATGAAATTAGAATCAGAATAGCCTTTGTTGTCATGTGCACTCGAATGAATGCTGTGAAAAGATTGTTATGCTGCCTCTCGGCATCATTTTAGGTACAGGGCACCTAAGTACAGGTACTTTAATTGTTGTTACAGAATTGAAATAGTAGAAAAAAATAGACTAGCATGGAAATACTGAGTTTAAAAAGTCCAGAATGATAAAAAAAATCTTTAAAGTAGTCAAGTCACAGTTCTTTCCCACTGAGTCCGTGCCCACCAGGCTTCAGAACACAAGGCCTCGATGCCACTATGTGCTGGTGTCTGTCCTGGACTTGTTGCAAAGGACTCACGCACCCCCCACCCTCCCATCCCCGTTCAGCCTGCGCTCGCTCTGCTCTCGCTCTGAGCTCCGGCCTGGACTTGCTTCCAGGATTTGGCCCGCGCTCTTTCTGCTCCCTGCTCTGGGCTCTGGCCTACAACATGGCTCCCATCTCAGTCCAAGCTCACACTGCTCCCACTCTGAGCTCTGGCTGCGACTCAATTTTAGGCTCACACTGCAGTCTAGTGATGAGAGTTATCATCACACAGTGGGGGTGCTATCTTTTGGATGAGATGTTAAAGGAAAGCTCTGTCTGCCCCCTCAATTAAATGCAAAAGATCCCAGGACACTACGAAGTAATCCATTTTGTCCTGGCCAATAATAACCCCTCAATGACTAGCAAGAAAAATGGATGATTTTTGTCATTACCGCGTTCCTGTTTGTGGAAGCCTGCTGTCTGTAAGTTAGTTGCTGAGTTTCTGACTGCATGTCAGTGCCAAAAATTCAAAAATATTTCATTGGCTTCAAAGAGCTTTGTGAAATCTTGAAAGGTGCTATATCAATCCAGGGCGCTACATTTCAACAGCTCTATTTGGAAAAGGTTCAGTGTGGCTGTTTGCAAAATTCTGCAACATGATTACATTTCAAAATTGGATTAAATTTTTTACCTGGAGAACTCAGGCTGGTGTTATGAGACAGCGTAGAAATAGTTATAGGAAAAAGGTAGGAAAGTGGAGCTGCCATGATGTCATTGAGTGGTGGAGCAGTCTCAACAGGATGAATGGCCTGCTTCTGTTCCTACGTTGTATTGTCTTATGATAATGGAATTACAATGAGCGAGTTGCAGTCAGGGTACCCTGACAGTGTGAAAGGAACCCTCAAAATGTCAAGGATTAGTAAATCTGTTGTAGCAGTATCCGTCAAAGCCAATGGACTGATAAATGTTCTTAAATGGAAATTCATCAGGCATTTCATGTGCAGCACTTCTCTTCAGCAGGACTGTTCACAAAGACTGCAGAATGATTCTGTTATGTGGGTAACTCAAGACCTTGTGATCAACTTGTTCAGAACTAGATCATTTATGATGAGACTGCTGCTCCTTGGTTTGGATTTGGAGAATACACTTTGTGGTTTTCCAGCCAGTTTTATGAGAATTGTTCTCTGATGAAGCTGCGCTTTTTTGTTATTATGTATCAGTTTTTTTGATATCTGCGGAGTAATTACTGGCAAAAATGGATTGAAATTTGATAGATTAATCTTGCTGCCTACTTATCATAGAATCCCTACTATGTGGAAACAGGCTATTTGGCCCATTGACTCCACACCAACCCTCTGAAGAGATTCCCACTCAGACCCTCCCCCTCACACCCCCATCCATGAATTTGCCCATGGCTAATCCATTTAGGCTGCAAATCCCTGGACACTATGGCAATTTATTATGGCCAGTGCACCTAACCTACACAGAAACCAGAGCACCTGGAAGAAACCCACACAGACAGTGGAAGAATGTGCAAACTCCACACAGCTGCCCGAGGGTGGAATCAAACCTGGGTCCCTGGCACTGTGAGGGAGGTATGCTAACCACTGAGCCAGTGTGTTTAGGTTTAATTGTTTATTACCTATTACATTTATTTTTCACATATCAAAACCATCAAAAATTACAATAGTGTTTGAAATAGAAGAATATTTATATCACTGTCTCCAGGGCAATCTATTTGATTGTTGTCAATTGATGGGTTCCTTCTGTCCCATTTTCATACTTCCCATTATGTAACTATGAGGAGCAAATACTTCTGTCCCACTCTTCAGTATTTAATCTTCAATAAAATAAAATATGTTTCTCTCCTTTACCATTTTGTACCCAAGATGGTGCCAGGTGTGGCAACATTATATACTATCCTCATACTTCTAAATGTGAGAAAAAATCTAATATAAATCTAAATCTAATGGGCCATGGTCTACAAGTTAAATGAATAAATCAGTTGAGACCGAAGGGTGGTTTGAATGGTCTTTTGTTGTCCGGTGTTTTTTCCCTTTGTCCTGAACAATCACAGCCTTGTTATTATGTCTGTCAATTTGTGAGATTGTAGTTCAATGTAAACATATTGAATTTCTAAGAAAAAATGCACAAACTACAACTTTCACATATGCATGAGTTGGCAAGAACAACAGTTTTGTGCCATTCGATAATTAGAGTCAGGCTGCTAAAAGATTCAGTTTAAGGCTTTTAATGGCCATTAGAAAAATAAGCTGCTTATTCCAGTGCTTGGATTTTATTTAAACTTAGATCAGATAATGGCAGTGCCATGGATATGGATTATAATTGAAATGCAGTTCATAGTTCATAATTTAGCTGTATTTTAAATGCTTTTATCAAGCTGTAAGTAATGATAATTTGGAAAAATTACATGGAATTTTACCACACAGAAACAAGCCTTTCGGCATTTGCTTGTATTTATTCATTGGCTGAATTACCTATTACCTTACTTCATTTAGCCCTGTCTAATGGAGTTATCTAATCACCTTTCACAATGACCCTTTCTATTTTTAAAAAATCATGATGCTTAAGTGTACCTCTTTCAATGATGCTCCACAGCACTAAGGTCCGCTGCTGATATGCATTGTGTCTTCAACAGATTACCTTTAACTGATCATTAATTCCCACGTTATCCCTTGCAACATGGGAATCTAGGGTTATAGGTAATGTGGTATTGAAGAATCTAACAGAATGTATATTACAGCTCACAGGTGTATAAAAACAAAATCCAAACCACAAACACATGAATGCCCAGGCTAGTATTATGCTGCTAATACCATTAAGAAAAGTATACTTCCACCTACTTGGCATGCTTCAAATGGTCTGAGTTTGGGTGGAGTCTGAGATCCTTATGACTACAGGTCAGATGTGATGATATACAGTGATGATATCATGATCGTGTTTCTTAAAAGCACATTGAAAAGCTGTGTCTCTCACAGGTATAGTGACTGTCTAAATAACACAACAGTTACAAGCCTACAATGAGCTCTCATCATGCCCTGCCCTCACCAAGATATCTCCCCAAACCCCTAGGACTTAGCTAAATGAGATAAAAAGATGGCTGAGCTGTCTAAAAATGCACTGGTAGCACACTCAAAATGTTAAATTAAGGCCTGGGGCCCAATTTCCAGTGAGCTTTGACCTTGCTCATCATCCATTGTATCCCCCAAAATTAATTAATTTCTCCCCATACATTTCAATCAAAGCAATGTTTCAAAACATGTCTCTGCATTCAAACCTTTTTCAGGGCAAATTTGCAGATAATTGAAATTTTATATTTTAAATGTTACAGATATCAAAATCCAGTAATTTCAGAAGAACCTGATGCAGGAAAGATGGGGATAGGCCTTCAATTTCCACATCAATAGAATATAATGCTACAAGTGCAAAGACACATTTGTACTCCATCAGCTCTACTGTGGTTAAGGACTTGACAATTACATAGTTGACATCTAAATTAATTAACAGCACAGTATCATAATAAAGAAACAGAAGGGCATGGGTGGGAATCACTCAAAGGCCTTATTTAAATCTCACCATTGTTATCCCGTCAAATGCTACCTTTCACTATTATTCCTTTTATCTGCAGCTTTCTTAAGGGAAGAAGATTTGTTTATGTTCTGATATTATTTTAAAAATCCATTTGAATTCAAACATATGATTTTCTAAAAATCAGACAATTTAGATCTCCTTAATTATTTACTTTTTGAAAGTGTTATGAACTTCAACGGACTAAGTGTCAGTATCCCCTTTAAGTGCACAGTATGTTCTCTGATGAATGTTGAGAACACAATCTTTTAGTATTGCTCAATATTCTGTAATGAAATAAATTGCTTTTCATTTATACACAAAGACAGGCTGACCTTTAAAACTGTTCCAAATCCAGATAGCACCGTGATGTTTAATTTATCTCTTCCTCGTCATTACGTCTTGATATTTAAGATATATTTACACAAGAAAGGTGGCAGGGTAGCACTTCAGAAATCAGATAGTGCCTATATTTTTAAAGGTCATTAATAATGATTTTGTAGAATGTGATTGAAGTGTTTAGTGAATTTTTAAAAAATTACAAGCTACGTTTAATGGACAGAGTAAAATTTCTGCCATGGCTTTCCCATCTCTTGAAGTATTGAGGAGTTCTTTTAAAAAGTGGGGCGTATTGATGATATCAATGTTTCTCAGTGATAAGCGCATTGACAATGATCAAAATCTTTATTCTACTGAGACAAAGGAAATTTCATGACTGATACAATTTAAGTTGAAACATGGAAATTGCAAGATTAGATCAACAATCTGGACAATCAGTCAATTAATGTAGTAGGTAAGTCAGAAAACTTTAAAAATTTTGCCTCAAATTAACTTAAAGGCCAGTATTTATTGCCTACGCCTCACTGCCCCTAAGAAATTGGTAGTGAACTGCATTCTTGAAATGCTGTATTCCACCTATTGAACGTGTATCTAGAGTGTTGTTGTGGAGGGAGTTTCAGGATTCTGTTCCAGTAGCAGTGAGGAAATGATGATATAGTTCCATGTCAGAACTATGCTTAGATGAGAGCAGAACAGGTAGATGTTTAGGTTTCCATTCTTCTGCTGCCTTTGGCTTTCCAAGTGGTGGAGATTGCAGGCTTCAGAGGTGCTGTTAAGGGAGATTTGTTGAGTTTCTCCAAGTCATATTGTGGATAGTATAGATTACTGCTACTGTGTGTCATTAGTGAATGGAGTCAATGTTTAAGGTGGTGCACAGGGTTATGATGAAGTGGGCTGTTTTGCCCTGGATGGTGCCAAGTTTCTTCAGAGGTTCTGGAGCTGCACTCATCCAAACAATGGGAATATTCCATTGTACTCCTGCCTTGGGCTTGTAGAAATTGCAGAAGCATTAGGCAGCAGACCATATTTGAATATGGTCCAATTCTTTCTGTGTATGAATGAGAACTCCTTCAGAACCTGAGGACCCACAGATAGTGTTGAACATTTTGAACTCTTCAGAAAACATCACTATTTTTGTCCTTATGATAGAAGGAGGTTCACTGATGAGTCAGCTGAAATTATACTAGGTAGACAAACAGGAGGCTGGATGAACACAGGAGGCCAGGCAGGATCTGGAGGAAAGGAGCAGTCAACGTTTCAGGTATTACCCTTCTACAGGACTGGATGTGGGAGTAGGGGGAGCTGCAGATAAAGTTAGGAGTGAGGTTGGGGGTGGGGCCGTGCTAGCAGAATGGTGGTGATAGGTGGACACTGGTAGTATGCACAACCTGGTTGGTCGATGGCAGGGATGAATCTGGTTGTTGGCTGGAAAGGAGGGTCAGAAGTTGGAATGGAAGGGAGGAGCTGGGGCTAGATGGGGACTCGGGGGTTGGATGGGAACTCAGCATTGAGCCCTCTGGGCTGTCAGGTGCCCAGAGGCAAGATAAGTTGTTGTTCTTCAAATTTACATTCTGAGTCACTGCGACACTAGAGGAGGCCAAGGATGGACATGTCAGAGGGCGAGTCCGTGGGGTTCAAAGTTGAAATAGGTGATGGCCGGGTGGTTAGGTGACAAGTTCCATCACCCTAATGATGACATGAAGCAGACTGATAGGGTTGCAATGGGATGAGTTAGACTTGTCCTGTCCTGAAAACTTGAGAATTATATTAGCCTAACATTTGCATTGAGGAATTTGCTGGAATATTGAGGAATTATTGAGGAATAAAGGCTAGGGTAACTGACCAACTTGAAAATTTTCAGCTAATCAGTGAGAGCTAACATGAATACTTGATAGGTAGGTCATGCCTGACAAAATTCATTGAATATTTTGAGAAGCCATCCCCATAAGGGACTGTTAGCTAAGGTAGAAGCCCAGGGAATTGGAAGTAAATTACTGACATTGCTGGGAAATTGATTGAATGGCAGGCAACTGGAAGTAGAGGTAATGGGTAGATACTTAAATTGGCAGCCTGTGACAAGTGTATCGCACAAGGATCTGTGTTGGGACCTCAACTATTCATATTGTTTCTCAACGTTCTCTGTTCTGAGGAAGGGCCACTGGACCCCAAATGGTAACTTTGCTTTCTCTCCACAGATCCTGCCAGACCTGCTGAGGTTTTCCAGCAACTTCTGTTTTTGTTTATTAATGACTTTGATAATGACATAGAAATTCATGTATCCCAATTTGCCGATGACGCAAAGTTAGGCAGCATTGTAGAAGGTGTAGATGATAGCATAAAATTACAAATGGATATTGAAGGGCGAAGCGAGTGGACAAAACTGAGGCAGATGAGGTTCGATATTAGCAAGTGTGAGGTTATCCAATTTAGACCAGAAAAGGATAAGATCTGGGTATTTTTTAGATAGTATGAAGTTAAATGCAATGGATGTCCATAGATGCTTGGGGGTTCAGCTGCATAGGGCTTCAAAACACTACAAAAAGAGATGCGTGGGGTGGCATTGTGAATCAGTGATTAGCACTATTGCCCCACAACACCAGGAATCCAGGTTCAATTCCAGCCTTGGGCGACTATCTGTGTGGAGTTTACACATTCTCCATGTGTCTGCATGAATTTCCTCAGGGTGCATTGGTTTTCTCTCACAGTTCAAAGATGTGCAGGTTAGGTGGATTGTCCATTGTCTAAGGTGTCCAGAGATGTGTGGATTAGCCATGGGAAGTGCAGGGTTATAGCACAGAGGGGTGAGTCTGGGTGGGATGCTCTTCAGAGTCGGTGTGAACTTGTTGGGCCGAATGGCCCGTTTCCATACTGAGGGGATTCTTTAAACCAAAACAAGACAGTTAATGGAATGCTGTCCTTTATATCCAGAGGATTGGAGCATAAAGATTGAGAAGTTATGCTACATTTATACAAAAGCCTGCTTAGGGTCCACTTGGGATTACTGTGAGCAGATCTGAGCAAAATGCATTTGGAAGGATATATTGGCCTTACAGGGAGTACATCATAGTTTTGCAAGAATGATGCCTGGACTCCAGATGTTAAGTTATGAGGAGATATTATACAAATTAGACATGTTTTCTCTAAAATGCAAAATGTTCATGGGGTGATCTGTTGAATGTCTTCAAGATAAAAACAGGAATAGAAAGGATAGACTATTTCCACTGTTTGGGATTCTAGAACTAAAGGGCATAGTCTGAGAATCAGTCATTAATTTGAAGTCTGAGGTAGATAAATTTTTGTCAAGCAAATGTATTAAGGGATTTGGGCCAATGGCCAAAAATGGAGTCAGACCACAGATCAGCCATGATCTTATTGAATGGTGGAACAGGCTTGAGGAGCGAAGTGGCCTACCTTTGTTCCTATATCTTTAATTGACAGGACATACCTGAGCAATTTTCACATTGTCAGGTAGATGCCAGGGTTGTAAATGTACTGGTATAACTCGGCAGGATTGTTGTTGTTTCTGGAGCGCAAGACTTCAGTACCATTTTGCTGGAATGTTTTCAGCATCCATAATCCAATGGATTCAATCTTTTTGTGGTTTCATATGGAGTGTCTCAAGCTAATTGTTGATAGGTATCTGTGAGGCTGGGAATAGAGGTTGAGATGTATCAACACTTAGATTTCTATCTTGAGATGGTTACACTTGCATCAACATTGTAATTTTTCCTTGACGCTCTCCCATTATTGAAGATGTGGAGCCTCCTCCTTGGGTTGGTTGTTTAATTGTCCACCATTACCCATGACATGTTCTGTAAGGACTGCACAGCTTTGATCTGTTGAGATCGCTTATCTCTATCTATCTCATATTGCTTCTGTTGTTTAATATGCAAGTAGCCCTATTCTGTAGCTTGACCCGTTTGGTGTGTTTTTGTTAGATATGCCTGGTCTTGCTCATGGCATGCTCTCTTACCTTATAGAACATAGAACATTACAGCGCAGTACAGGCCCTTCGGCCCTCGATGTTGCGCCGACCTGTGAAACCAATCTGAAGCCCATCTAACCTACACTATTCCATTATCATCCATATGTTTATCCAACGACCATTTAAATGCCCTTAAAGTTGGCGAGTCTACAACTGCTGCAGGCAAGGCGTTTCATGCCCTTACTACTCTCTGAGTAAAGAATCTACCTCTGACATCTGTCCTATATCTATCACCTCTCAATTTAAAGCTATGTCCCCTCGTGCTAGCTGTCACCATCCGAGGAAAAAGGCTCTCACAGTCCACCCTATCCAATCCTCTGATCATCTTGTATGTCTCTATTAAGTCACCTCTTAACCTTCTTCTCTCTAACGAAAACAGCCTCAAGTCCCTCAGCCTTTCCTCATAAGACCTTCCCTCCATACCAGGGAATATCCTGGTAAATCTCCTCTGCACCCTTTCCACTGCTTCCACATCCTTCCTATAATGCGGTGATCAGAACTATACGCAATACTCCAAGTGCGGCCGCACTAGAGTTTTGTACAGCTGCAACATGACCTCACGCCTCCGAAACTGAATCCCTCTACCAATAAAACCTAACACACCGTATGCCTTCCTAACAATCCTATCAACCTGGGTGGCAACTTTCAGGGATCTATGCACATGGACACCGAAATCTCTCTGCTCGTCCACACTACCAAGAATCTTACCATTAGCTCAGTACTCTGTATTCCTGTTACTCCTTCCAAATTGAATCACCTCACACTTTTCCGCATTAAACTCCATTTGCCACCTCTCAGCCCAGCTTTGCAGCTTATCTATGTCCCTCTGTAACCTGCAACATCCTTCCGCACTATCCACAAATCCACCGACTTTAGTGTCATCCGCAAATTTACTAACCCATCCTTCTACGCCCTCATCCAGGTCATTTATAAAAATGACAAACACAGTGGTCCCAAAACAGATCCCTGCGGTACGCCACTAGTACCTTGACAACAGTTAAGTCTGTATATGGAACAAAAACAGAAATTGATGGCAAAACTCAGCAGGTCTGGCAGAATCTGTGGGGACAACTCTGCTTTCTCCCCACAGATGCTGCCAGACCAATTGAATTTTGCCAACAATTTCTGCTTTTGTTTCAGATCTCCAGCATCTGCAATTCTTTGTTTTATGTAAGTCTATACATGGAGCGTGGAAAGACTGCGATCAATAGTCAGAGGGTTTGATACTTTGAATGAATAATCACTAAGAATATGTCTATTGGCTTCAAGAGTTTTTTTTTCCAACTGGTATCATCATCAAGTCACACAGCTCCGCAATATTTACTTCAGCTAGGAAAATCAATCTCCAAAATTTAACTTTTAAATGTCTCAGTTAAATTCATGTGAATCTGGCAGTTTCATAAAATTGCAAGTATTGCATCTGTATCAAGAAATCAATGTTTTAAATAAGTTTTGATGTCCCAGATGGATGGGTAGTTCAGATGCTGCTGCTATAATTTCTTTCAACTATTTAGATGTATACAAATTGTGTGAAGCAAGTTATAAATTTATAACCCAATATCGTAAAGGGGACAAAACCTAAATTTATTGCATTCCTTGTAACATTTCACTATGTAATCATTTCGGTGTCACCATGGGAATTTGCAACACTTTGATGCAAAGTGTTACTGTTGCTTGACAGCCCATAAACAGGGTGACCATTGCAGATAATTAGATGTTATAGCTGAAGGAATTCCTCAGTGTCTTGCTTTCAACAATTCCTATGCATTTTATTTTGTGCTTTCTTCTACCCTTTTATGAGGGCTGAAAGGGCCAATTATTTTGATTTTCACACTATTCTTCCAGCTGTCAGCTTTCAAAGTCTTTTGTGCGCTTTCCTCCTCAGAACCATACAATCCATTAGAAAAGGAAACAGTTGTTATTACACAGCACCTTTCACAGCACCAAGACATCCTAAGATACTTCACAGTCAATTCAGCACTTTTGAAGTGTAGCCACTCTACGGTAACCCATAGCCAATTTGTATTTAGCAGGCTCCTACATGCAACAACGCATAAGAAAAAAGGAACCTGATTTTAGTGAAGCAGATAGAAGAACAAATAATTCCAAGGACATTGGTTATAAACTGTTTGGTTTTCTTCAAAATATTTTTTTTCATAAATGTCTGAGAGCGTACAGAATCTCAATTTATCTTTTAATTTCAAAGACAACACTACTGGCAGTGCAGCATACCCTCAGTACTGTACTGGATTTTTGTGCTCGAGTGTTCTGGTGGGACTCAATCTCTCAGCCTTCTCATACAAAGTGAGATTACCACAAACTGAGGTACAGCTGGCACTCACATTGCATTATGTTGTTTTCTTTCACTGTATTTCTTTGGATTTAGTTTGTTCTCCGACTAATACTCAACTCATGTCAACACAATGGGTTGAAGCTTGCTTTTGAGATAACAAGCATGGGGCTGGATGAACAC